>CM053618.1:16627510-16644061 GCA_028646535.1 Procyon lotor
ATTGATGTTGAGTTATTCTTTTAAGGAAACTGTGATTGGGAAAAGGGAAGGGAAATGAAGGGAAGGGAAGAGAAGGGAAGGGGGTGGGGGGAGAAAGAAGAAAGGAAGGAAGGAAGGAAGGAAGGAAGGAAGGAAGGAAGGAAGGAAGGAAGGAAGGAAGGAAGGAAGGAAGGAAGGAGAGAGAGAAAGAGAGAAAGAGAGAAAGAGAGAAAGAGAGAAAGAGAGAAAGAGAGAAAGGAAAGGGAAGGGAAGGGAAGGGAAGGGAAGGGAAGGGGACAGCAAGTGCTATGAAGTGTTTCTGCCCCTCTGGTCAGTAGAGTGCAGTAAGTTGGGAATGCTATTCTAGCCATCTCTGAGTTGATGTTCACTATAGTAGGAGTTCAACTTTGTCAACTCACGTCTACCAAGTAGACTGTGGCTGGTAAACCAAGCCATAGAAAGAGAAGAAATGGGTAATATCAATATTAGGCATATTGATGCCTAATCTACATCCCAATTCCAGAAAATCTACAGTCTCTCTCAGGATCATGACTTCAAGAAGAGAAAAGACCACTAAATGAGATGCTCACATTTCATAGTCACAGTGAATTTTTAAAAGTGCAAATTGGATAACTGCATTTTAATGGCTCTCTTGTGCTCTGCCATTACCATTGTGGAGTAAAGACTGGGCTTTACCACAGGTTTTAAGGTAAGGATGAGAGATATGAGGTGCACAACCGAACACTGAGCTCCACCAGCCTATATCGGCTGACCCCCAGCTGACCTCGGGACACATGAGGGAGCCCAGTCAAGATCTACAGAGCCATGATTGGCTCTGGGCTACAGAGCCCAGCCCAGATAGGCCAATTTCCAGCCTACTCCAAGATGCATGACTAAGCTTAGCCAAGTCAGCAGAAATATCTAACCCAGACAAAACCAGTGGACACCCAGCCAATCTGCAGACTTACTGTCAATAAACTGAGCCATTAATTGAGCCAAACGAGATCTGGATATCCCATGGCTTGTGCGTGTGCCTCTGTGAGGAGAGATGCACAGAAACTGCATCCAGTTTCTAATACCTCCAGAGATGATTATCCTGAACAGAAGCACCCTGAAGGCTCTCTGCATCATCAGATGTTTTTCCACATGCAAGAAGAGTTTGAAGAAAATCATGTTTTCTTCACTCATAGTTGAATTGTACATTCTTAAAATGTGAAAATTTCTTAAATTCCACGTATTTCTTCCTTATTTTTTAAAGGTAAAATTAGTAAAGTAAGTTGAAACCTTTGGAGAGGCCCCCATAATCTCTCCACCACTCCTTCCCGTACACATTCAAGGCCAGCCAGACATGGAGCAGCTTAAGAGCAGGAAGTTCTCTGTGGCCTGTATGGGTAAATAAGGCCTCTGGGGCCCCAGAATGATAAGTTTAGTCAAGAGAAGAAGGAAAATTAGCCAATAATTTACTGTATTTGTCTCTGCTCCTTCACCTCCTTTGATGTCTCCCTAGATTATCAGACACCAGAGTGGTTCCAGGCAGAATGTTCACTGGTGTTCTCTATGGTTTGTGTGGCCATCAGAGTTTTGCCAACTGAAGTGGCTCAGAACACCCTAGATCTTGGAGAGTGAGTCTGCTCATGGTTGTGATGCTGTTTTACACTGGTTCTAGAGACACTGTGGCAGCCAGTGGCAGCCCTACCAGAGAACCTTAAATTGACCCAGATCCCCACCAATTACTGCGAAAGACGGTGTTATTTGCAGTCATAGTCAGATTTTTAACAATTAAAAGCCTACCCTATGGAAGTAAAGACAAAGAACTAACCACTAAAGTTTCTGTCTTTCTAGAGGAAAGATACAAAATTTTTACAAGTTGACCCTAATTCAATAAGAATTCTAAGACCTCAAATCCACTTTAATGGAAGCTGGACTCAAGAACAAACTATCAGAAATAGAAAAACTGGAGATAATTAACAAAGAGCTAGAAATCTCCAACCCTTAGGTTTAAAATACAGACTTCTAGTATAGGACTTAGCAAAGAAAAATCCAAACATTTAGAACAAGTTGACCTTATGAGAAATACTCAGTGGTTAGAAGATGCATCAAAAGATAGCCAATTTCAAGTAACTATACCCTTCAAAGTACATCAGAAAAGTGAAGAACAACTTCAGACAGCACCAAAAAATGTGCTTTAGATGAAAATCCCTATCTTCAAGTTGGGACAAAATTGCTTTCACAAGAAGCTAAAAGATAGATAGAATAAGTAAACAAAATTATTAGTCGGGGTGGGGGGGAATCTAAAAACAACACTCTACTACAAACAGGACAATTTTTAAATGATTAAGAAAGCCAGATCATTGCTAAAGAGGAGAGATCCTACTGTTCATAAAGAAGACAATGTGGATGGTGGAACTTTGAAACTGTATATAACAAACCCATCAGGAAATGGAAACATCCCAGAAGATGATGCTGGGGTAGATACGGCTGATCAAGGCTAGGCCAGACCAGATGATTTTGCTGGTCTTAGCTGGGTTTATTTTAAGACTTACTTAGAAACTCTTAAAGAACATGAAATCAGACGTACACTAAATTAACCAAAGGTGATAAAATAATTGATACCTGGAAGACTGTAAGTCTGATTGTTTCCCTACAACTAGAGAGGGGGAAATGCAGTTAGAAAGGAACAGCCAAAGGCATCAGAGACACCTTTCCTCCCTCCTAAACCGCACTGAGAAAAAGAAATGAATTTTCATGAAATATCAGAGATAGAGATAATTCACCCGCAAAGATAGTGGAGAAATCTTCCAAAATAGATGAAACACTTTGCCTGGGAAGAGCTGGACATTTCTAAAACATTTTTGAGGAGGAACTTAAAACATTTCAAAAAGTAACCTCATACCCCTGTTATTCCCCAGGGAGCATTTGGAAGAGCCCAAGGGGACCACCAGGGAGGATGAATAGACCCCCAAGAAAGGAGCAATATCAGTCAATGAGAGTACTAGATCCAGGATGCAATTCTCCCAGGGTGAAGACCACAGAGGCAAGACTCCCCCATTAGGCCACCCCCATCCTTAGCTCAGTTAATCCTCCACAGCAGCAGGATGGAGCTTGTCCTGGTGCTCCTTGACCTAGTAGATGCTCAGGCCTTTCTTTTGATTCAACCCTTCCACCTTAAGGGGGGCATGCTACCTTAGGAGCAGCACCAAATAATGGGTGCTAAGAAAGCAGCAACAAGATGGAGAAAAAGTCACCTAGGAAAAACTAGTCCTGCTACAACGTGGTGCTGAAGGCCAGCCCTTTGCACCACATCGCTCAGGGCATTCCCCACACTGTTCAAACTTCCTTACAAAGGAAGGTTGCTAGAATCACTTCCGGCCTAAAGATAGGAAGCCTAGGCACAAGAAAGCTAAGCAATTTGCCTGAGGTCATAACTAAGACAGTGCCAGGAACTAGCAGCTAAATGCAAATATCCAGGGGCGACTGAGTGGCTCAGTCGTTAAGCATCTGCCTTCGGCTCAGGTCATGATCCCAGGGTCCTGGGATCTAGCCCCGCATCAGGCTCCCTGCTCGGCAGGAAGCCTGCTTCTCCCGCTACCACTCCCTCTGCTTGTATTCCCTCTCTAGCTGTGTTTCTCTCTGTCAAATAAATAAAATCTTTAAAAAAATAAAATAAATGCAAATGTCCCAGGTATGGACAAACCCTCCAACCATCCTGTGCCCCAAGAATAATTTATGAAAATAAAAGCAAAATTATTTTGTCTTTTGAAATTGAGACGTTGTGAGGTCTAGGGCCATTGGCTCAGCATTTAAGACTTCAATATTTATCATATGACAATTTTGTCAAGGTTAACTGGTGTCTCCTCGAAAGCATTGTTTTTCCAATTAGTTTTATTAAGATTTGAGAATTTTTGTTCCAAAAACGTGTTTGGTGGAGAAAATCCACAAGATCTTAGTTCATTATGAAGTAGTCCATGGATCAAAAATTGCTGAAAACCAAAGTCTAAAATGGATAAATACTTTCTACATGGGGATAATCCATAAACTGAAAATTCCAATGCAAAGAGATCATTTATTAGATCAATTAGATTATTCATTAGCCCTTCTCCCTCTGTGTGTGTGTGTGTGTGTGTGTGTGTGTGATTGGTATCATATCACCTTTGAAATCTTGTATATTATGAACCCAATATCCCAAAATTTCCAAAAAAAAAAAATTGGCAGGACACTTGACATTCTAATGATTTGACAAAATTCTGTGCACAGAAATTAATCCCAGGCAGAAGAAATGCCAGGAAATAAATTCTCAGCTCTACCTCTATACTTTATAGACAATATTCTACCTACGTAACTTATAAGAAGGGATTTATAATCCCTGCTCCCCCTTGAGATTCTGTGGAGTCCACAGTCCCAGAAGACAGTAGCAGCAACAGGCATACACTAGAAATAATTCCCTAATGTAGACTTTAAACAATTGCTCCTTTAAACTACAGGCCTAATAACTATAGAAACCTATTAGAGGTATTTCAATAAATGTCAGAATTTTTTTTATGGGGTGAGGGGGGTGGCAATAACATCACGATGCTCCTGATGCTGGTTTTCAAAGCAAATTTAGTTGCTTTAGTGAGGAAAGGGGGTTATCAAATTTATTAGCCCTGCCTGCATTTGAAGTAGGACATACTCTATACCACGGATGAATTTAAGGCAGAACCATGAAATGCTTTAACTGGAATTACCAATACTAAGATTGGTAAAATGACTAAAACTCCTTTATAACACATGTCAAGTATTAGGTTGGAACTCTGATTCATTCCTGACAAAAACACTAACTTTTTCTCTTATCAGCTTCTGCGTATACAAATTACTTTCTAAGAAAGACATTAATCATGCTTTTAAAAACTCAGATCATATTAGAGGTGAAGAAAAGTACAGAATCCTGTGGGGTCATGTGTTCATTCTGTTAAAAAAAAAAATATTTCACCAACTAAAATAAAATGAGACCCCCTCCCCTAAAAGAAAGAAAGAGAAGGAAAAAAGGAAGAAAAGGAGGGAGGGAGGGAAGGAGCGACAGGTGTCACACATCCTCAAATATTATCAACAATGACAGTATGAAAAATTTCATTTTTTCCAATTACTCATCACATCCTTTGCCACATAGCGTTTAACTTCTTAGGGTTGTTTTTTTTTTCCCCCTCCCTTTCTTTTAAACTCACCACCAACTTAGATTTTTGTGAGGTAAGCAACAGGTTTACAGCTTTTATAAATTTAAGAACTAAGATATCTTATTGACTGAAAAAAAAAACAAAGCATGGAGTAATACACAGAATGATTCTTTTTGGGCTTTTTGTTCTTTTTTTAAGATTCTATGTATTTATTTGACACAGAGAGAGAGAGATCACAAGTAGGCAGAAACAGGCAGAGAGAGGGGGGGAAGCAGGCTCCCTTCTGAGCAGAGAGCCCAATGCGGGGCTTGATCCCAGGACCCTGAGATGGTGACCTGAGCTGAAGGCAGAGGTTTTAACCCCCTGAGCCACCCAGGAGCCCCTCTTCTTTTTGTTTTTTAAGCATTTCTCTAGGTTCTTAAATTTCTTAAAAGCCTAAGCATGAAAGTTATTCTGTATAAACATGTTTAGCTAATAATAATTCATAATTTTCAGTAATAATAGCATATAGTGGCAAGAGCATATGGGGGGAGAATTGTGGCAGGGGAGACTTTTGCCTTTTGTATTCTACTTTTTGCTAAAAACTTGTATCTTTTGTTTGCTTTCTTCTGTAATTTACTTTTTTTTTTTTTTTTTTTAATACAAAAAGTTCAAGAACGACATGGAGAACCTCTCCCACTAAAGTGTTCCGAGAACCTCTCCAGTAGAGGGCATGGTAGATTCAACATTGAAAATGTGTAGTCTCAAGCAAACCAAACTGTGGTTTTGCTGTGCAGTATTTACAAGTATTGCATTGTTTCTCCGTCCACCACAGAATGGAAAACATGTGTCATCTTAATATTGAGCAATGCCATTTACCTAAAAGCCACTTGCAACAAAAAGATACAGGGAAGTCATCCAACACTTAGCTTTTGCTTTAAATCTATGTCTGCTGCCTTTATAAAAGACATTAACATGGCAACTGTTTGAATGACAGTTTTCTCAGAAGCCTGAAATAGGTCTTGCCTTAACTCTTAAAATCTTTAAAAAAACTCATACAGAAATGATAAATTGTTACACATTTAGATTTATCAATTGACCTCATAATTTTCAGGAAAAAAATTAATTTGTTGTCACCTATCAGTTGTCAATCCAAAATGGTTTATGAAGAAAAATAATTAAACAGAAACATCTACAATAGTCTGTATTTAAACCAGTTGCTTACACGGATACATATATATATTCACTTTTGTGACTACACTGAGATGATTTAATTTCCCTGGCTTGGAGATCCCTGAAAAAGTTTAAGTAGCAAACTGTTTTCCTTATTCGCTTATTATCTGGAGAGCACATATTAAATATCTATTATGAGTTTAAGACTTTATAAATCTCTGGGACATTATTTTGATATTTTAATAGTATTTACACAATTATAACCTAATTAACTCTGAGTTAATCCTTTAATGGTTTTTCTACCTTGGATAGCTATATTTCCTTTTTCACACATATGCAAATTAATAATACCAAATTTCTGTGTGCCCCTCTCATGAGTCACATAACATCTCATGAGATTGACAAAAAAAGGTACATTACTCTTAGTACAAATGAGAAACTGGGACTCCAGGGGTGTGATGAGACAGTCCCAACAGTTACTTAACATTTATTGGTTAAGCTGAGACTCTAATTAGGTCTCCAGACAAAGGTCCAGCTCTCTCTCCTTGCTGTCTCTTTGTCAGAACTCCTGGGCCTTCCACTATGAATTCTACCATCCAAGGTTCTAAGTGAATAATGTATTAAGATTTATACTGGGGGAAAAAGCAAGTGCCTATTTATCACACATATTTAATAAATAATTATTGAATAATCAGAAAGTGAAAATAGCTGGAAATATGCAATGTTCTTTTACAGATAAAGAGTATATGCATGAGAAAAATAGCATTCTTACATTTCACAAACATGTTTTAAAGTATTTATTACTGAAATCTAAATGATTTTCCTTTCCATAATAAAGTATGGCTATTCTCTTTAGTAATAATTGACGATTTCACCCTACAAGTCAAACTTGGAGCTCCAACTACTGGCAGCTCACCAGTATTAAACTGGTTCCAATTTTCTTTAGGCAGTTCTAACGCAAAGCAGGGAGAATTTTGCAGCCTAATCACTACCTTGCTGTTAATCTTACTTTCTATTTAAATGCTTGATGGGGAAACCATTTGAATATTCCACTGTATAGTTCTGTTACCTGAAATCAAGTAATTGTGTTAAGGTTATCTTATTGTGGAGGATCTCTGTTTGTCCTTCCAATCAAAACATTTAAAGCCGGCTACAGTAAAGATGATTTTTGAAGAAATAACAAACTTATTCAAGTAAACCACAAACGTCTCGTCCTCCTCTCTACCCTCCCCACCTCTATCCCCTTTGCAAGTTATTAAGTGTTCTGGTAAATCCTAAGCCAACCAAGAATGACTCATGAGGAAATCCTGCATTCTTGCATTTAAACAAGAAAGGCTCTGGCGTATTACAGTTTCGAGGTCTTGGTGTTTCCCTCTACCTCAGCACAAGGCGATCTATGTCTCTGTTCTGGAAGGAAAAGCAGCCAAGGACACCGGAGAAAGAGCTTGCAACCTCACGGACAGACCCAATCACGTATCTTTCGGCGATCAAAAATGCACACCCAGTTAAAAACACTGTCGTCTGATAAAGTCACTTTCTCCTGTTCCTTCCCTATTTATCGTTCATTCCCAAACGTGTTCCAAGAAGCCTCGGCAAGCTGCAGAGTAGGTCACAACACCTGCCCTTGAATCGTCGCGGTTCCTCCCTTTCATCTTTTCTTTCCCCCCAAATTAAATGGAGTCGCAGAGCGGAATAAGGTAAGGGTCTCCCAAAGGCCTGTTTGCAAACCAAGAAATGAGGTGTGGGAAAAGGGCGGGCTCTCAAAACAGAGGAGGGGAACATCTTAATTCAAAATAATGCAATGGCACTCTGGTTCCTTACAAGCAAGTTTTGCAAGGAGGGAATCAGCACTCCCTTTCGCGGTTAGGAGCTCGTAAGAGTGTAAGAGGGGAGGCGAGGGCTGGCGCCCCCGCCGCACCCTCAGCCAACTTTGACTTCCTCCCTTCGCCGAGCGCCTCCACTCTTTGAGAAAGGTCGCGGGCCGCGGCTCGCTGCGAGGCTTCTCTGTCTGATCCCACACCAAACCCCCCAAACCGCCGCGTCTGGCACGAGTGCGCACGAAGCAGGAGCCTCAGACGTCAGCGGGCCTCGCTTGGAGACCCTTCCGCGGCTCCCGTGACTGCCGCCCGCCGCCGGGGCCGATCCCACCCCCGTGCCCGTCTAAAACCGACCAATCGGTGCCCACTGGAGGCGGGACCGGCGGCGTGAGGCCCCGCCCCACCGCTCTAATAAATGTGCCCTCGTGCGCCCCGCCGCAAACAGCTGCAGCCCTTAGCAGGAGGTAGACAATGCAAAGTGCCATGTTCCTGGCTGTCCAGCACGACTGCGGATCCATGGACAAGAGCTCCAGCAACAGCCCCAAGAGCGAGGAGAAGCGGGAAAAAATGAAGCGGACCCTGTGAGTACGGCCTTCTCTCTCCCGCCACTCGGTGCTTACCTGTCTTTCCGGGCTTTCTGCAAACGCGATACATTCGGGCTCGGTTTTGACATCAGGAAACTGTAACCTGCGCCTCTGCAGGAAAAAAAAATGTGGAAAAGGTCAATTTGCTAAGTAAGGTTAAATATGTGTGGTATGTACTGATTTTGTTACATGAGCAAAGGAGACTCGGGTAGTTTAGAAACAGAAAATTTTTGGTGTGGAGGCGGTGGTAGATGCGCCTAAGAAATTGCGGGTTGGCTTTTTGTCCCCTGCATTTAAGATAACATCCGAGAATCCTGCGACTGAAGCGCATCTCCAGCAATGGTACCTTGCATGATAAGTTTTGATCAGCTTACACAGCTTCTGGAAGGAGTATGTTGGCTGGTTGTGATTATATCCGTTTTAAAATCGTTTTTGTTTTTAAATGGAACTGCATATGTCACCCACTAGAGACTCAAACAAATCCTTGTTGCATCATCTGCTTAAAATGAGTTGTAGTTAGGGTGCGGGGCTCAGTCTCGCTCTTTCTCTCTCTCTCTCTCTCTCTCTCTCACACACACACACACACACACACAAACTACCTCCCTCATGGCTTCTAGTGTGGTCCAGAGCCTCCTGCTCTAAGGATAGAAGGGAAATGAATACCGACCGGCTCCTAAGTGTGCTCCTAAGTGCTCCTATTTCAAGTGTGAAATGTCTTAGAATTGTAGTTAAGGCTGCAGAAAAACTGCAGCCTTTTGTGGGCCAAAAATAGTATCTGCTTCTTGAAGTATGCCAACTGAATTCATTTAACTACCCTACTAATAATTTTAGGTAGTCTTACCCTTAGTTATAAAACTAGTACTTCTGGAAAAAAAAACACAAAACTAGTACTTCTGTTCAGATGAATGGCTGAAACTTGTGTTCAGCACAAGGTGCTAGGTTTAAATGTAAAATGAGTAAGCCTGACTTGAAGAGTTCTTGTTTTGTCTTATTTAGTTTGTAGCAACTGGGTGACTTTATTTGGTAAAAATGCCTCCAGCTGCAGTAGCAATTTAAAATGTTGCCACTTAGTAAATATCTTTTTTTTTTTTTTTTAGATTAAAAGATTGGAAGACTCGTTTGAGCTACTTCTTGCAAAATTCATCCTCTCCTGGGAAGCCCAAAAATGGCAAGAAAAGCAAACAGCAAACCTTCATCAAGTAAGTTGAAAATCTTATACTTGCAAATACAAACACCTAGCTGCTGTGCTGAAAAGAGGAACTGTGATGTGCACAAGCTAATGTGCAGACTTTCTGTTGCAGGCCTTCTCCTGAGGAAGCGCAACTGTGGTCAGAAGCATTCGATGAGCTGCTAGCCAGTAAATGTAAGTTAACCTGCTGAATTCGATCCATTTCAAGTATCACACATCTAGAAAGCTGTTCACACAACAAAAGAGCAGATTGTCCAAGGGGAATTCAGTTTTGTAATCACTAAAAATATAATGCCTATTTTTCTCCTTTATTTTCTAGTATTTAACTGTGGAAATGGATGGTTTATTCATTGTAGATAGGGAAGAAAAACTAGACAAAATTATAGTGGCAGTTCCTCTTCCTTAAGGGTGAATCAGCTTTTCCATTGCATACAATGTTTCCAGGAGGTTTAGTTCCCAGAGAATTTAGTTCCCAGAGAAATCCCGTATAAATATTTGCATTAATAGCAAAGTAAAGTATATTTTTGTAGCAGTTCACCAACTTAAGCATTTTGCCTATTAACATTTTAGTCTTTAAAGAGCTAAATTCTGAGGATTACAAGTTTGAGTGAAATCAAAATTGCTATCACCCAGAAATAATAAAATATAGGTGTGGGAGAATTGTAGTTCTGGAAAAAATTTAAGGGATTAATTGGTCACCCAGTTCACATTCTGTATGCTTTCTTTTCCCCTCCCGTTTCCCCAGATGGCCTTGCTGCATTCAGGGCTTTTTTAAAATCTGAGTTTTGTGAAGAAAATATTGAATTCTGGCTGGCCTGCGAAGATTTCAAAAAAACCAAGTCACCCCAAAAACTGTCCTCCAAAGCAAGGAAAATATATACTGATTTCATAGAAAAAGAAGCTCCCAAAGAGGTAAGGGGGGAAAGAACAATTCCTGCATATTTTGAACATTCTTAGCACCAATGTGAAACAAAGGACATCAAATTAAATTAAAGGGTGGGGCAGGGGGGGAGTAAAATGGTTTTTAGAAACTAATTCTAGTTTTTAATTAGATTAATTTCATTTTTTCAATGGCCTAGCTAATGAAGCTCATCATGCATTACAGTTTTTGCTTCTTGTTTTCAAATATCAAATAGGTATCAATATCTAGTTCTGAATAAGGAATAAACCACTTTTTTTTTAATTTCAGATAAACATAGACTTTCAAACCAAAACTCTGATTGCCCAGAATATACAAGAAGCTACAAGTGGCTGCTTTACAACCGCCCAGAAGAGAGTCTACAGCTTGATGGAAAACAACTCTTATCCCCGTTTCTTGGAGTCAGAATTCTACCAGGACTTATGTAAAAAGCCACAGATCACCACAGAGCCCCATGCCACATGAGATGAGAGAGAGAGCCCACAAGTGGAGGACATTTCATTTTTTCCTAAGGGGAAAGGCTGTGACCTGCCAAAAAGACTGATCTTGACTTTAGCCTGGGTGTTCAGGAAACATCACTCAGAACTATTGATTCAGAGTTAGTGAATCAGGAAGGTGGTAACTGTCTAGGAGAAGCTTGTACTGGGACAGCTTCCATAGCTGTGTCCAGAACACAGGGAGAAAGTGATCTACATGTGGTGTGTCTCACACTGGGAAGGCAGGAATGTGAAATCCCAAGGTATGATGTGATTCTGTTGGTCCAAAAGCATTTAAAAATCAATAGGTCTGGGATTATGTGGCCTTAGCTAGCTGGCTGTATATCTTTCCCTAAATCAGTCCATGTTACCACATAGTGGTTTTAGTTTTAGTTATTTAGGAGTAAGTAATATTCAGATGTTTACTGTGTGCAAGGATGTTGAAGTTCTTATGACTACAGGTCATCAGTACTGTTGTCTCACGTAACACTAAAACTGAAATGGTCTGTATTTAAATTGTTAAGTGTAATAGAATGTGTGTAATAGAAGTGTAATAGAGTGAGTGCGGTCGTGTAGGAAACTACATTGTCCATGACGAGTGCCAAAAACTGTCCTGAAGGCAGCTAAACTTTGACGTGGTCTTTGAATACATTTAATAAATTTATTTTGATAAATAATGTCATTGAATATTTGGTTTGGATGGAGGGGCGTTTTTGTGGGTTGTCAGGAGAGAGGGGGCTGTTAAACTGGAAAT
Organism: Procyon lotor; assembly: GCA_028646535.1. Lineage (NCBI taxonomy): Eukaryota > Metazoa > Chordata > Mammalia > Carnivora > Procyonidae > Procyon > Procyon lotor. The sequence goes on from CM053618.1 coordinate 16,639,531, forward strand.
ATGACAGATACAAGGGAAACCTCTTTCCGGTAATGAAGAGTATCCTAGGTGATGTGCCTGTTCAGTAAGAATGGGCAGTGCTCAGAAATGAAAAGTGATAGGAGTAGGTCTTCTCTGCAATTACCTCTTTTTTAAACCTAATAAGCATTATGAAGACCAAGAGAAGTCAGACCACCTCCTTAAAATCACTCTGGAGTCAAACTTTCTAATATAACCTTGTAAAAAAAAAAATCAAGATGTTAATAAAAACAAACTAAAAAATTGACCTTAAAGCCCTTTGTGGATATCTACGAAATACTAGCTAAGTATAAGAACTAAAATAATATAATGGAGACAAAGTTCCAGAGTAATTCACGTAACTGATTCTCAAATGAAAAAGGAAGCCAAATAAGGTCAATGTAGGACTGCCTTTTACATTTCTCTTGGTTCCTAGTTCCCCCACAGGGTACGGGCATGAACTTCCAAGATGAATGCCTGAAACTGTTCACCTCTGTGATTAATACAAAAATCAGAATTTTCCTGATTCTCCTGCCCTCATTCGGCCAATAATCTGGTTATGTTACTTTAGCTAATGATGAAGGCAAAAGAAGTACACTTTTGTTTCTTAAACTTAATTTAGGAATGTGGTTTTTTTTTTCTTAGTTGAGAGTGAGAGGCCTTAAATCTGCTATTTTTCAAACTGTTTATTTAGAAAAGGAATACTCTTCTCGAGGAGGCTTCTTTTCCGCCCTCCTTGATTACAGTCTTAAAAAGGAATGAGAGCCCTCATCTCAGATTTGCAAGACATGAGCCTAGGTAATAATTTCTCATAGCTTTGTGACTTTGGAAATCCTCATCTTCCCTAGTTCCTCAATGTATACCTTCTCTCCTCATCTTCCCTAGTTCCTCAATGTATACCTTCTCATCTATCCCACTGCCTGTGAGGTAGTAAAGGGCTTTAGAAATGTAAATCACTTAAAAAGGGGGGGAGGGTGGGCGCCTAGGTGGCTCAGTGGAATAGGCCTCAGTGGAATAGGCCTCAGGTCATGATCTCAGGGTCCTGGGATGAACCCGGCATAGGGCTCTCTGCTCAGCAGGGAGCCTGCTTCCCCCTCTCCCTCTGCCTGCCTCTCTGCCTACATGTGATCTCTCTCTCTGTGTCAAATAAATAAACAAAATCTTTAAAAAAAAAAAAATCCTGATTTGCCAAAAGAGAAATTGACTGGTGCCTGGGTGGCTCATTTGGTAAGGGTCTGCCTTTGGCTCAGGTCATGATCCTGAGGTCCTGGGATCAAGTCCCATATGGGGCTCCTTGCTCAGCGGGGAGTCTGCTTCTCCCTCTGCTTGTGCTCTCTCTCTCTCTTAAATAAATAAATAAAATCTTTAAAAAGATTGACACCACTACCCCCATACTTTAAATACCATTTTCATTGTGCTTCCACTAATTTTCATTTTAGCCAAAGTGTCTGGTACTAACAGGCATAAGCTCCATGAAAGACTGCCTCCTGCATTCCCGCATTGCCAGCAACCAGGATATCACCAAATAGGTGCTCTGTAAACAGTGGTTGAATCAATGAATTCCGAAGGGTTATTGACAAGAGACATTTCTTAAGAGAATAAATATGTCGGGTCTGCCTATGCCTTAATATGAAAAGGTTTTGGCCAACAGAGAAACTCAACAGTCATGCCATATATTCAATTCATTACCAAGTCCTATTTATTTTAGCTCAAATATATTTCTAGCCTACTTTCCATGACCACCCTCATCAAAGATGTCAATATCTGATGCATGTTGAGACTCCCCTCATTCTTCCCCCTACCTCCATGTGTTCCCTGCTTTTTAATTCTGAGACCCTTTCCAAACATAAGCTTGATCTTGTCTCTTATTGCTTATAAACCCTTGACAGGTTTTCCAAACAATTAGGATAAAGTCATTATCCCTAATATGGCCTAACACCTGCACAGTTTGACCTTTCCTTCCACTCCAACCTCGTCTTCACCATGTTTCCCCAGCTCTGCTGGCCACACTGACCTACTTCCATTCCCACTGCAGGTAGCATGCCCACTGGTCCACAGAGCCTTTGCACGTAATAGTCCCTCTGCAGGGAACGCAATTTTAGCTCTTACTCACCATTCATAGAGCAGTGCAATTGTCACCTCCCTAAGAGAGCTTTCCCTGACCTCCTTACTTAGGTCAGATCCCTTTTTAGACATTCTCATGGCACCAGGTTCTCTAACTTAGAGCACTAATAAAATTCTCATTAATTGGTATGATTATTTGATAATCCTATGACTTTTCTCCAGACTGTGGATAGCACAATCTGAGGGCTATGTCTTTTGCTGTTCATTGCTGAATCCCAACACCTAGCACCTTTCCTGACACACAGTGGAAGCTGCATAAATCATTGCTGAATAAATGAAGGAGTATTAAAAGGTCTTATAAATAAATTTTGATAAAGCAAGCATCTACCAATGCACATAGAAATAAGTACAAGTTTCTAAAAGGCACATTGGCTCAAATATCTGAAAATATCTATAGAGTTTTTCCTTTGGCAAAAAAATACCTCTTATTCAACATATTCTCTATAACTTTTGGCCTTTAATTGAGGAAGAGGCCAGATTATAGTAACAAAAAACAAGAGTTTTGACCTTTTTCGTGGCTGCTAAAAGCACACGCCTTATTCAGGTGGTATTTTCCAACATTTTCCAGTGTGGAACAAACAGATATAAATTTAAGATTAGAAGCCACATACCTCCACAAATAAATATTACTTAATGCTCCAGTTTCTCAGAGTTCATACATTTAAGATCCACAGTCTATTTATTTTGATAGTATTTCATTTTTTCAAAGATTTTAAGCTCAGGAGCATTTCAGAATACAGCAATTTCATGCAGCCCCACTGAAAAAATTGCAGAATTATGTATTATGTGCTATCTGAGCATAGGGAGGCAAGAGATGAGTTTCAATGACATGGTTTAAAGCAACCACTCAAAATTTCATAGCAAATGGGTCTTTGGTAGAGGATTTGTTTGTGTGTTTGTCTGTTTTACCACAATGTTTAATCAGTGGCAGCAGGGATGGGGTGCACTGTGCATTTGGACTTTAGGAAAGCCCCACCCTGGGCCAGGGACTAGCCTGTTTCTGACTTTGTTTTCCTGTGTTAACCCCAACACACATAAAAAAGGAGTTAGTCTGACTTAGAGAGGACTTCGCCACTATTAAACAGTGAGCTATGACCTTCATGGAGATTTCTGTATACTGGTTTAGATGCCTTTTGACAACCTCGGAAAACAAGTTTTCATGTTGTTGTCAATGCAAGAAGATGAGGTTTATTTTTGGCATTCTAGCTAAGGAGTCACTCCGAGTTGCTTGAAGTGACAGTAACAGCCCAAAAGAGCATCTCCTGTGACCTGAAGGGTAAAAAATAAATAAATAAAAGGAATCACTTGCAGAGTAAGAGGTGCATTCTAGCTTAAGGTGACAGGATTCAACAAAGTTCTGAAATTAGGCATTTTTTTTCTGAAATTGGATATTTTGGGCCGATGGTCTAGCAAGACCAGACCTGTGTGGAGGATAGGACCAGGGAAGGGGCACCTGGGTGGCTCAGTGGGTTAAAGCCTCTGCCTTCAGCTCAGGTCATGATCTCAGGGTCCTGGGATCGAGCCCCATGTCCGACTCTCTGCTTGGCAGGGAGCTTGCTTCCCCCTCTCTCTCTGCCTGCCTCTCTGCCTACTTGTGATCCCTTTCTGTCAAATAAATAAATGAAATCTTTAAAAAAAAAAAATAACCCAGGAAGGGTGTAGAAGTGAAGCCTGGGACCAGGTGATAGAAAGTTTTGAATATTAAAGGTTGGGATTTTATTCTGAGGCAACAGACACCAATCTCAACTAAAATGTATAAAAATAACTTGGGCAGCAACTTGGAAGATGAATTGGAGGCAGGGAGAAGAGCTAGGAGACTGCACTAATAGCCCAGACAAGAAACACCATGCCCCTAAACCAGGACATTGCCACCCAATAAGTAATTCAATATGACAATAGCAGATTATACATCACCTATGTTATGCAGAACACAAACCTCTACCATAGAGGGAATAAATATAAAGACATGTAAGACGTGCAGCTCGTCCTTCAAGAGGCACCCATTAAAATATCTCACAAAATAAGAGGCACCTGGGGGGACTCTGTGCCGTGTCTGACCCTTGATCTCAGCTCAGGTCTTGATCTTAGGGTGGGGAGTTCAAGCCCCACATTTGGCTCTGTCCTGAGAGGGGAAGTGACTTAAAAAAAAAAAAAATACATATATATATATATATATATATATATATATATCTCATGAAATAATGTACAAAAGTTAAAACATAAGGTGGGCTATGATTGGTGATTAATTACCAAAAGAAAAATGCAAATACTTTTAGCTAGAATCAGTCAAGGAACAAAGTAAAGTGGCACTTTCGATGAGATTTAAAGAATGAGTAGATTTAATAAGGAGGAAGGGGAGAGTATTCACGGTGGAAAAATGGTCTACCTTAAGGGGAAAGCAAGATTAGGT
>CM053618.1:16644561-16668030 GCA_028646535.1 Procyon lotor
GGTGGCTCAGTCGTTAAGCGTCTGCCTTCGGCTCGGGTCATGATCCCAGGGTCCTAGGATCGAGCCCCGCATCGGGCTCCCTGCTCGGCAGGAAGCCTGCTTCTCCCGCTACCATTCCCTCTGCTTGTGTTCCCTCTCTCGCTGTGTTTCTCGCTGTCAAATAAATAAAATCTTTAAAAAAAAAAAAAAAAGATGCAAAAAGAAATAAATGAAGTTCCTTTTAACAGTATATTTTACATAACCCAGTATACTCAGAATAGTACTATCATTGCAGCATGTGATCCATATCGTAAATTATTAAAGAGGTATGTTATATATTTTTTCTTATTAAGTCTTCAAAATTAAGTATTCAAATTAAGTCTTACTACGTCTGATGTGTGTTTACACTTACAACACATTCAAAGGCCCACTAGTCACATTTGAAGGGTTCCGTAGCCACATGTGTCCAATGGCTACCTTATTGGAGAGCATAGCAGTAAAGGCTAGGTGATAGATCACAAACTAAAACAAATTTATACTTTACTTCTTTTCCGATGCCCAAAATACATTTCACAGCCAGTGGTTCTCAAAATTCTTCACCACCGTGTTGTCTTTAATTAGGAAAAGTATCTTCTATTTCCCATATGAAGGCAATGAAACTAGATTGCCACAGTTCAAATCCTACCTCTCTTATGTGCTGTGTGACCAAACATGGACGTATTATGGAACTTTTTTTGTGTGAAGTTTTATTTATTTAAGTAATTTCCACCCCCAACATGGGGCTTGAACTCACAGTCCTGAGACCAAGAGTCACATGCTCTTCCTACTAAGCCAGCCAGACACTAACTTCACCGTCTTTCATCTAGAAAGCAGAGGAGTAATAGACTGCCTTACAGGCTTTTTTGTTCTTTTAATTTTTTTTCAAAATAAATGGATTGACATATGCAAAATGCTTATGGCAGTGCTAGCAAACAATATTTAGTAATAATACTATTTTTAAGAGTTGCGTATTAACACTACTTCACGTCATTTCTAGACATGATGGAGATCAATAACTATTGTTGACAGAAGGCCAGTAACTCAGTTAATACGAAAACCCTGACTTGAGTGAGCCAGTTTCTCAAAATAACCAACCCCTTTGCTCATTATAATTTTTTTAAAATTTTATTTATGTTTTGTTTTGTTTTTAAGAGAGCATAACTGGAGGGAGGGGTGGAGGGAGAGAGAATCTCAAGCAGACTCTGTGCTGAGCTCCAAGCCCAATGTGGGATTCAACCCAACAACCCTGAGATCATGAGCCAAAATCAAAAGTCAGATGCTCAACAGACTGAGCCACCCAGGTGCCCCTAGACTTATTAGAATTAGAATATTGCTTTCATACATTCAACAATATTCATCTAGGTACGCAACAGAGCAATGGACAAGATCTATGGTCTCTGCCATCAGGGGAACTTTAGCTTTGGTGGATTGCCCCTGTATGTTTTCCTTCCTTACATCTAGCACTTGGAATGATTTTGTCCACAAGTATTAGAAAACCCCAAACTGGCTCAAAAACTACACAAATTCAAACCTAGGATAGATACCAGCTCAGTACACCCTGAGCTCCTGGTGTTATTCAGCACTCCCTTTCACTCAGTCCTCCTCTATACTTCAGTTTTGTCAACACAGTGGCTTCCATCATGGTCACAAAATGGTTTCCGTTAGCAAGGGCAGCAATGGGCACCAAAAGATTGCTTCTCCAAATAAAGGGGGAAAAGTTTATTTCTTAAGTCTAATTAGATCAACTTGTTGCAGTCCATAGAAGAAATCACACACAGATTGGCTTAATGCTGGGTTTTTGAATGATCCTGGATCAAGGGTATAGAATCACCCAGATCAATACTACTCTGTAGTCTAGGAGAGGAATCATGCCTAGGGAAGTGACAGGTAGCTGAAACAATTTAGGGTTTTGTTACACAGGAAGAGCTGAAACTGCGGTCAATCGGCAGTGTTTATTACACAATGCTGAGAGGAACTTGTACCGGTATATTGTTCCGAAGTCACTGAAGAGACAGTCTATGATTCAGTAAGTGCTTGGGGATGTCACAAAATGGGTCACTGCAAAATGAAACCCAGAATACACATGATTTTTATCCTGACTACATGAATTGTCTTTATCAGTTTAAATAGGCTGGAAAATATTAAAGAAGAAAATAAGTCTAACACAAGGAATAGCTTTAGAAATTTGATTTGCAGCTCCACTTCCTAAAGTTTTATGTCTGGAAATGTCACTTCTATGAGTCACAGTTTTCTCATTCAGCTCATCTCTTAGCCTCAAGTTCTGGTGGGGGTGTCAAAGATATAATTTGTGTGAAGGATAATTTGTTAGCTTTAAATGCAAAATAGAAATCATTTATTATCATTAATAGGAAAATTCAAAGCTTTCAAGTTTGGGCTTTCAAGTTCTCAATCCTATAGCTTTCATTTCATGAGTCTGCAGTTATTGGTGATATGATTTAATATAGGCCTTATGTTAACATATGATTTTTGTGTTCCAACTACTTAGACAACAATACTCATTTCCTTTGAATTTGTACAACCTGTTACAAAAATAAACACTTCCTCGCTCAACATGCATTCTGCAAAGGTCAAAAGCAAAACATGTAAATACTCTAGGTGGGACTGAACAAAAATATTCTTTTTTTTTTTTTAAAGATTTTGTTTTTAAGCAATCTCTATACCCAACATGGGGCTCGAACTTACAATCCTGAGATCAAGAGTCACATGCTCTACTGACTGAGCCAGCCAGGCGTCCCTGAACAAAAATATTCTAAGGGTATGTGTTAACTATTTTATCACAAAAGGCCCACGTTAGAGTGTTTTAGTTCTGCCTGTTTGTCCATCAGTGATTACCTGCCCTTCTCCCTCAACTCCTCTACCGTCATTATCTAGGCCTTTTTTGTGTCAGGCCAATATTACTTTTTAGTCTGTTGCCTGTTCTCTTGGAATTAGAATTTCCTCTTTCCAACTCACCCTCCATATGGAAGCAGATTATTCCTCTTAAATGCCAATTTAACTATATATTGTGCTCCATTCAAAAGGTTTCATCACCTCCCTATTTCCTGAGTAGCATAGAAAGAGCCCTAGATTAGAAGTCAGTAGAATCAGATTTTGGTTATAACAGCATTAACTAGCTGGTCAGCCTGAGGATTGTCATCTCTCAACTACTTCATCTGTAAGCAGTTGACTGGATCCCTAAAATCTCTTCCTGCTCTAAAATCCTTAGTGGCTTTGGATATTCCTTGAAATCTATCCCTATCCTAAAAATTTTAATTTTTTTCCCAAACAATCTAACATAAAATCACTGCTTTCATCTATATGCTCTCCTCCCTTTCCCCAGAAGCAAAGCCAGCATCATTTCACTCATACTGACCTCCTGTCTGGACGGGCCCCCTACTCCATTTATCCAACCTCTAGCCTATATATTTTTCAAGACCCAGCTCACATCCCCCAGGCACACCAGCGTATCAATCCCTGCCTCCAATCCTTCATTCAACAAAAACTTGCTGCGTACCTACTGAGTGCACACTGGGAACACCATGCTGAATAAAAGAGAGAGGTTTCCGACCCCTATGGAACAGACATTCCACTGGAGTCAACAGTTAATGAACAAGTGAATAAACAAGATAATTCTAGATTATCACAAATGCCTAAGAAAGAAATAAGCTAAGCGGTCAGATAGGGAAGAGACAGGGTGGTCTGGGAAGGCATACTTTAGCTGTGTAGTGTTGTTAGATGCTCCCTGAACTTGTGTTGACTGACCGATTAAATCAAAGCCCAGCTCTGCTTTATAACAACAAATCCTCTTTAAATAAGACCCTTTAAACTTGTTTTAGCTACGGCATAACTTCTTATTAATTCCAGAATAATTTTTATCCATAGAAAGGATCATTTTTGAATGAACAATGTATTACATTCAGTATTGTTTAAGTTCTAAAAATTAAGAATCCTTTGAGGCATTTCTCAAATCACTAAGGATACCAGGGTTATCCAAATTTTTCTGCTAATGTTATTTTCATACTCCAGGCTACTGTCCTTCTGATGATTTCTTTTTTTTTTTAATTTTTATTTTCTTCTGATGATTTCTTAATGGTTTATTTCCTTGGGTAGCATCCTGCTTCTCTCCCGAGTGCCCTATCATGTTGCTGACATTATCACCACCCACTCCATCCCCTGGGCTAAAAACCTGCCACTATATACCTTTTTGTGAGAGTTAGAAACCTCACCCACTCACAATACTGAGTCACTAAACCTCAGAGATTCGCCTCGAAGCTCTACTCCTTAAAGTTCCACAAAGAAATTCCAACAACAATAGCATTTAAGTAATTCCAGGATAACACCATTCTTCTTAAAAAACAAACAATTGGGGGCGCCTGGGTGGCTCAGTCGTTAAGTGTCTGCCTTCGGCTCAGGTCATGATCTCAGGGTCCTGGGATCAAGCCCCGAATCAGGCTCCCTGCTCAGCAGGAAGCCTGCTTCTCCTGCTTCCATTCCCTCTGCTTGTGTTCCCTCTCTCGCTGTGTTTCTGTCAAATAAATAAAAAATCTTTATTAAAAAAAAAAACAATTGCCTGAAGCCAGTCTGCATTTGGGCAGGCTCTCACCACCTTGCATCTGGATTCCTGACTACAACTTTCTCCTGAAAGTTCTCCCACCTTCAGACTGGCCTCACTCCAGTTCATCCTCCTTGAGGAAAGGGGTGGAAAGAACATAGAGCTGAAAGATGGATCAGATGCCAGTTGTCATCTTTATTTGCCATTTTAATTAGCTGTTCAGCCCCTGGGACAAAGCTGAAGCTCTCTCAGATCATCTTCATTCTTGTAAATCACACCAATGTTAGAAACCGTGCTAAGAAATCCAAGAAGCATTGCGTGCATTGTACTTAACACTGGGCTGGCACACGGAGGCATCCCAATTTAACTCCCCTTCCCTTCTCCAAATTAAATCTGATCTCTACCTTCATTTCTCCATCTAGGAAAGCCCATTTGACAACCCCCTATCATTTATACAATCAGCTCCAGATCGGTTAGCAGGCTCTTCTCATTCTGGTTCAATTACTTTTCCAGCTTTCTTTGATAGTTTCTGAAATCATTCCCTTTAGTCTCCACTAAGGCACCCTGGCCTGCCGTCAAGTAGACATCTCCATACTCCTTGACAGCACAAGCTTCTCTGGAGGCTCCACGCCCCAGGCCTTGGCGTGTATTGTTTTCTTGCCCGAAATGGCCTTCTTTCCTCTGACTGAGATTTTCTCATTCCTTCTTCAAATTCCTATTAAAACTCTGATCTCATCAAAACTTCACAGACAAACCTGAGGCAGAGCACATACTTCTGATCTCCCAAGTTATTTGTTCATACCTCCATAATAGCTTTATTATATTTGTTATAAACATAATAAATTTATTATAAGCTAGCAATATTTCAAATGGTGGAGCTTTCTATTTTTTTTCTGGTCTTTCCATTTTTTCAGTCTTCTGGTGATAGACTTTACGATGAAGGCAGAGGTGGTGGTGTAGGTCCAGGGACCATCGGCAACTGTTTTATGGAGGAACCACACGGCTGGATGCCCATGGATTTTCTTTCCATCTTGATTTTGCCACAGAAGGAGCAAGTGTACTTGGCATGCTGGCTTATTCCAATTTTCTTCACCATTTTCCTGAGGGAGGCACCATAATGAGTCCCATATTTACCAATGATTCCGACCTTTTTGGGCATGTTAGCCATATCCCCACAAACTAGGTCCAAGCTCAGAGAATATAGCATTCTTACTGAGAAATCTATCCCAAAACATTAATCTTTTCTCTTCTGTACTTGCTTGTAGAGACATTTCCCCTGTCAATCAGAAGCATTCTCATTGATTGGCCAAGAGGTAGGATTGTTCCAATGGAGGAAAGAGAACTCTGTATCTTGACCAGTGTCTTGTTTGTTTGTTCATTTGTTTATTATTTTGAATAAACCTCTGCTTGAGCAGAGGTTCAAAACCTGTCTTCAGACCTTTTGAGGGTCTGTGTCCTTGGATAGGAAAGAATTACATCTTTATTTTCACTAACTTCCAAATATATTTAACATTTCCTTCCATTGTGAATCTAAGCAACAAACCACAATAGCAGTAGCAAGACATGTGACTCTGTCACAAAGTATATTTTCCTATCACAGTTGTTGAAGATATTTTGAAACATCGTTTGCATTCATCATTACTTCCAAGTTTCAATAGTAATTAGACCTGCCACTAGATCTTTTTTAAAGTGTTAATAAAGAAGCACATATATTATTCTATTACAGTTTTTTAAGTAAATATTTTGAGAGATTGTTGATTCACATACAAATGAAAGAAACAATAGAGAGAGAGATCCTGTGTATTCTCTGCCAGTTTCCCCAATGGTGACATCCTGCAAAACTACAGTAAAATATCATAACTAGGATATTGACATCAATACAGTCAAGATATAGAACATTTCTATCTCCACAAGGATCCCTTGTGCTGCCCTTTTAAAGTCCTACTTTAAACTTCCCTCTGACCCTACTCCATAATTAAACCATAGCAATCACTAATCACTCCATTTCTATAATTTTGTTTTTTCTAGAATGTCATATAAATGGATTCCTACAGTGTGTAACCTTTGGGGACTGGATTTTCCACTCAACATAATAACTACGGAGATTCTCCAAGACACTGCATGTATCAGTGGCTTTTCCTTTTATTGCTGAGTAGTATTCCATAGTATGAGTCTGACACCATCTCTTTTGCTACTCAGTGCTTTGAATTGGTTATCCGTATGTCCTCCCCTTGCTTTCATGAGATAAGAACTGTAAGTAGTTCTAATACTGACAAATGGTCTTATTTTTCATTCATCAGAGAATGTCTTGATTTCTCCTTCATTCATAAAGGAAATTTGCCCTAGATATAGAATTTGGGGTTGACAATTCTTTTCTACCAGCACTTAAAAATGACATGCCACTTTCTTCGGCTTCTATGATTTCTGCTAAATCTCATGTCATTCAAATTGCTTTCTCCCTATGAGTAAGGTCATTCTCTCTCACTCCTTGCAATATTTTGCTTTTGTTTTTAGTTTTAGAAGTGAGTGTAGGGTACATCTTGATGTGAATTTCAATGGGTTTTTCCTTTTTGCAATCTTTTGCAAGAAGGCAATCGCCTTCTTGATTGTGTAGGTTTAGTGCTCTTGTTGAATTGAGAAGTTTTCAGCCATCGCTTTTTCAGCCTCACCCTCATCCTTTCTGCTAGCGACACAATGTTCAATTTTGTTGTCGTTGTTGTTATAATCCCACAGGCACCCGAGGCACTGTTTGTTTTTTTCCTCCATTTTCTCTACTTTTTTAAACTGCGGAAATTCTATTTTATCTTCAAGGTCACTGATTGTTTCCTCTGTCTCATCCATTCTACTGTTGGGCCCATCTGTTGAATGTTCTTATTTAAGTTCTTGTATTTTTCATTTCTAATTTTTCTATTTGGTTCTTCTTGATATATTCTATTTCTTTGTTGAAACTTTCTACTTTTCTTATGTTTTAAGTATGTTCATAAATTCTTACTGAAGTGTTTTCATAAAGGTTGCTTTAATATCTTTTCTAGATAATTCTAACATGTCTGCCATCTCTTTGTTGGCACCTACCGATTGTCTTTTTTTTTTCCTCATTCGAGCTGAGATTAGCCTGTTTCTTGGTATGACGATTGATTTTGTATAAAAATCTGGACATTCTGAATATTTTGTTATTAAACTCTGGGTTCTGTTGAAACTTCCCGTTTTAGCTGGTTTCACCTGACACTGCTCCAGCAGAAGAAGAGAGATGCTGCCTTATTATTTCAGGTGGATCAGAAGTCCAAATTTCCCACTTGGCCTCTGTTGCTACTTGAGGGGAGGAGAAGTTTATCATTACTGCTGGGCAGGAGTAGGAGTTAAACTCTCCACTAGAACTCCACTACACTCCCCATTCAGCCTTTGCCTGCATAGGTGTGGGTGGGGCCACAGATTTTTTTCTACGTTGTTTGGCTGGAGTGGAATGCTTATTGTTTAAACTTTTCTCTCTTACTAGACTTCCCTTTCCTTGCCCTTTGGCTATAAAGAAAGAGCTTCTGTTGGGACTTTTTTGTCTGTATGCCTTGACATTTCTGAGTTGCCAGCTTTTTAGCTTTAGGTCTAGAATATATAAGGCAAAAAAACAATCTAGGGAAATCACAACCATATCATTCCTTGGTCTCTAAAGTCTCTAGCTGGTCTTTCTATTTCACTCCACCTTTCAGAGTCTTTTTTTGTTTGTTTCATATGTAATGTCCAGGGCTTTTCGTTGTTTTTACTGGGAGGAATAAGGAAAAGAAAATGTATTCCACCTTCCAAGAAGTATAAGTCTCCTCTGTCACTGTTTTTTTAAAATATTTTGATTACAATATTTCAACATAATTGTGGTTTTTTGCAATCCTATACGTTTTATTTATGCATTTATTTATCTGAGAAACATCAGACAGCCATAGAAGTTCTACAGAACCACCACTTTAAAGAAAAATTCAAAATGGAGACTCAAAGGAAGTAGCACAGAATTATATTCCAAGATGACACAATTGGCCCAACTGCCTTCTTTAGAGCATGCATTGGCTTTCTAACTTCCATGCATCCTCTCCAACCCCACCCAGGGTTAGGACAATTATCTGGAGAGGTCTAGGGAGCTACCCATTACTAAGCAAGTCTGTTGCTTACAAGGTGACCCAAGTCTTCAGACCTTCCTCAAAACTCCTGAGAACAACCTCTCACCCTAGCTGAGAAGTAGTTAACCATTCTTCCCATCACTTTGGGTGTGGCTCCAGGATATCCACTCCCCAGGATAGCCCCTTCTTAATTGTGCTACATTGGAAATTACCTCTTCAATGCCCCAGAATATGCATATACATGCCTTGTGCCCTGAAAGGAATGAAAGTTTTTGTCACGCTGACAATGAAGTAGAAGGGAAAGACCACACACCAGGACTAAAGAAGGACTGTTCAACCACTATCATATTACATTTAAATGTATATCTGTTGTTTCATTAGAGTATGAATTCCTCAGAGGAAATAAACTGTTTTACACTCCTTTTATTCTCAGAGTTTAACACAGGTTGAGACACATGAAAGACACCTAATAAGTGTTGTTAAATGAGTAATAAGCAAATCTATCCCAAAGAGAAATGGTATATATTAGACTTTACCAAAAGACTGCACACTTGTTTATTATCAATTTAGTTCAAAAAACATTCTTAGGTCATTTGAGACAAATATTAGTCATTCCTTGGACTTCTGTTCCTAATTTCTTCTTTTTTTTAAAAGATTTTATTTACTTATTTATTTTTAGAAAGAGCACTTGAGTAGGGGGAGGGGCAGATGAAGAGGGAGAGAGAATCTCAAGCAGATTCCACAATCAGCATGGAGCCCAATGCGTGGCTCAATTTCAAGACCCTGATATCATGACCTGAGCCAAAATCAAGAGTCAGACACTTAACTGACTGAACGAACCAGGAACCCCTCATTTCTAATTTCTTCTTACCCACCCACTCTTACTCACCCAAACTTGGACAATAAAATGTATGCATACTTTCTCCATTTCACAGACCATCTGGCACAGATGTCATGCATGCTGCTACCTCATAAATATGCTAAAGATGGCACAAGGTTTCCAGGTCTAGTCATAACAATACCATTCCCCTCCTCTGCTTCCCTACCTTGACCCCAATGGTCAAGGTGAACACATCCTAGGACGAGAGTCTGGGAGTATCACCCTAAACAAAATTTAGGTAAGTCCCAGTGATCGGCTAATGACTGATGGTAATATCTTTTGTAATCTAGAGTCTGAAACACAAAAAGATAATGATCTTGAAAGCAGTCTCATAAATCTTTAATCCATGTAGTCCTCCTCAACAGCAAACTCTGCTTGAAAGCAAATGACAATGTAAAGAAACCATTTGCACATCTCAGTGTTACCTAGCTACCCAACCAAGCCAAGAAATACAATGAACATAACCCAGGAATTGAAAGGAAATGACTAAGTAAGAGTTGGGAAATGGTTCACGGCATCAGGAATGAAAATGTGTATAGAAGGGTGGCATTCCACGCCTCCTCGCTGGGCAGGGCATCCAAGACAGCCTATGAGCTGTCATGAAAGATAAACCAAGGTTTGTCTCTCTAAGGCCAGTAACAAAGGAAGCTTGGCAGTGAATCTGACAGCTAATACTGTGAGTGAGGTTACTGATGACAACAATTAATGAATAACCTGCCTGGAACTCTTCATCAGTGAGGAAGGAATTATTGAGAAATTCATAGACTCAGGTCTCAGAGGGATCAACTTCTGCATAGCCCAGATAGATAAGGAAATTAAAAGAAAAGAGTGTATTTTTTAAGGCAGATAATTTCATTCCTATGATTAAATAGAAAAGATGTGTGGTTTGAACTAAAAACAAAACAAACATCTGAAGTAAATAAAAAGTTTTGATGAGATGAAAAAACAGATTTTAGGTATACTGTAAGCATCATGCCTATAAAACATAGATTTTTATAAGGATGTCTTAAAATTGTCTTGCTTTATTATAAAATTAGCATTGTAGATAATGTAAGTGCCAAATTGCATAAAATCATGTCAGATGTAGTGTCAAACAAGTTTCCTGAGTGGTTAAACTTCCAGACTGATTGCATTTCCAAGTAGGTTGAGCATGCGTGCATGGGTGCACCTCTGTTCATCCCAGGTGAGACCAGAAATTAGGGGAAGGAAGAGTGATTAGTCAAACCTCTTCTACAACCATTACCTAGAAAAAAATGCAAAAACTTTCATTGACCATTCAACTGGTGTTTAAATGGAACAGAAAATATGAACAGGGAAGTCATATAAATCCAGAAGAATTAGAATCTCCTTTCCCCTCTAAAACTTTTGAGAATTCTGTGTCATATAGTAACTAATCTCTTTACCGTATTGTAAGGTACCTAAAGGATATAATTCCCTTTATGTCTTACTAGATTTTTATACTTTCCTATAGTTGTGCATGATTTGTAGCTTATATTCTCATTTATTTAAAACAAAAAAGCTTACTGACATCTATTAAGAGCCAACCTGCTAGATGTAAGAGAAACAATAAAAAATGTTATCTATATTCTTAGTAGGTATAGGATATACTACCATATGCAGTATTAGGAGTCTACTATTAATAATTATGCATCCAACACTAAATTATTATAAACAATAAATATTGGTGATTATACTGATGGTGAATAGTAATTCAGTGATTCTAACTTAAAAATTGCTCATGAACTCAAATGATTCCATCATTATAGATCCTAATAGAACCTAGAAGCTTATCAGATATTGATGGTTTAGCCCCTCATCTTCAGTCACTCAGAGTTTAACACTCAGAGTTTTTCATGTGTCTCACAGTTGAGACACATGAAAGATGCCTAATAAGTGTTGTTAAATGAATAAATAAGCAAATCTATCCCAAAGAGAAATGGTATATATTAGACTTTACCAAAAGAGTGTACACTTATTTATTACCAATTTAGTTCAAAAAACATTCATAGATCATTTAAGACAAATATTAGTCATTCCTCAGACTTCCATTTCTAATTTCTTCTTTTTTTTTAAGATTTATTATTTATTTGTTTGTTTGTTTGTTTTTAGAAAGAGCACTTGAATGGGGGGAGGAGCAGAGGAAAAGGGAGAGAGTAATTTTTTTTGGTGCTGAAGAGAAAGTATTGGTTTAAAAATTACGTATTAACTTCAAATAAGGAGATCAGTAATTAAGCTGAGGTGGCATTAGTCATTTAAGTAGGCATCTAGTCAAACTAGTAATGAAACTTCTTTTCATTTCTAAACAGAAAATTTTCATGTGGCTTTACAGATGCAGTTATCTAAATACTGTGGAAAGGCCAGTTTTAAATGACCTTTGGCTAGCATTCTCAGAAGCAATATCTCAAAGTGTCCACTAAGGTTGTGAAGACAGTAAGAGGAAAAATGCATGACACCAAGACCTATGATTGATAGGCAATCCATTGCCGGATTCTAAGAGGAAATTCAGCTGCCCAAGCATGCCATGAAGCTAATTTAGGAATCACAGTCTTTTGATGACACATGGTATACAACCTGAGAAAGAACAAAACTGTCTACCTGAGAGGGATGAGAGAGATTTTAATTCTCTCCCCAGTCTGCCTTCGGGCACAAAACCAGAGAGGGCCGCTCATTGAGACTACTAGAGCCCTATTCCCCCACTACTCCCATCAGCAACCTCGCTTTACAGACATAGGTGGAGACTGCAACTTCCTCTACCCTACACCCTCCCCCTTTCACCAAAAAAGGAAGGCAAAAAGAATTTGTGGGGGCTGGTGAGGAGCATTGCATCCTGGGAGGAGAGAGCAAGTGAAGCCTCGTGGAGGAGGCAGATGGATTGCTAGCAGCAGTGCATGAGGAAAGTGACAGCATCTCATGCATTTCCCTGTTTCCCAGAGACAGGGCACCAGGTGATAGGGATAAACAGGCCCCCTCCACACAGCAAAGTCATGTTTGGCGAATACCTTCGAGATGTCGGCAATTGGGCCGCTAGGTGAAATATATCAGCATCCCTCAATGTGAGAGGAAGGAGATTATCACATACACACAGACAGGGCTGGGACAAGCCACACACCATTAGCAAACTCCAAGATTGAAGCAGCCGATTCTCTCGGCCACTCTCCTGACACTGTGGTTTCACCTTCTTGGTCTCTGTTTCTCACTTACTCCAAACCTCTTTGTCTGACAGGGATGTATCTGAGAAAGAGTTCATATGAGAAAGATCGAGGATTTCAGGTGGATGTGAGTGGACCATTTATTGTGGTGCACAGCATGAGGCTGTGTTCCCCGAGGTGCAGTATTTAGGGTGTTCGAGGTGGTGGAGCTGCCCTGCTGTGGACCAGTCATGGGGAAAAAAAATGTCTTCCTTGCGGTTTTGACCAAGCATCTCTCCTTCGCTTAGGCTACCACTCCCTTGGACCATTTTATCTCTGTTGCTACATCTGATGAAGAGGGGACTGCCCCGTATAGAGGCACCTGGTCCAGGAGGAGGGAGATTTAGTTAGAGCTGAAGTCCTAAGGCAGGAGCAGCGTGGGCCTTCAGGGAGGAAGGGATGCCATGCAGATTTCTAATTATTTGGCCCAAAGGGAGTTTCTTTTTCTAAACCTCACATGATATGTTTGCCAGCAGGCAACCCTGCACCTCCTCAACCCCCATGGCCTCTGTTATCATTTATATGTCGACATTTCCCCTCAGAATACATCCAGAACCAATTGCTACTGATGACAGGTGAATGTTAGCAGGCAGCTTCTAAGAACGTTCTAGCTCAGTTTTTAAAGGAAAAACAAGGAAATGCCTTCTCTTTTTCTGCTTCATGTGAATAAGAAAGTGGGTAATCCTGATTGCTAGGAGTAGCCTTCCTGTTACCACAAAAAGCACCAATTTCTGAATGAAGCTGATGCTGTGGGCCACAGAGCAGAGCGGGGAAAGAGCCTGTGTTCTTAACATCACTTACCTGCTCAATCAACTAATCCTGAAGACCGCCATATGTCCTTTTATGTAAGCTAACAAATTTCTTAATTGTTCAAACCAATTTGAATTAAATATTCAGTAACAAAGACCAAAACATCCTAACCAAACATCATGTAGTTTCTACTAGGTATCTGCTATAATGAGAGCTTTGCAATGAACTATCTGCCTGTGCTGAAGAACCACTAAAGGGTCAGATCTCTCACGAAGTCTTATTAAAAAGACACCTAACTAGAGACATAAGACCAGTGGGGACTCTTTTGTCCGATTAATCTAATATGTGATAAATACATTCTTGTGTCTAAGAGAGGGTGTTAGAATCCCAGCTTTACCATCCAATAGCTGGATGACCCTGAGAAGCTTACTAAGGTTGTCTGGGCCTTGATTTCTCCACCTACAAATGGAGATAATCATAGTACCTGTCTCAGAGGGTTATTGTCAGGATAAAATGAAATGATATACGTAAATTAATTGGGATTTATTCCAGCTATGAATAGCATTTCAAAAATAACTGTGGTTTGAACAAGGTACGTTTCCTTCACTCTCACATGCAAGTGTCCAAAGGGATTCATCCTAGAACACAGGTGACCCTCTGTAATATCAGAAAGTCAGGCTACTTCTACCATGTTGACTAATCCCCAAGCTTCCCTCATGGTACATGACAGTTCCTGGAGCCCCAGTCATTCAGGCCCCATCCCAGGCAGGAGGACAGAAGCAGAAAAGAAGAGCATGCTTCTAGTCTCTAAGGACATTTTCTGGAAGTTGCACACACCACTTCTGCAGGTGTGCCCAGCTAAAAAGCCAGAGAGTTTGTTAGACATGAAGGGGAGAAAGCATCCAACCTCTACCACAACCTGTGGAGTATGAGCACCAGCATCGGTGGATGGCCATTATTCTTATCAAAAAACTCTACTTCTTGAAATCTTGTCAAATGCAACATGGATGTAGCTAGAGGATGCTATGCTAAGTGAAATAAACCAATCTCATGAAGACAAATACTGCATGATTCCACTTATATGAGATACCTTAAATAGTTAAACTCATAAAAGCGGAGGGTGGAATGTTGGATGCCAGTGGCTGGGGGAATGGGGAAATGGAAAGTTGCTATTCAATGGGTATAAAGTTTCGGTCATGCGAGATGAATAAGTTCTAGAGAGCCTCTGTACGACAGAGTACCTAAGTTAAACATTTTGTATTGTTCACTTAAAATGTTGTGAAAAGGGTAGATCTCATGTTAAATGTTCTCACTATAATTAAAAAAAAAAAATCTCCACTTCAGTTCATCACAAGAGCTGGTCCTCTCCCCAGCACTTACCCTTGGCCTTTTTTCCATCAAAATCCAGCCTGTCATCTAGACCCATCAGGGGGTCTACTTAAACTAAGAGTCATGAAGATAGCACATTGTATGGGCACAAGACATACAGAAATAAGTAAATAAATAAGTAAAGTAAGAGAAGTTACTGTCAAGTTACTGCATGTGAATTCTTGCATGGCTCAAGGAAATGTTCAGTGAATTAAGAATTATTATTCTTGTGGCTGAGGGCCTAGACATTAGGGTTAGCCACTTACTGTCTGTATGACTTTAGACAAGCCACTAAACCTCTCTGTCCAATAGCCCTGTTTTCATGTCTTTGACAGCTGCCTTCAGCATTTCATATGCTATAGGAAATAACACTGTATCTTCTATTTTTAAGATTTTATTTCTTTATTTGAGAGACAGAGAGAGAAAGCATGAGCAGTGGAGGAAGAGAGGCAGAAGGAGAGGGAGAAGCAGACTCCCTGCTGAGCAGGGAGCCTGACAAAGGGCTCAGAACCCCAAGATCATGATTTGAGTAGAAGGCAGACCTTTAACCAACTGAGCCACCCAGTGCCCCAAGAACATTGCATCTTAGGATTCTTTTCTAAATTTGAGACTTCAGTCACAAGTCTTGTAGACCACAACATCCTAAAAAATTACTATCTAGAGTATGACTTCTAAATGTCACTATCTATGAGAAAGGAAAGTAATTTCTTTCAAACACTGATGGTGTCTGAACAAGAAACTGTTTCTTAAATCTATTCTTTTATCTAGTAATACTAACATGTCCTGTCAGGTAGTTGAGTTTCCAGAATACCAGAAAGATCCTGTGACAAAGGAACAGTGAAAAGAATACACAAAACATCTTTGTCCAAATTTACTCATCTTCCAAGAAAAGATGAGTTAGCTAACACTTGTGATCATGTAGCTCGGAAATCTAAAAATAGCTTTTTCGTAGAAGGCCGGATCTCTAAAACTTAAAATAGAGAAGTTGGTAAACAGATCACTTAGGCTTATTGTTTTATCCACAGTTATTTGATGATTCAAATTAAGCATAAATAAAGATTTGATTGGATATGTCTGTAGTCTATTTACTGGTTTTTGTTATGGGAAGTTTAAAGATATAAGGGTGTTTTCAGTAAAAAATATTCTCTGGGTTTGTTAAAATGAGTTAGGACATGATTTCAGGGTTGCAAGATGGAGCCCTGCATGGCTCTGTGCTCAGTGAGAAGTCTACTGAGGAGTCTCTGCCTCTTCCTCTCCCTCCCCCCACTGCTCCTCTCTCTCTCTTTCTCAATCTCTCTCTAGCAAATAAATAAAATCTTTAAAAAAAAATGGAGTTAAAAACATCATTTACCACCACTTTCTATGACAAATGGCTAAGTTAAAGACATAATTTAACATTTTGTGGAGCAAGTTATCTCCACAAACTTTTGGAGTTGATCTCATGTTTGTAGATGAGATCATTGTACCTCCTGAAGGAGGTACAATTTTAGAATTGTACAGGAGGTACAATTTTATCTACAACATGCATTGTCAGAAAGTTTTTCAATCCTTAAGCCTAAAAACCTAAAACTATTAGTTGAAAATATTCACCAAAAAAAAAAAAAAAATGGTATTCTGGAAACTAAAGCTTCTGAGGTTACTCAATTTCTAAGTACATAATACTTATTAAGTATTGTTTTAAGATATTCCTGATCAAAAGAGTACATCTCATTCTCTTGTCTCATCTCTAACATTCTGTTCCTTATTTGGTACTGTGGACTGTCCAAATGTAGTCTCATTGTAACATGTAAGTAACAGCAATACTATCAGATCAACATTTCAAAAGGACAACAGAAGTGACTGAATTTATTAACCCAGGGTCTGTAAATCAGGAGGTTTTTCAGGCCACGATGTTAGAAAAAAAAAAAATTAAGGACCTGGGAAAAAACATTCCGAATGCATTGCTGTTGGCTATGATGTTTTTGTTTAGAAGCAGCAAATCTGATTCAAATGACTCAAACTGAAATAAATAAATAAATAAATAAATAAATAAATAAATAAATAGCTAGCTAGCTAGCTAGCTAGCTAGCAGATTTGGTGTTGACTTTAGTCATGATTTGATCTGTGAAGCCACCATATATCTGTTTCTCTGTGTTCTCAGCTCCTCCTGTGGATCAACTTTGTCCTCTGTCTGGCTTTCTCCACAATAGGAAAATCTAAAGCACCTCTAGACTTCACATTCTCCTGCTACATTGTTTGGGAAGATGTTCCCAAAAGTGGGAACATCCCTAGTCAAATAACAATGGGGGTATTTCTCCCAGAATATTTCACTTAGCATCTCTTCAGGCCATCCACTTAAGTGGGAGGTCACAGACCTACTCTGAAATGAATCACTGTAAGCCAGAGTACGAGCTTTGCAGAAGGTCCTTCCCTGGGCCTGGAGGTGAAGTCAGTTCTACTCACTTCACTCACCACAATGGCTAAAAACACTAAAAAAAAAAAAAAAAAAGTTCCCCCAAAGTAGTATATAGATGCTGGTAGGAAAGGAGAAGGCAGGTAGACAGAGATCAAAGAAGAATTCTGAGGAATTGAATTGAATTTTTCAATTCCTCAGAATTGAAAATTTTGAATTTTCAAAATTTTCAAAATTTTGAATTTTGAAATTGAATTGAATATTCAAATAGGAATTGAATAATGATGCCTATTACAATTATTTAGGATTTTTTTTTTTTTTGATTGCAGAAACCCATTCTAACTAGCTTACATAGAAAATGGAACTTTATGATAAGGATCCCAAAAAAATCCCTTATGCTAAAAGTATGAATGCTTCCACTTCTGGAAGGGTCTGGAACGAAGGGTACAAAGCCTTTGGAATTTTCTCTTTAAGGTTTCTTCTCTCTGTCTAGACTGGTTTCCTTTGTTCTTAAATCCACATGAGAAGTAAGACTTCCAATAGCTCTGGACTAGGCATAAGGTCTAGTTCACAGAGAAAATGAATCTCATCCTCAGGGTCTAAAGGATGGTTCTAGAACTCTAGGAAAGAAACTCCAATACAGTTTGGATCAAATGACTATCCCTAGTCATAAAGCATTTTTATGACAGGACTCTCAAAGGTCCACTTTCGTGACTGTGGATGGTGGGATCATGGGGCAGTTCCCAAAGAACAGACAGCTGAGAAGACCATTCTGTAGGTTTCTGATGTATACTCACTAGAATACATTTTGCATGATATTGGCCACATGAAACATTTAGAGTGTAAATTTTGTTCTAAAGTTGCAAGTGTATATACAAAGAAGCAAACTGTCAAACCTGGGATTTAAAAGGAGGGGCAAGAGAAAGCTCCTCTTCTTCCCCACTGCTTGGCTGAAATCCTTCTGAGCATCTCTGTGCTCCAGAAACACTTTGTAGCAGTGCCTATCAGCACACCCGACTGCATTTTCAAACTTAACTCCACGTGTGTTCCTTGAGAAGCCAGCAACATTCTCTTAGAGTTGGAGAGGTGCTTTTTAAAAAAGGATTTGTCTGTCTTAGAAAGAGAGTGCATGAGCAGGGAGAGGGGCAGAGGAAGAGAGAATCCTCAAGCAGACTCCTCACTGTGGAGTGTGGAGCCCAGTGTGGGGTTGATTCCAGGACACTAAGATCATGAGCTGAGCCAAAATCAAGAGCCAGCTGCTTAACCGACTAAGCCATCCTGGTGCCCCAGAGATGCGCTTTATAAATCACTGCACCCAACAAATATGCCAGTACCTATCTCAGGGTTAAAACTCATTAGTATTTATTTAATGGATGGATTAATGATGAATAATTCTGCGGGTCTCATCTCTTCATTCACTATCCATTTGAATAAATGCTTTGCTTAAAGAACTATTTGAGAAATTACAGAAGAAATTGAACATTGAATATCTTGTTTCCCCCTTCCATGATTTGTCTTTAATTGAAAAGATGATTGAATTCCACTTAAATGAAAAAACAAAATGTTATCCCTTAATAAGTGTTTCTTTATTCACTCTAAAATTTTTAGTTGACTATTGTTAGTTTAAGGTTTTCCTTTGCTATTAAATTCTATAGAAAAGAGCACAATACCATGTACTTGGAATACAGTAGGACTTCAACAAATATGAGTTAGTGAATGAATGTTGATTTTAAGGATACTTTACAAAAAATGCATCCCAATATTTTTCACATCATGATCAGGATCACTGGGTGTGTTCCATGAGATCACTCCAGGTCTGGGGTGACTAAGAATGCATTGTCCTGACAACCCCAGGCAAGAGCTACAGGGATCAATACCTCAGCACGAGTTTTTCTGACAGCTAAGAGGAAGAATAAATAATGTATGGTCCGAATTTTTCATCCTAGATGACTCAACTCCCTTTAGACTATGAGACTTGTAGAGGACTTTCTTTTTTAAAATTATTGTTTAGGGAAATCATTCTTAGCACCACTGCCTCTACCAGCATTTCTTTACATGAGGGATCATGACCCTAAGCAGAATGATGGGGAAATTTTATTTGAACTAGTGCTTCCAAGTTACCTCAGCTTTCAAAGTATCCGCTACAATAGAGATTTAGATTCCTAGCAGATGAAATAATGTGTGCATTTCTTCATCTCTTTTTCTCCTATTTTTAGGGGTTACCCCTGCAAACTCTGGGAATGCTCAATTCCATTTCCTGCTGGGCAGAGAGACTATACAAAACCATTTAATGACACTTTCAGACATAGAACCATTATCCTTTTGCCCACAGTCACCCACACCAGAGTCTTGCAGTCTCTCCCTCCTCTCGCATCTCCTTCGGTAAAGTAGTCACTAAGTCCTACCATTTTACCACATGAACTGTCTCACACTTGCCCTTTTCCTCTCCATCTGCACCGCCACCCTCATCATCAGCAGACCATTTCAAAATCCCCCTGCCCTCATGCCCACCTCCTTTAATCAGAAGTAAAAGAAATATTGAGGAGTTGATGCTGTAGATTTATTCTGACTAGCAAGAACCATCTAATTAGTGAGGTGGGAATAATAAAAAAATCTTAGGGGAGAAAAAAAAAGGTCATCTCAACATTCTTAATAACAAAGTTGGCCGACATGGGCACAGTGAGATATGCACCCCACATGACATGCAAGCAAATTTCAAAATTCCAGAGCAGTGATAAATATAATTTCATATTAAGGAGACTAAAGTGACAGATGAATCTGAGTGAGACAAAGGGATTCATGTTAATTCACAGACACTTAGCAAGAGTCCTCAAGACAGACATACAACACTGCAGAAAGAGCCCCAAGACTTGAAATCAGGCAGACCAGGATCTTCCTGCCACTTGAAAGATAACATGAGCTGAGTAAATGCCTTGATCTCTCTGCCTTGATTGAGGCACCTCTAAAAATGGAAATAATGATAATAAAGCCCAATTCCCAATACTGCAGGAATGTAAAAACACGTGGTCCCTGCTCCTCATGTTGAGCAAACAGATACGAATAAGACTACCTACACTATAGGACAGGAGAAGACAATGAAATACTCTTTCTACAGGAATGTTGTGAAGGAAGAGATCAATTCTTATTAGGGAAATCAGAGCCTTAAGAAAGAGATATCAGGAGTGCCTGGGTGGCTCAGCCCATTAAATATCAGACTCTTGATTTTGGTTCAGGTCATGATCTCAGGGTCATGAGATGGAGCCCCTCATTGTCGCTGTGGAGCCTGCTTAAGATTCTCTCTCCTCTCTCTCTCTGCCCCTCCCACCCTCTCTCTCTGAAAGAGAGATGGATGGAAGGAAGGAAGGAAGGAAGGAAGGAAGGAAGGAAGGAAGGAAGGAAGGAAGGAAGGAAAAGAAATGGCACTTGAGTTTGGCCTTGAGTTAGAGGCAGGAAGTAAGGGAGAGAGAGAAAAAGATTGAGTAAGCTGAGGGTGGGGGAGAATATTCCAGGCAGTTTTAGCAAAGACAGATGATGAATATCTGAACATATTTAGGGACTAATGAGAAATAAAATGTGTTTAGATATTTAGGAAAGAAGTCAGTGGCCAGTAGCAGAAAACAAGATTGGAAGGCAATCATAAAAGACTTCTAATAGCAAAACAAAGTGGCTTGATTATTCTCTGTATTATCAAGACCACACATTTTTATAGGCCTTCATTTGCACATCCATCATCTTTTTAAATTGAAGTCTCCCAAAACTTTGGGGTGCCTGGGTGGCTCGGTTGGTTGAGCATCCAACTCTTGATCTCAACTCAGGTCTTGTTCTCAGGGTTGTGAGATCAAGCCCGGCATTGGGCATGGCACCTACTTAAATAAAATAAATAAATAAAATTTTAAAATAAATAAAAATGAAGTCCCCCAAATCTTTAAAGAAGGTAGATGGCCTAATTTGTACCCACTTTAATACCGACAAAGAAGCTGAGTCTGAGTGACTTCCTAAGCTACCAACAAACGAATACCAGAGTCAGACTAGAAAGTAGATCTGTTGACTGGCCAACACTCTTTCCACCAGGCTATGCTCTTTCCATAGGCACTTGGGAGACACAGGACTTTGAATGCCAGGGAACAGTGTTTGCAAGATTGGTTTTTCAGACAGAAGCTTTAAATAAACACAACAGGAATTTGCACTCTGGCAGCCATGCCTAAGGATGCACTGGAAAGAAGAGATGCTAAGGCTAGACCTAGAATATGAAGGAAAAAAAATCAACAAGATGAAATCCAATCAAACATGGTGGTAAGGCTACATATTTAAGTTTTGGAATATACACTTTGTAAGTTCAGGCTGCATAAGAACTGAATTAAAAGTTCATAAGAAATACATCTATGACTGTTTTTTAATTTTGATAATAAGGTAAGCTTAGTGTTAGGGAGCTGTGAAAAATAAATGTCCTGTTTGGCTGTGTAATCAGAAAATTAATGTCCAGAAGAAGAAATATATAAGAGTGTGTGTTGCTTACATCATCCAGGAGTGTGTATCTCTTTGAGCTGTAAAAAGGATATTCTTGATAAGCTGAACAGATATAAAACAACTAGGATGATAAAAGACCAGAAAAACACTTGTGAGTTTTTTTAGAAAAATGGAAATTTAACAAGAGAAAAGAGAGTGGGGAAGGAGATAGATTTCCAAGGGCAAACTCCAGGGCAGAACGAGGACCAGTTGTGATATTGCACATAGTTTGGCCAAACAGGACATTTTCCCCCAAATTAAGAGTCATCTGTAAAATGACCAAGTTTGATGATCCAAATGTACAAGCAACAGCTGAGGGGTTATAGGAAGAAGGTTGGGGTTAGTTGCTTTTGTGGGAAAGAGGTTTGCCTAGAGGGTTCTGAGGTCTCTAAAAAAATTTTGATTTTATAAGTTTATACACACACAATTCTTGTTATAAACTTTCAGCAAATTCAGAATGAAGGGGGAATATGAATTATGGCACTTAAGAAAAGAGAAACTTTATGTCTCATTCAGTTCCATATACTGTCTTTTATTTTTTCCTTCTAATTCATCAATGGAGAGTCATATGACACATTCCTATACTGCAAGTACAGTGAATGATGGCTGTGTGTACTGATAGTAATTGATAAGTCACCATCTTCATTATTTGTAAATTGATAAGGTAACTTACACTAGTGGAGATTTTCAGTTACTTTTTAACCCTCCTATGGGTCTTAGAAACATAGTTGTTGCTTTCTAAATAATTTATCAGTGTTAAATTATTAAGTGTGTAGCAACGCACTATCACACACATCATTCAAAGCTTCTTGTCTCCCATAATTTATATGTACTCTAAGAAAGAAACAGCCATGGGATGGGACATTCTTAGTTTTTTGAAAATAGGACATTTTTCTTTAACCTCTGCTTATTACAATGCTGTCTTTTCAAAAATTTATAGAATAGAAAAATTTATAAAAATCATTAAATTGTAACTAAAATCACCTCATGTTTTTACAAAAAACTTTATAGATCATTTTATTGACATACTTTTTTCTAACTTGTTTTCTACATGCTTGCCTAATGTAATGTTTATGTGATTATCACATCTTGAACTGTGAAGAATGTGACCATATAACAAATTCCTATGTATTAGTCATCAATTTATGTACATGATAAAATCAATCCTATTATTTACCACACTGTTAGAGCCTTTTGCTAGCCAGTACTTCTGCATTTAGAAAATAAAGTGATATCACTCTGTAGCATCTAGATTAGGCACTTAGGTAACCACTGAACAATGTTCAAATTAGACTTAAAGTGAATTTAATTATGTTCTTATTCTCTATAAATTGCTAATCCAAGTAGTATAGAAATCATATTTTTGGGGCACCTGGGTGGCTCAGTGGGTTACAGCCTCTGCCTTCAAGCCTCTGCCTTTGGCTCAGGTCATGATCTCAGGGTCCTGGGATCAAATCCTGAATTGCATCGGGCTTTCTGCTCAGCAGGGAGCCTGCTTCCCCCTCTCTCTCTGCCTGCCTCTCTGCCTACTTGTGATCTGTCTCTCTGTCAAATAAATAAATAAATAAAATCTTTTAAAAAAAAGAAATCATATTTTTAACCGCACACCTCTTTTCTCAATCAAAAATCCAAAACCTATTTATTAAGCACAAAACCCATACAAATTGCTTGTCTACACATAAGAGAAATACAAAGAAGTAAACTTTTAGAAAGCT
>CM053618.1:16668530-16694276 GCA_028646535.1 Procyon lotor
GCCTCTCTGCCTACTTGTGATCTGTCTCTCTGTCAAATAAATAAATAAATAAAATCTTTTAAAAAAAAGAAATCATATTTTTAACCGCACACCTCTTTTCTCAATCAAAAATCCAAAACCTATTTATTAAGCACAAAACCCATACAAATTGCTTGTCTACACATAAGAGAAATACAAAGAAGTAAACTTTTAGAAAGCTTTCAATGAGATTATGAGCAACATGAAATGGAACACTTCAGTTAGCTTTGAACAATTGTGGCCAGTTATTTATTTTTTTAAATGGGCACATTCTGTCTCATGTATTTATATTTAGAGGGATTTTTCTTCTACTTCAGCTCCTCAAAGATTAATTTTATTTATTTTGTTTCATTTGCCAATCACCCATATTTAGAAGGAGGGTCAGACTCAGCTATTCTAAAACTGGCTGACATCTTTTAACACAATATCCAACTGAAACAAAGCAATTAATATTCATATATCAAATCTTATAATTACATCGAAAGATTTTTCAAAAAATTTTTCTTCCTACATTAAAGAGCAGAGTAGGGATTTCTTCTAATGTGATAAATACTGTTGCTAGAGAAAGAAATTGATCAACTCTTGAGCATTACTAGAATGACCAACTAGTTTTAACACTGAAAAGAGTTGCTCTCATCCCTCAACTTCGCAACTATTTTCATTAATTGTTAGAGTCACATGTTTAAACTTCTTATTATCACCCACTTTTAGAAATTATAAGTCTTAGCTCGTGTTTTTTACAAAGCATGCTATTTAACCCTAATAGCTATTAAGAAGCAAGGATGCAATAACCAAGTTATTAGCTTTTTAAAAGACTTAAGTTTACTTCTTGTAAAAGGTGATGTTTCTTACCAATAAATATGCACAAATCATTTTAAGATATGTTCTCTCTAGTTGGTAACTTGAAACAAAAGTAGAATATATATCTGAAATTAGAGAAGGGTAAGGATAATAAAACTTTTCAACCAGTGGAGTGGATTAGCTGTCTCCTGAAAACAAATGCAAAAAGAATCCACTCTACAGTGTGGTTACTTATTTATTTTTGTGCTTCCCTGCAAGCCTGGCCCACCACCTCTTACAGAGTAGGTACTGTGTGTGTGTGTGTGTGTGTGTGTGTGTGTGTATACAATTGAGTTGGATTCTATTGGAAATATAAGCAAAGTCTTATAATAGTGATATGACATGAGAAAATGATTTTATTTTATTTTACTTATTTATTTATTTATTTATTTATTTATTTATTTATTTATTTGAGAGAGAGAGCATGAGCAGAGAGGAAGGGCAGAGGAAAAGGGGAAAGCAGACTCCCCGCTGATCAGGAAGCCTGCCGTGGTTTCGATCCCAGGACCCCAAGACCATGACCTGAGCCTAAGTCAAAAGCATAACCAACTGAGCCACCCAGATGTCCTGACATGAAGAAACGATTTCTTAAAAACATTTACTTAGCTAAGCTAGATGACCCAGATAAAGGAAAGACTGATCATATGGGGACCACTTATGAATTAGGAAAGTTAGACCTACCTTAAATTTGTTTTTGTAGAAGTTAAGCACCTCTTACAGGTTTATTTTTAAAGGCAAGATGGTAGTTAAAGTTGGCACTCACAAATATGTTCACATATTAATTAACTACCACATGACTAGGTGAACACAAGTTGTCCTAAACAAAACTTGTAATTATGAGGTTTGTAATTATTATCTGAAGTAGCATCTAAGTTGCAGCCAAACATTCCTACCAAATCTAGAAAGTGTGAGCGAATATACCACTAACTCCCAATGATAAGATTCTCTTAGACGAAGAGAAGAAAAGCTACTTTCAAGCTTTCTGTGGAAGGGTCTTTTAAATTTTAAATGATTACAGTTGATTCATCATAAAACGCTGAAACTGTTCAAAAGGATTCCGATGGGAATTTAGGCTGAATCTAACGTGCAAGGTACATGAAAAACATTGCAAACATGACAATTTGGTGCCAGATATCTGGTTCATGAGGAGAAAGTAGAAGAAAAAGAAGAAATATTTGAGACTAAAGTGGGCTTTTGTTGTTGTTGTTCATCATCAACTATACGAATAAGCTTCAACTATATACAGGCCTGGCTTCAGACTAAAAGCTACCTGGGAGGCTTTATGTTTTATAGTTTTGTTCTATCCCTAGGAAGGATGCCGTGGTCCTTCAACAGATACCCTAATCATCACATCATAAGCACAACTGAGCTTCAAATGGAAAACAGACTGTACTTGCTCACCAACCAACTAGGAAATCAAACGACCTACCCGGTATCCCCAGGAGGACAAGGAGCCAAAAGGCACGTTTATCCCCTCTGAATCACAGCAAAGGCCTGCTTTGAAACAAGATTTTCCTCCTCGTGACCACTTTAAATAGTCGATTAGTAGGTGACTGGGAGGAGCTGGGAGTGTTGGGAGCTGTGTAATGATTCACCTCATAGTGACTTGGGTCCATTGCAATGGGCAGAATGATTGACAGTTGAGCACAAATTTCTCAGAAATAAAGTTTGAGTTTTGGCCTTAGATAGAGTTAACTGTATGCATAGAAGAAGGGAACAGCCACCTACTTACTCCCCCTTGAGAAACACCAAAAAATTCCATGAACTTCTCTCTACAATACAGATCACATCTGCAAAGGGAGCCTTCATATTTTCATCAGCTTATTATTAATAAGCAGAAGTTTCACTTAAACAGAGAAACATAAACATCTTTAGACTCCTAAAACTCCTAAAACATTTATTAATCCATTTATTGACTTGTCAAATATTTTTAATGCCTACCATTCTAGGTTCAGGGAGTAAAGTGGAGAATAAAGTCCCTACTCTCGTGGAACTTTTACACTAGTGAGGCAAGAGACGACAATCAAATATATCAAATGTTGGTGGTTGATATGTATAAATGGAGAAAAATAAACAGAATAAGGGTGGTCATGATGGCTATGAGGGAGAACATAATTTTATATTGCCTTGTTAAGGAGAGCCTCTCAGAAAAGGGGACCTTGGAGATCTGAAGGAGTTGAGGGAGTGAGTCATGCAAATACATGTGGGGAAAGAGCTATCCAGACAAGGGAACAACAAAGGCCAGGGCAAGACAATGCTTGGCATGTTCTATATACAGCAAGTTGCTTGGTGTGGTGGCACTGGGCATGGGGAGTAGAGAGGGAAAGATGGATCACAAAGGTGTTGGGAAGTCTAGAGGGAGATCAGAAAGATGATATAGAATCCTTAAGGCCACAGTAAGTATTTTAGCCTTTCCTTGCAATGGAAAGCCATTCAGTGGTTTGAGCAGAGGAACGAAATGCCATATTAAAAGTATCACTAGGGCGGCTGTGTGGCAAATAGACGGAGCGGGTGGAAGCCGGGTGACTGAAGAGACAGCCGTCACAATAGTCAAAGCGAGACATGATCCTGGCCTTGGAGTAAAGAGAGAGCAGCTGAGGTGATAAGCAATTGTATGCAGGATATATTTTCCAAATAGACACATAGATTTGTTTAGGGAGTATGGAAGAATCAGGGATGAATGCAGTGTCTTTGGTCTGAGCAACTGAAACGAGCTGCCGGACCCTTGGGAAAACTTGGGAGCAGACCGTGTTGGGATAGTGACAGAAGGGTAGAATGAAGAGCAGTTTTGAACAAGTCACATTCGAGATGCCTACTAGACACCAGCATAGAAAAATCAAGGAGCCAATCGCATGTATGGGGTTCCAGAGGGAGGTCAAAGATGAACACATAAGGATTCATCAGTTCTCGGGTGATATTTAAAGCTATGGATTGGATCAAGTTACGTGGAAAACTAACAGAGAGGGGAGATTCTCATACTGAGACAAGATCAAGAGTTTGGGAACTCTTGATGTTCCAGCAATTTTTTTTTCTTGGTAGGGATCCAATAAAGAAAGGAGAGGGAACGTGAGACAATAGTAGGAGCTGTGTCCTTTAGAATAGGGGAGGGGTGAGACCCAGTGGACAATTAAAGATGGTGATTGCTTTAGATAAGAGGCCTGGGTGTAGTTCTTAATTGTATTAATTTATCAAATTAGCAAGCTCTTTGAGTACTGATGATAAAGTTTTATTGACTATTTACAGTGCACCAGCACTGTTTTAATCACTTGACATATGCTGCGTCTCATCCTTGAAACAGCTCTATGAAATTGACCCCACAATTCATTCATTTATTTAATCATTAAACAAATATATAATAAGAGACTGCTTCCAAGCATTATGGTAGTTGTTGGAGAATAAAAAGTGAACAATAAAATTATCTGGTAACAGTCATGACATAATCATGATACATCAAGCTTTTTGCTAATAACTCCATATATAATCTCATTTACTTCTCTTACCAACACTCGGAGGTTGGTATTATTGTCTACACTGTATGATTAGAAAACTGAAGTTTAGATGTTAAATAACCTCTTCAAGAACACATCCACAATGCATGTGTGTGATTGTGCAATGCTACTGGCATGTTCCCTACCTCCATACTATACTAGATGATCCTTTACATTTGCATTACTGAGCTAGACAAAAATTATGTGAAGAACAAAAAAATAATACGAAAAGAATTGTAATGTGCCCACTACAAGAAAACAACTAGGCATCAGATCAGAGAATAATGGAGTAATGGGGTTGGGGAAATCTATAAAAAGGAGTTGCCAGGAAAAGCTACCCACCAAGGAAGTGACATATCAGCTGAGACTACAGGGATAGGAGATACTGGATGAGGGTGCAGAGAAACTTCTAGGTTGAGGGAAGAGTAACAAGTGCAAAGGCCCTGAGGCAGGAAAGAGTTTTTACATGCTCAAGGAACAAAAATAAAATCAATATGGCTGGAGCATAATGGAAGAATGTAAGAGTAACTTGAGATGAGTTGAGGGACCAGGGTGGGCTCTGATTCTCTGATTATGCAGGGTCTTGAAGGCCCAAAAGAGGAGTTTAAATTGTAATCTAAGTTTGAGAGGTCACTGAAACTTTTTAAGCAGGAGAGGACATACCAGATCTATATTTAAGGGTAACTCCTGTTCTGTGTAGCAGATGAATGAGAAATACTGGTGAGGAAGGACGATGTGCAGTTGTGGAAGCAAGGAGACCAGTTGGCAGGGCAGGTAATGGTAACCCAAAAGAGAAAGAATGGTGAAGAATAGACATGGAGGAAAGTTGCAAGATCTGAGAAATAGCTTGGTGATGGCATTTACAGATTTTAGTGAGGAAATGGATGCAATGAAAAGGAGGAGGGGTGACTCCTGGGTCTTCGGCTTAAGCAGCTGGGTAGATGGTGAGACTTACTGAGTTTCCACTTGTTGAGATGGGGAAACTTATGGGCTAGGGCAAGGGACATGTTTGGGAAGAATCAAAAATTGCCTTTTGGATCAATTCTGCCAGAAATATTAGACTACTGAATGTTGGGGTCTAGTGGAGAACTCTGGGCTATAGACATAAACTGGGGAGATAACAGTGTGAGGATGGTATTTAAAGTTACAGGTATGGATGAAATTACCTGTGAAATTATGGATGAAATGGATGGATGAAATTTTCATATGGATGAAAAATAGTGCAGTGAGAGAGGTGGAGAAGAGAAGGACAAGAAAAAGATTAATTAATTTAACAGGAGTCATCCCAGCCTATTAGTATGCTGATAGAAATGATCTTGTAGAGAGGAGTATTGTAGATAACACTCAAAGGAGAACAGTGTGAGAAGTCCTAGAGAAAGCGAGGGAAAATGGGGGCCATATTCCAAAAGGAGACGATAGATTACTTTAGGAGGGACACTACCTCTTCATTATAAGGAGAAGTAGAAAACAGTTCCAAGTGAGGGCTGGTTTGTTAATTTGATGATGGGAATGAAGACATTTGCTGATTAAAAAACAAAGCCAAAGCCTGAGCCCAGGCCTATGAACATCAAAGCCATTTTTTTTAAAGGTCTTATTTATTTATCTGACAGAGAGCAGAGAGGGAGAGATCACAAGTAGGCAGAGAGGCAGGCAGAGAGAGAGGGGAAGCAGGCTCCCTGCTGAGCAGAGAGCCCGATGCGGGGCTCAATCCCAGGACCCTGAGATCAATACCTGAGTCGAAGGCAGAGGCTTTAACACACTGAGCCATTGACAAAACAGCCGTTTAAAAACTGCTTGAAGTTGCTGAGCAAGGCTGCAGCCAAAGCCTCCTTGCTAGGGACATCCTGCCTGTAGCTCCCTCCTAACAGAATCCGGCTCAGATATTTTAGCAAAGGACAAAAAGGAGAGAAATGGCTTTCCTCGTTCTGAGCAAAACGTCAAAACAGGCAGATTCCTCCCCTGCCGAGAGTGGGAGTACAATCTGTTCCACGGGGTTCTCTTTCTCTTAGCTATGTCATGTGAATCACTCAAAATCAAAGTATTTGACGATTCTAGGCTTTAAACTTAATACCAGTGACTGTTGCTCATATCAGACTGAAAAACTCTGTCAGACAACAACTTCTCCAAAAGACCAGACACAGAGAGTGTCACGTCTTCCCTTTGCCCTTTCACTCTTAGTTCTCTCCTCCTCTCTGTACTATTTCTCTTGCCTGGTCCTCACCGTTTTTGCTAAACCATCAAAGCTTTTGTCTTCCACCTGTTTTCATCCCTTCTCTACCACCCACCTTCCCTACCCTTTCTAGTCAAGAAGCGCCCTCCTTATCACAAGCCTCGGTCAGAGTCCTGAGTCCCGCGGGATGGCAGATGCCACGCTGTTTTCCAGAGTGGTTTCTCTTGCAGTCACAGGAAAGCTTTAAATTAATATTCTAACTGCTCAACCAAATTCTGCTCGCAAATTCACATAAACATGGTTTCCCTCCCTCCCAACGACGTCAGGAACATCATTTTTGTCCTCCAGTTTACACCCACCCCTCCCCCGCAGGACTCCTGGCGCATGCTGGGCTCCTATCTCTCGGCTCTCATTTTGCTCAGTCCGGTCCACCCACTCCTCATCATTCTCCACAGCAATCCTGTCAAAAAATCAATTTGCTACTTCCTCCACTATTAAAGTGGCTGATCCAGCCATTCTTCCCTTTTATGGAAGAGAAATGAGGGTGGAAATAAGCTCTCCTCTGTTGATCCCCAACATAGGCACGAATGAATTTCTAATACAAGTACCGTGTCATTTTAGATAATTTACGGAGACTGCTGCACTTTAATCAAATCTCATTAAAATGGAAATGTTCATTATAATTCAAGAGCACTTGCTGAATTTTACTAGTCTGTTCACTGAGAGCATTCACTTTTAGGGTAACGTGACTATAATAAATGCTATTGAAGGAGAAGGCTTACCTGTGTCCAGAACTAGACCCAGGACAAAGAGATCTGGAAATAAAAAAAATAAAAAAGATTAAGACCTGTAGGGAACACTGAGTCTCCAATATTAAATCAGCTCAATTAGGGCTGGGGCTGCTATGTATTCAGTCCACCTGGAGGAAAGGAGAATAAAGATACGGTGGATTTTTACAAATTATACCCCAAAACTTGAAATGGGGGCTTGCCCCCTGAAAACATTTACACCATGAAGTTAATTAACACTTAGAAGTGGAAGTTTTCCAAAAGGGAGCAGCCACAACACTCCTAAATAATAACGTGTAAGGAGGAGGCCGAAGATTCTCTAATTACATGAACAAGGTGGCAACCTGTTTGGGACTCTCTCAGTACCGACAACCGTGGCATTGGTCACTGTGCCTGTCCATCTAAAGAAAAGAACAAGGGGCGCCTGAGTGGCTCAGTGGGTTAAAGCCTCTGCCTTCGGCTCAGGTCATGATCTCGGGGTCCTGGGATCAAGCCCCACATCAGGCTCTCAGCTCAGCAAGGGGCCTGCTCCCCTCTCTCCCTCTGCCTGTCTTTCTGCCTACTTGTGATCTCTCTCTCTCTCTGTCAAATAAATAAAATCTTAAATATATATATATATATATATATATATACATATATATATATGTATATATATATGTATATATATATATATAAAGAAAAGAACAAGAAAGGAGGAGACAATAGAGATATTGAGTCCTTGTGCATCTGGCCACACTTGGATGGCCAAGGTTCATCCAAAGAAATTCAAGCCTTCAGCTTCCAGCTGCAAACTCTCTGGATAGAGCATCAATTCAAACTGGTGACTGCTTTTAAATTTATGTTTTGCTATAACGTCAGACTGACCTAAAAACCATAAAAGTACTACGAAGAATTCCTGTATATTTTTACCCACATGCTAAGTTAGGATTCTGTTTGCTTTATCCTCTCTCTTTCTCTTTCTCTCCATCCCCTCTCTTTGTGTCTCTGTGATTTTTTTTTAGGATTTATTATAAGTTGCAGACATAATGCCCATTTACCCCTAAATACATGAAATATGTGTATTTCTTATCTGGCTGTGGTACAGTTCTCAAAATCAGGAAATTAATATTGGTTCAATATTATCACCTGTTCTATGGACCTTATTCAGATTTTACCCAATTATTCTATCCCAGGAAAGTCCTGTAAAACAACCGCAGAAATCACAGATCAAGCATCAATTCCGTTGACATGTCACTTTAGCTTTTGCGACAGTGACATTTAAATAGAATACATTACTTTAATAAAATGCACCTCAATTTGAGTTAGTCTGATGTTCCCTTATGATTAGGTTAACTTTATGCTTTGTTTTTGGCAGGAACAGCACAGTTTTATTTTTATCTTCTTAGTGATTGTATCTGGAGGCACTCATGTCAATTTGCCCTGTTATTGGCGATATTAACTTTAATCACTGTGTTAAGGTATTTTCTGCTAGGTTTCTCCACTGTAAAGTTATCATTTTTCCTTTTATAATTAATAAATAATATTAATTATCCCACCATTCCTTCATCATTTATCAGTTGGCGTAGGAAGACCTTTCCCTGTGATTTTATTTATTTAGCATAGCATTTATTTAGCACTAGTATGATAGCACTAGTAACTCATAAAATAGATCATGATATATATACAATGGATTATAATTTTTTGCTATTGTTATTTATTTTGATGTTCACATTGAGACAGATTTAGCCATAAACTGATGATTCTTTAAAAATTCAGATTTCTGGCTTTTATTGGGGAATCTGGGAGAAAGTAGGGCAATAATTCCATGGATCAGGGTAGCTGAGCAAAATCTAAGCATGTCTGCCTTCTCTAATTTTCAGATCTCCCTCCTGGATGACTTGACTCATTTATATTACTTAACCTAGCATTTATTTTTCTGACTCCATTATAGAAGGGGTTTTCCTAAACTGATGCAAATTATTTTTGTTTCGATTTTGACCTCTGCAAAGAAACTCGCTGATTGTTTCCCACACAGGCTGACTACAGCAAGAGCACAACCTAACCACAGTTAGTAGTTTCTCCATTTTCCCAACAGCTATTTTTTACAGAAAATTATTAAATTGGCAGTCTGGTGTCTACCTAAGTCTTCCTTGGATTTTAGTTGTTGTTATCCAGTCTCTCAGGATCTGTTTAGACCTGGACACCAATAAGAGTGTGTCTTTGAGCTTAGAGGACAAGTTCCAGAGCAGCCGGTGAGGGCTCCACCTGGCTCATCGAGTCTCATCAGACCACACCGGCACCACTTCTATCCCCAAATAAGCAAAAGTAGTTTATGGTGAATACATCTCAAGAGTAAATACAAAGAGGGGGTTTATGGAGGGCCAACACAGGTAGAAATGATGATGTAAATGGAAGAGGATGATTGTTACCCAAGCAAGCAACTTGTGGAAAAAGATTAGAGAAGAAAATCATGGAAGATGGGGGGCGCCTGGGTGGCTCAGTGGGTTAAAGCTTCTGCCTTCGGCTCAGGTCATGATCTCAGGGTCCTGGGATGGAGCCCTGCATCGGGCTCTCTGCTCAGCGGGGAGCCTGCTTCCCCCTCTCTCTCTGCCAGCCTCTCTGCCTACTTGTGATTTCTCTCTCTCTGTCAAATAAATAAATAAAATCTTAAAAAAAAAAAAAATCACGGGGGCGTCTGGGTGGCTCAGTGGGTTAAGGCCTCTGTCTTCGGCTCAGGTCATGATCTCAGGGTCCTGGGATCAAGCCCCACATCAGGCTCTCTACTCAGCAGGGAGCCTGCTTCCCCCTCTCTCTCTTCCTGCCTCTCTGCCTACTTGTGATCTCTCTCCTCTCTATCAAATGAATAAATAAAATCTTTAAAAAAAAAATCATGGAAGATGGAAGAGGAGCAGTGATCAGAGACTTCTGACTGAAAAC
This sequence comes from Procyon lotor, assembly GCA_028646535.1. Classification (NCBI taxonomy): domain Eukaryota; kingdom Metazoa; phylum Chordata; class Mammalia; order Carnivora; family Procyonidae; genus Procyon; species Procyon lotor. Next base: position 16,678,751 of record CM053618.1, read on the forward strand.
TAGAGAGGAAAAAAAACAAAAACAAAAACAAAAAACCTTGAGAGGTAAAGATAAATGCCAAGCTAAACCAAGTAAATCAACCTGTCCAGGTTTCTTCCTGTGATAGAATTTGTATCTAAATGATTTATGACCCAACGTTGCTTTCTTTAACAGTTCAGTTTTGGATAAAGTGGTCCTGAACTGAGCTTCATGGGGAGTTCCAGTTCAAAGTGTCATAACATAAAAGTTGTTTATAAGCCTGGTGTCATTTAGTAGTTAATCCGTTCAAATTGTCTTTTTAAGAAGTGTAAATGAATGCAATTTTACAATTAAGGTCTACACTATGATGCATACCTGTCAAATAAACTTGGTTTTCCAAAATCATGGAAAATGTTGGAGAATTTTGAAATTTGTAATCAGTTAGCCTTTTAATGCAGAAGAGATAAGAGATTATAAGTTTAAGGATCTATGAACCAGGATGTTAAAATTTATCTCATATATAGTTCAAGCTTAAGATAATATTGTTAATGTGGAATTTGTAGCTTGCATGAAATATTACTGACTCATAGGTTTCTGCACACATTTTAAAATTATGGTTGCTCTAAGAAGTGAATTGTCATTTATGGAGTAGAGACCACAAAAAAGAGAGCATGAAAAAACCCAAGCTAAAGCAACAGAAGAAAACAAGATTTTTTTTTTCCTTATGAAATAATAAACATATACATTCACAGATATCCTAAAGCAAATGGACTAAATTGACTTTAGTGCTTTTCCACTTTCCTGATCCAAGCCTTAGAAAAGCATACTATTTAGTTTTGTTTTTGAATATAGTAATTTTTTTCCTGAATAGCTTGAACCAGAAGGTAGTCATTTACCAACAGCCCACGTGACCTTTAAACATTTGTAAGGCACACAAACATGTTCAATATTGCCTTGTATATTGAGTGATATAATAACCAAGGTAATCCATAAATAATGCACTATGCAATTTTATATCATAATCCCCTGGAGCCTGATACTGAATGTATACTAAAGCCTCTAAATAATGGAGCCCAAGATTGTCAACTAGTATTCATGTAATACACTTTTAATATATAAATGAATCAATAAAATGAAAAGTATTTATAAGACTGAAAATTTTAAATGAATTTTAGGACAATATTATAGTAGCCCATTAAATATGTTTCAAGTGGCTAGTATAATATCAAATAGATAAACCCCATAAAGGTAAATAGTTTACGTATTTAAAATACATAGAATAGAGATATGACTAGAGTAAGGGTAAAACCAAATTATCTACTTCTCTGCCAATGGTTAATTATATAATTAAATTTTATTTTATCACATGCTTTCAGTCATTAACGATGAAGCATTCTTCTGATATTCTAAGAGACTTTGAAACAAAGTACTATCTATCTGTTTAGTTATTCCTGAGGTGAAGAAGCAGGGATCAGAAACTGATTATTAGTGATTCAATAGGCAAATTAGATCAATGTATCAAGAAAATGAGCTGCTTGCTAGAAATAAGGAGCTGATTGATATCAGTTGTTCTGGATACAAAGCAGAGAGAGAGTTATTTGTGTAATAAAATAGGATTGATGGAGCACTGTCCTTTAGAATTTACTTGGAGTTCTATAATCAGCAAGGTGAAGCAATTTATCCTATCAAGCTGAAAATAATGCTTGTACCAAAAAAAATCTTTTTTTATCTTTTACTCACTATTCACATATTTTCGAAGCTCTTGCATGCGAAGGGGGCCTATGCCAGACTCGGAGCTGCACTCAGCAAGCAGTGACAAGATCCCTTTGCCTCAGAAATAGGGCGCAGTATAGAGCTGGGGATATAGGATTAAAGACGAGACATTAGCAGGAAATTATGTGAAAGAAATCGCACCGCATAGACGAGGCTAAAGTTGATCAGGAATAGAGTTTAGTTCATTACAAAAAACACACTGGGGGGCACCCGGGGGGGCTTGGTCGGTGAAGCATCTACCTTCAGCTCAGATCACGATCCTGGGGTCCTGGGATGGAGCCCTGCATCGGGCTCTCTGCTCAGTGGGGAGTCTGCTTCTCCCACCTACCCCCACCTTGTGCTCTAATGAATAAACAAAAATCTTAAAAAAAGAAAAAAGTCTCTCCCTCTCTCTCTGTCCCTCTCCATCCCTGTGCTCTTGCTCTCTCTCTAAAATAATCAAATCCTCAAAAAAAAAAAAAAAAACAACTTGTAAGAGACTACCTTAAAAACACACACATACACACACGGGAACACTAGAGATGATCCTAGCTAAGTGCTTTGAAACTTTTCCTCCAGTAATCCCTCCAAGTTTCCTTAACATTTCTTTTCCCTGTTTGCCACGTAGTCCAAGTCTGGTGTTTGCCTTCTCAGTATCACAACTAAGCTACTGCAGAGTGGCCTTAAAAGTCCAACCCCCATCCATAGAGCCTGCAGCTCCAGCAGGCTCCGTCCAAGCCTATTTATAACTTTCCTGCAATAATCCCAGAGTAACCAGAAGCCCTGGGCTTTTCCCTTCTCCGGACCACCTGTGCTCCTCCTTCTCCTTGCCCTGGTAGCCTGCAGAAGGTAGAGCAAGACAGAAAGTGGATTCACCAGTGGCTACTTACTGAAACTAAGGTCCATTAACCAGGAAGCCATACGGGATGGGAGACAGGCTTTAGGGCAGGTTTGATGTTCAACCTCTGCCTCTTGTTTGCTTGGCATCTTCTCTGTGTCTCTTCTCTGGCAAAGACAACAAAAACAAAAACAAAACCCGCATCATCCTTCCTCCCAGGGCGCTGAAGAGATTAAGGAAGATAATATAAGTAGAGTGCTTTAAACCCTTCTAGACAGTGCTCAATAAATGGTAGTGATGATGAGTTAATTTTCACCTGTATCAAGTGGCCTAAATGTATTGTGGGGAAGAGAGAAGGGGAAAGATGAGGTCCCAAAGGTAGGCCTGCTCAGAGGGTTCTGATTTTGACTCATCTCCTATTCAAATAGGGCAGGACCTGTGTATGTCTTTTCTCCCTAGATTCCAGCATAGAGCCCGCACTGAACTGTTGAATGTGTTAATTTGAAAACCACTGGTCTGATGAAAAAATAGCCCAGGGGAAATTAGGGCCCCGGTCATAGATCTGACTCTAGTATTTGAGGAAGTTACTTAACTCCATCTTGTCTTAGTTTATCTGCTGGTGGGAGTTAATAATGCTTGCCTCTGCTTAGCCGAGAGTCGGGGGAAAATGAGAAACATACCTGCTATAGTAGGAATGGAAAAAAAGACATTCAAATTACATTTTATTTTCTTTCTCCAAAAATATTATTAAGTAAAACAAGTATAATAATACCTCTCGTGGGGTAACTTTGAGAATTACAAATAATAAATCTAAAACTCCTGCACAGTGACTGACATAAAATAAGAAATGGAAAAATTATAGCTATTTTTTATTACTATTACTGAGGGACTTTAAAGTCACTTCTGCCTCCACGAGGAATAGGACAGAACAGCTGTATACAGGACATACAAGTTCCTTGAAATTCATAGAAAATGTTCACATCTCAACTTTCAGGAGTCCACTGTGTTCTTGTTTGCTAAATGAGTACACCGTGTGCAATGGGAATGAGTCAGCTCTGTCCAACCTTCCTTAGGATGTTATAAAATGTGGCATAATGTTAATTAGCAGCAGTCAGTGCTCTTGAAGACTCACACTGTTGTGTTTCATCACAAGTGCATTACAAAATAAATAGGATGTTTATTTTTATCACCACACCTTCAGAGTCATCAATGGTATAGGAGCCAATTTGCCAGTGAGCAACTCCCAAAGCAACGATACGAATATCTCTTTACAGGTGTTTCCTTAGGTCAGCCTAAACATTTTACCATGAGTTTAGAGGATCTGTTTGAAAATTCCTCACCTTTTTTATGTAAGTAGGTAGTATAGTCTTTATTTGACAGCTTGAAAAACTGCCATGCCATGAAGTGAAGTGCCTTTAACAGGACCAAGGATTAAGATAGAACTATAATCCAAGTTTCTATCCACTACATGTTGCTATTTTCATATATCTCCAGCACTCCAGTAAAATAAAATGCCTTGAAACTACCCACCATTTTTTTTAAATGACCATAAACAATGCACCCAGATGGATGTAATACAACTGATTCTAGGAAGTTGATCCAATCTTACTGTTAGTAATATATAAGATGAATAACTTGCCGTGTCCATAGAGTTACCTCCATCACCACTAAAGATAAGAGCTAATCCATCAGAAAACTGACCCCATCTAAGTATGAGGGCAATAGGAAGAGCTTTAGGTCAGAGGTCTGGGTTCTAGGCTAATTCTGGCTCTAATTATCTGGGTGACTTTGGATAAATTCCTTATGTCTCTAGAGTTCCAGTTTTATCATCTATGAAACAAGGGTGTTAGGTTAAATGTAGCTGGCAGAATGTTGAAGTTATCATATTTACTAATCAACAGTTGACTCATTGGAGGTATTCATCTCTTTAGCAATGGTTTATTAGCATAAACACTGAGCAGTAGCAAGGTAAGAGTGCTAAGACTAATAAAGTTTACGGTGGTATTCTATACAATAAAATATGTAAACTATTCCCATGAGTAAGCTGCAATAAAAAATATGGTTGCACCAATGAGTGTCACAGAGCCTTATCAAAGTTAAAATTAAAGATTAGGACATCTATTCATAGGGCTAATTGAACTGTCCCATCACTGCAATTTTCTTACTATAAGAATAACAGATTTTCCCATTTGTGACCAGTGCATCCTGTGGGTCCTGGAAACTGAGGAGAAGCAGCCTCACCAAGATCATCCCATGCCTTGAAGACACCTCAGTTGTACAGAAAAAGCCAGCCAATCTGACCACTCACTTTAGGAAGACAGAGGATGGGGCGAGAGATGCCTTTCCTCATTTTCCACAGAGTCCTCAAAATGCATTTTTTATGATTACTTTTCCTTCTTAAAGACTTTCCTTGAAATGTATTTAAACCTGGTTTTATCCAACCCTTGTTCCAAAATATTGTTAGGGTTTTTTTCATTTTGTAATTGCCATTTAAAGTAATCAAAAATTCCTTAGGAAAGAAATTTCAACTTTCTATAACTTCTATTTTCATACCTGCTACTGTTGTTTTATTTATTTTTTTATGTCAGTCACCACATAATACTTCATTAGTTTTTAATGTAGTATTCTATAACCTTATAAATAGGGAGCAAATATATCTGTTTATCTTGAATTTTGATGAATGTCCCTTTTAATGCTTTACTCACCTTGAGAGAAAGGAGTTACTCGATTTTTCAGAAGTTCATTGAAAAAGACCATTAAATGAAAAACAAATCCTTGCTGCTTCCCTAGAGAAAGATAATTTCAGATGACTAGAAAAAAACCTTTAGCTTTTGTTAAGAATTCAAAACAATTCATTATTTTACCACCACATACTATTTTATATACAACCTCAAGTAGAGCAGAACAAATTTTCAGAATTCTAGACAACTATTGTAAGAAGAGTTTGAGAGGCAACTATGGTGTCTTTCCCTCAAAGTTATTCAAAGTATTGGTTATTACATAATATAGTAAGTATAATATCAAGGTTTTCTATGACCAGCCTAGGTTTTTTTTTCTTTTTATTGACATATAATGTCTTATTTGTTTCAGGGGTACAGGTCTGTGATTCATCAGTCTGACACAATTCACAGCACTCCCCATAGCACATACCCTCCCCAATGTCCATCACCCAGCTACCCCATCCCTCCAACCCCGCTCTACTCCAGCAATCCTCAGTTTGTTTCCTGAGATTGGGTAGGACCAGCCTAGTTTGAAAGACTCTGTCCCACTCTATAAATAAATGAACTTCTGCCTACAGACCTTATAGGATCATGATATCCACTGACCACAGGAAAAATGTCTTCCATTAGAAATACTCTAAACTTTCCACACAGTAACATAAAGAATTTATGCTAAAAAAAAAAAGAATTTATGCTGAAATAATATAGTAATATTTCTTTATAATATTCTTAACTTTTTCAGGAACATAAAAATCAGAAATAGCATTTTTAATTCACACAGTTGTCTCCTTTTGTTACTGGCTTGCTAATCTTGAATGGCTTACACACATAAAGTGAAGGTGTCTTTTTTTAAGATTTTATTTATTTATTTGTTTGTTTGTTTGTTTGACAGAGAGGGGGGAGAGAGAGAGCACACACATAAGCAGGGGCAGGGGAAGGGGGAGAAGCAGGCTCCTACTGAGCGAGGAACCTGATGTGGGACATGATCCGAGGATCCTGGGATCATGACCTGAGCCAAAGGCAGACCCTTAACCTACTAAGCCCCACCACCCCCCGGCATCCCACAAAGTGAAGGTGTCTTAATGCTACATAAATATACTAGGTGACTCTATACACTCCCCAAATCTAAGCTAACATATCTATGCAGATGACTCTTGGATCTACAATTCTACTCATCTCTACTTTTTCTTTGATCTGTCTTCTGAACTCCAGACCAATATTTTCAGTTGACATATCCAAATGACATTTCAAATTCAGCAGTCATACCACCCTTCCCTAATCTTCCAAAAGAGACACTCTAGAGTTATTCCTCTCATGCCCCAAGTAATTCATTGGTCACCAAATTTTTAAAAGCATTCAAATGGTCAGAGGCCCCTGGGTGCCTCAGTCAGTTAAGCATCAGACTCCTGATTTCAGCTCAGGTCATGATCTCAAGGTCATGAATGCACGCATAGGGCTTCAGGCTGGAGCCTGTTAAGATTCTCTCTCTCCCTCTCACTCTACCTCTATCCCTCCCCCTACACTTGCACACACACACTCTCTCTCTCTAAAAAAAATTAAAAATAAAATACAAAATAAAAATGTTCAAACCAAAGCCCCTGAAACCAAACTGTTATTGCAGTCAGCATAGGAGAGCGGTCCAGTATGGATTTTGGTGTCAGACAGAGCTGCATTTTAATCACCACTCTGCAACTGCTCAATGTCTGTAAAGCTCAGTTTTAGTCAGACAAAGGGGATAAGAAAACCTATCCCATATGGTTGTGTGAGGATTTATAAATGTAACACATGCTAAGGAATTAGCATGATCCCGTTCAAAGGAAGATCATCATCTCTCTCTTTTCTAGACTGTAATAATAGACTACTAGTAGTCTTTCTGCTTTCTCTTTTCTTTTATTCCCTCCTCCATAATCTATACTACTCCACAATGAAGATGTAATTGCAGAATTCTTTTAATTAAAAGCTTCCTGGTTACCAAAGGAAAACACAACTTTGTATTGGAGGAACAAAGCTGCCATCACTACAATCTAATGGTCATTCTTGACACCACAAACAGTAATGAAATCTGACGTGTATTATCTCTTGATGAGATAAAATATGAGGAACTCAACATTACATGTTTTATATCAGAGCAAAAGAAATGTTCCACTGGAATCTGCTCAAGCCTGTAGGTCTAATTTACACATTATAGGAAATACAGGGTAACAAGCTAAACAATAACAAATCAGACAAACTGAGAAGGTAGAACATGAATAATTGGGCTGCTCTATTTACCAAGTTGGTGACCCAAAAAAATAAAAGAGAAAAAGGGACTATTCTAAATTAAAAGAGGTCAAGGACCTACAGATGTAATGATGGTCCTAAATTATATTCTGGTTTTGACGAACCAACTATAAAGACATTTGGGGGACAATTGGAAATTTTTAATAAAGCCTGAATAATAGACACTGTTATAGACTTATTATTATCTTTTAAATATTTGATAGTGTTATTTATTTACATAGAAAAAAGTGTTTTTTAGAGATGCGACTAAATAGTGAGATTTTTAACTGGAGAACCTGCCATAATCACTTTTTTTTTTCAAGATTTTATTTATTTATTTGAAAGAGAGAGCAGGAGCAGTGAGGAGGAAGAAGCAGGCTCCCCACGTAGCAGGGAACCCAATGCCACGCTCAATTCCAGGACCCTGGAATCAGGACCTGAGTCAAAAGCAGACCCTTAACAGACTGAGCCCCCCCAGGCTTCCCCATAATCATTTTCTTAAATTTAGATGTCATAATCATTTTTGTACTCCCAGGATGTTTGATGGAGGAAGAGAAGAAGGAAGGGAGGAAGGGAGGAAGGAAGGAAAGAAGGCAGGCAGGCAGGCATAACTTCACATTGCAGGCTTTCCTTTTTATCACTAATCTGAGGCTTTTTGTTTTCTCCAGCTCTTCATAATTTTATTCCTATCTTACATAACCACAAAAACATAGGATACAAATACTTTTTAAATCAGAAATACCAGAATTAGGACATTAAATTAAAGCATTGGGACTTTGCTGAGATGGGGATCAGAGTAGCTATAAAGAGTAAATAATTTGTGGGGAGGGGAAATAATCTTTTTTTTCCTCTTCTTTTGTTTTTTAGAATAAAAGAATGACTACCTGTGTGCTGTTTGTGGACTTGCGCAAGTCAACTTGGGCCTCAGTTTACTATTTTGTAAAATGAAGAGGTTGAACTAAGTGATCACTAAAATTCATTCCAGTTTTAACACTTAATAGCTTTCAGGTTTCTCTATACCTACATATGAAATATTCATTACTGCATTAAAAAATTCATTATAATACTATTTTATGGGTTAAGAGAGGGGGAATTGAGTGAAAGTGATGCGAGAAGGAAAAAAAACTGGGCTTGGGCTACAGAATTCCCCTTAGACCAGAGGAATCCCTTGTAACATTGCAGGTTGTTATCATTGCCTTTTCTCTCTAAGCTCACTCCCAGTTTTTGGCTGATATCTTCCACCCCCTATATCATGAAACACTTCCATGGGCAAGTATGGCACCATTAATCTGTAAGACACACAGCTAAGGTGAGACACTGGGTTTCTAAGAAGAGACAGCAGAGACTTCTCATGGTGTTCCCTAAGCCTTTATGAAACCAGATATCCAGGGAGCAATGAATTAAGATATTTACTGTGAAAGATAGGCAATTAAAGTTACTACAGAAACAGAATCTTAAACACAGGGAACAAACTGGTGGTTGCTAGAGGGAGGGAGAGGGAGGATGGGTGAAATAGGTGAAGGGGATTAGGAGGTACAAACTCCTAGTTATAAAATAAGTCACAGGGATGAAAGTACAGCATAGAGAATACAGCCGATAATATTGTAATGACATTGTATGGTGACAGATGGTGACTATGCTTATCATGGTAAGTGTTGAGTAATGGATAGAATTGTTGAAACAGTATGTTGGACACCTAAAATTAATATAACATTGTATGTCAATTACACTTCAATAATAAAAAATTAATTAAAAAATTTTTAAGTAATACAAATAAAGTGACTGCAACATAAGTTTGGTCACTGGGTTTTTGTTTGCTTTCTTTAAAGTTGCTTATTTGCTTGTTTGTTTTCATATGTCTCTTCATATGTTTTTGATCATGCTTCCAGAAAGCAGCTGTTGGTTACACAGAATCTCAGTTCTAGTAAAGGGAGGAGGATTTGGGTAAAATCTTGGTAACACTGGTGTGATAGGTCTGCAGCGCTGTAAGATCTGTTCTGATAATATATGATATCTGTACTTTTAAGAATCCCTTGTTGGAAAAAGTCACCTTTTTTTTCCTTAAATAGGGAAAAATGACTAGAGGCCGCCACAGTCTTTCTCAATGTGTGGTATGAGGTTTATCTACATAAGATTTGTTTGAGGAACTCAGGAAAAGGTAAATTCTGGAACCCTACTCCAGACCTGCTGAATCAGAATCCTTTGTATGGCACCTGGAAATCCTGCTTTTACCCATCATCCCAGATGATTCTAAGATACTGAGTGAAAGATCATCCAAGCACAAGCACAGGTTCCTATAGGAATTTCTGAAATAGGTGGTAAAAAAATAACTCTTGTGTTACTAGTTTTTTATTTTTTTAATAAAATTGGTTGCTCAATGCTAACAAAAACAAATCAAAATAATTTTTCCTTTGTCTTTTGATTCAAGTATTCACAGGTCTTCGGCCTTGCCCTGGCTATATAACTGTAGCACAGTATCATCAGTAAACAGAAAAATAAAAGACTAACAAGACACCAGCTACTCTATACAATGGATCTCGTTCCCATAGTTCGTGTATATAAGCTTTCTTTTTCATCCTTGGAAAGTGTTAGTCCTAATTCTTGCAAAATAATCAGTCATGATCAATGTGATAAAACCATAATTCGTATAATTCTACCATGTTGAATCAAATTTCTGTGATGAAGAAGCATGCTTTAAGAGAAGTGCTTGTATTTTATCCAATTTCTATCAAAAGACCATCATATATCTTTATCTAACAATATAAATGTATTAATATATTTCTAGATATCTGGACATATTTAACGTTACGCAGTCAATACATCTAGATTTTTACTAAAAACACCCTTGTTTCCTAATCATGTTTTTAAGCCCTCTTTTTTTTTTTTTTTTAAATAGGCTCCACACCCAGCATAGAGCCCGATGCAGGGTTTGGACTCACAACTCAAATTCAGGACTTTCCTTACACTCGTACACTAGCACAGTAATTGCTTGCTTTGTGTTCTAGTCCTTGGGGAACTGGCAGTTTTCATCATTCATTTTAATTAACTTGACAACACCTTTAGTAACTTAAGGTGTTACAACCTTCCCAATAATATTTACATTTTCGTATCACTTATCTACAGAATTATTAATTCTTGTTATTGAAGGGTGTTGTCTTAATATGGGCTCTCTCAGAAATGGACCCTGCAATAAACATTTAGGTGCCAATACTTGTTTTGGCGGTGACAGCGGGAAATTGTGGAGGAGCAAGGAAGAGGAGTGGAAACAAATAAAGGATGAGTTACCAGTCAGTTGGCCTCTGTGGGTAAATACTGCAAAATCTGTGGGGAAGTCTGAGCATCAATGGAACACATACCTCAAAGTGGAACAGGATCTGGGGTATTTTTACACTAACCACCACTGAAGGGCTACTCTCAAATGGGGTATTAACTCTTTGACACTGTCCATCTACCACACAACTGACACAGTTGATTTAGAGAAAGCCTCAGACAAAGATATATGGGGGTTGACAGTTGGAAGTTGGGCCAATATGGCCAAAGTTGAAGGACAAGGGGAATGGATGGCACCATTGGGAATATTTGCTATAGAAAGAGAGCATAATTTGAAGACATTTTGAAAGAAACAATTATTTTAACCACTCATTATCCTACTTCTGACCCCACTTACATAAATAACTCCTTCCATATAACTTCCTTCAGGTATATTTTACAAAATTAAAGTCAGAATGTTCATATAAAATTTATATTCTGTCACATAATAATTCATCATCTAGTTTCATATATATTTACATTCAGAAATTTCAATGTAAAGGTGACATAATATTCTTTCTTATATTAATATTTTACTCTTTATTTCTTCTGTCGCCTCTGCTCCCAGAACCCACTGGGAGCCAGGCACTGTCCTCAGAGCCTGAGGAGAGATAAGGAAATGACTTTGAACATTTTGAAGAATGGACCACCGTATACACAAATGTGTACTAAGTTCAGAGTTAGAAATATGTTCAACTGAAAGAGATCACCCAGAAGATGGTAGTTAACTGAAGGCCATCAGTGAAGGTCCAAACTGGGGGATGTCTTCTTTAGCTTTTGAAGGACACATGGATGAGTATGAAGCTGTGAGGGCATGCCAGGCAGCAGAAAGAACCTGTGTAAAAGACTAAGGGGTGAGGGCTCACTACTGTTATGGTGTGTGCAAATAAAGAGCATGAATAATTTAACAGGTCTCCTCCTGTTGAATTTTTAAATTATTTTCCTCACTTTGTTGTTCCAGATAATATTGCAATGAACATCTCTATGCTTCCAGATTTTTGTTTCCCTTGGATTATCTTTTAAATAGGAACATCTGACTTGGAATGACTCGGTCAAAGAAATGCTCTCTTATCAGGAGATATGTCTTAACTACAGTGTGGATAAGGGAACTTTTATTTATTTTAAATTCAATTAGCCAACATCTAGTACATCATTAGTTTCAGAGGTAGTGTTCAATAATTTATCAGTTGTGCATAGCACCCAGAACTCATCACATCACGTGCCCTCCTTAATGCCCATCCCCCAGATACCCCATCCCCCATCCACTTCCCCTCCAGCAACCCTGTTTGTTTCCTATAGTTGAGTCTCCTGGTTTTTCTCCCTCTATGATGATCTCCCATTCAGTATTCCCTCCCTTCCCCTATGATTCTCTGTGCTGTTTCCTATATTCCACACATGAGTTAAACCATATGATAATTATCTTTCTCTGATTGACTTATTAGGGGAATTTTAAGCAAAATGATCCAGTGGCTTAAAGAATGTAACTCAATGTAAGACAGAGCCAACAGGGGGAGGGGGGAATTTTGCCTTTCTTTCTCTTCTGTCTGGGTTCTTTGCCTTTTCCTACAAGTTTCTACAGTGTGGTTCAGCTGTAGGGCCTTGTGCTTGGTGAATCTATCGTGGCTGAAGGTGGCAAACAGAGCAGAACACCAGAGTTAAGACTCTAAATCATCTTGTGTTATAATAGAGCTCTATTCTGAACTGCTGCTTTTTCAAAGAAGAAAAATCGCTATATAGACTGAATTGAGCAGGCAACTAAAAAGCCAGTTGTTGTCTTTGTAAAAAGAAAAAATTTTAAATGACTTTCCAGACTATTTCAATTATTTATATTTCTTATTTCTAAAGCATTTTAACCAATATTTTTATGAAATGAGTTGTAAGGTTTTCTTTCTACTCATCGAATGTTCAAAGTAAAGCTCAACAAAAGAAAGAAAAAAGCCTCCTAAACCGTTTATCAATAGTTTTTACACAAATACTGGAAAGCGGGGCGCCTGGGTGGCTCAGTCGTTAAGCGTCTGCCTTCGGCCCAGGTCATGATCCCAGAGTCCTGGGATCGAGCCCCGCATCGGGCTCCCTGCTCGGCAGGAAACCTGCTTCTCCTGCTACCATTCCCTCTGCTTGTGTTCCCTCTCTCGCTGTGTTTCTCGCTGTCAAATAAAAAAAAAAAAAAAAAAAACAAATACTGGAAAGCAGTTTGGAGCAAATTACTTTTTAAGTTATACAACAAGTCAGATATAAAATTCATGTTAATATGTAAGAAGAAGAAGAATTTGAAGCAATATTCACCAAAATCATAGTGTAAACCTGTTACTGAAGTTTTTAAATACTGAAAAAATGTGGCATATTTACCTATACACTTACTTCCTTTATAGAATTCAAGACTCAATACTTGATTTAGTTTATTAGTCATATCACAGATACAAAGAAATAAAATCAAGTAAATAATCCTGATTCACACAATTCCTGGCTTTTGCATTCAGTAGTTTTGTTTACTTTCCTGTTTTCAAATTTCTGGATCAGATGCACACACAAATCCTTATTGCTTCAGATGAAATTGCTTCAGGCTATTTCCTAAATGAAATTATGTAATATCTCTCACTCCTTTGATTTTTTTTTTACATCATTATTTCTTTTCAAAGTAGAGTAAGAAAAATATAGCATAGAAAATGTTTCCACGTAGGTTTATCTATTCCAGCTTCTATCTAGGAATGAAATTATCTTTTGGGCCATCTGCTCCTTACTTAAGCAGAGTTATTTTAAAGAGGGGATCGGAAGTGTTAGCGTCTAAATCTCTCTCTCTCTTACCTTATTTAAACGTGCTCCTTGAGACAGAGAATCTCCATTCTCACTGGCTATCCAGACCCACTGTGGCAGGGACCTATATCCTGCAAACCTCAAACCCATTAAAATGATGCAATTTGGTTTCCTCAAAATTGGTGTCACCATCTGATAACTAACTCTTACTAAGATGTTGAAGGTTATGGAGGCACTCAGCTGGCTCAGTCAGTGGAATAGTCAACTCGTGATCTCAGGGTTGTGAATTCGAGCTCCACATTGGGTATGGAGATTACTTTAAAAAATAAATAAATAAAACTAAAGGTTTTTAATGGCTTAATGTAATCAGTTTCTATATTAGAAAGAGTATCACCTTTGGAATCAGAAGATAATCATACAAACTTGCTCCACCACTCACTCAGTTATCTGAACCTCCATTTTAACAGTGTAGTTTAACATTATTGAGCACCTAGTCTGGGCCACTACTCTAGGTAATGGAGATACAAAAATAATTGAGAAAGATCTGGTCAATGCTCTCAAGCAGTTTGCCAATAGTGAATGAAACATAAAAGTGAAAAAAGAATCTTTAATACAATGTCATATTGTATTTCATATGTAGAAATATATTCTGCAGGGAGGGAATGGAATGCTAATCGTCTTTTTTTCTTTTTTCCCCAAAATGTTAAGCTTTGGTAAATACCTCTCAGAAAAGATAAGTTCCCATCTTGCTGGAACTGCAAAGTCTTTTCACTTTTTCTCTTTAAATCTTATTTGTCCTAGTTTAAAGATAACAGGTGAAGCAATTAGAAAGAAAACAAAAACACTAAGCATCCTTAGGGATTTCCCTGCTGATTTAGGAAAGATTTACAAGCCTTGTGTTAATAAAGTAATTGCTATTTTGAGTATACCTCAAAAGTAAGTGGATGAGATCTAATCTAAGTATTAAAAAACAAAGGGCGACACCTGATCCCTCACTTATTTACAAGTGAAAAAAATGGAGGTTGGAGATGTCAAATTGTTTGTCCAAGGCCACACAGTGAGGGAGAGGCAAAGAGGACCCAAAATAAGTCTCTCGACCTTCATTCATTCTCTCATTTATTCCTTTAATGAACACTTACAGAGTATGACTACGTACAAACTGGGCAAAGCACTGCAGGGAGTCCCAGCACGCACAAGACAGGCTCTCTGCTCCTTCCCCTACTGTTTAATGGTGAATAGCAACTGCATTTTATGACAGAAATGAAAAGTTAGTTTGGAGAGACCTTATTTATCTGAAGAGATGAGATGAACAAAATTTAAAAGTCTGAATTATTTTGAAGTGTGCAAGGTGACGTGAGTCCTCCGTGTAACACAGTTAATGAGCCATCAAGTGAGGTAAAAGCTAATGAATATTTACGCTCAAATCAGAATTGTAGCTCGCTGAGTGAGGACAGGTGACCTGAACTGTGCCCTTGATCTTAATCTCAGGGACAGAGAAGAGAGAAAAGCAGCAGCAGGGAAAGAGCTTTCTAAATCAAAGATTAAAAAGAAAAGGCTAAAGTAGAAAAGTTGCTCCTGTTCACTGACAAAAAAGGGGATGGGAGATTTATCTTATGGGCCCTCTATGTCCAAGTCCTACTTCTTCAGAACCCAACTACAATGGAACTGTTTTAGAACTCCTATTGAAATCCTTTTAGGTTAAAGGAAAAAAAGTATATGGAAGCTGGCTAGGTGGCTCAGTCAGTTGAGCATCTGACTCTTGATTTTGGCTCAGATCATGATCTCGGGGTCAGGAGATCAAACCCCGCATTGGGCTCTACACTGTGCATGGAACCTGCTTAAGATTTTTTCTCTGCACCTCCCCCCAAACACCTTTTGGCATGCTGTTTCTGAAAGAAATTGAGAGAGAGAGAGAGAGAGAGAGAGAGAGAGAGAG
>CM053618.1:16694376-16705724 GCA_028646535.1 Procyon lotor
AGAAACTAGATTCCAACGGTAAATCCACACTGAAAGATGTGTTTGTTGTTCTTTGTATCTTTGGCTAAAAGAATTTTTTTTAATTTAAATTCCATTTAGTTAACATATAGTGTAATATTAGTTTCAGATGCACAATTTAGTGATACAACACATACAACACTCAGTGCTTATCCCAAGTGCATGCCTTAATCCCCATCACCTATTTCATCCATCCACCCACTCACCATCCCACTGGTAACCATCAGTTTGTTCTCTATACTTAGGAGTCTATTTCTTGGTTTTCCTCTTTTTTTCCCCATGATCATTTGCTTTGTTTCTTAAATTCCACATATGCGTGAAATCATATGGCATTTGTCTTTCCCTGACTAGCTTATTTTGCTTAGCATAATACCCTCTAGTTCTATCCACATGTTGCCAATAGCAAGATTTTATTCTTTTCATGGCTGAGTAATATTCCATTATATATATATATATATATAATATATATATATATATATACCACAACTTCTTTATCCAGTCATCAGTCAATGGACATTTGGGCTCCTTCCACAATTTGGCTGTTGTAGATAATGCTGCTATAAACATCAGAGTGCCTGTATGCCTTTGAATTAGTATTTTCATATCCTTAGGGTAAATACCTAGTAGCAAAATTGCTGGATCAGCTATTAGAATTCTTATGAGAACTTTCCCTCTGATTCTTGTCCTTTTGATATAGTACATGCCTGACTGCCTACTGGGGCCATTGGTTTCTACAGATTCGAGGTAGTATAAATTTGGAAGTTTCCATTTATCATCCTTTTTCTACCTAAATCCCCTTTGAAGACTATGGTCATTTCACTGCTATACATTGCTAAATTTTGCTGTGATTAAATAGTCAGCAAAAAAATAAAATAAATAAAAACCACCCTAGTTAGAGTGAATACCAGGCAATGTCTCTAGTTCCCTTTAAACATAAAGGAAGTTCATGTTTTTTGTATACTTTCTTGGCATGAGAAAGTAGCCTAGGAGAGAAGTAAGGGCCACACGTCTACCCAATTTTGTGTGAATTCCTCCTTTGCCAGGGAGAATATTAATATACCTATCTTGTTTTCTAAGGGAACTTGTACCTGAAAGGGGAAATAAGCAAAATCTAACCTGATAGAAATATTCAATGATAATCCTTCTGGGATGCAAATGGAAAGAGCATGACAAGATTAATCCCATTTTTTAAAAATGCCCTCTGGTTAATAATGCCTTCATTTTCTCAATGCACCACGGAAGAGAAAGAAGCATTGTTGTTGGCCTTTTGGAGGAAGAAAAATTGTTGCCTGGAATAAGGCTACAGTGAAACTCATTCATAGCTATAAGGATGTTTCTACGGAGTTCATGCCCAAAGGCAGGTTTTCAAAACTGGGGTGTGGAGTGACAGGGTAGCCAAAAAATGTCCAGTGCACTTTTGCAAGTTGCACCAAGTTCAATGAATATATTTGGGCTATAAATCATACACAAAGAGTTATGGCAACATTTCAACTTTATCTTCACCCAAATCTCTGATGAAATCAAGAATTGGACAAGTGCACATTCTTTGTTTATTTATTTTTTGGATTTGGAGGATTTTTGTTATTTTAATTTTTTATTTAAACTGGTGCTTGGGAACCTCTTATGAGTTCAGCAATCGGTCAAGCACTGGGCTGGAAGAAGCTGATGTGGGCCCTTTTTCCTGACAAGTTTAGTTCCTCAGATTATTACATTCTGTGCACGCAAAAACCATCTGAGAGAGGGCACTAGTGGCTGAGCACAGAGCAGATTGGGTAAGTCACCAAAATGCAAGGTTAGCAGGCAGAGTTTTCAAGGGTGACTGACCGCTACGGGACCCGGCCCTCCTCACAACGTTATGACAAGAGTACTGTGAAGAATTCAGGCTATGATGGAGCAGTCAGGCAAATCTCATTGTCTTCTTAAATATTCTACACAGTTACAATATGTGAGTGAGAGAGGAGCTCTCCTAACCCACCAGGCCACTACAGGTGCTGTCCCTTTCTCAGCGGTATAGCTCAGGGGAAACTTCATTGTCGTAAATTCAGCTTGGAATGTGGGATTCACATAGTGCAACAAAGTCAGGCAGATGGATTCGAACTCTGAATCCAAACTCATTTTTACCAGCCGTTGAAGTACTTTGAGCAAGTACTTCAACCCACAGCCATTGTCTCATCTGCAGTTCAATTCATACCGTTCAGTTCAATAAGTATGGATAAAATACAGTGTTCTGTGCTAGGCCTGGGGGAATATAAGGGATAGAGTGGATACTGACCAGCCTTGGCAAGTTGGGGACAGCCCCAGGAGCCACGTAAGGAGGCTGCTGAATTCCCACAGCGCATTCTGAGAGCACGAAGGCAAGTTGCCTGGGTCCCACGACTTTCCAGGGCCAGGGAGAGTCTTGCTGTTTATAACCCATGGTGAGCTACGAGACAAGGAGGATTCACGTGGCATTTTCCCAGCCCTCGGGAGAAATTGGTTGTTCTCCAGCTGCGGATGTCCCCGAGACAGCACAGAAGAAACCTTGCCAGGGCTTCTTGCCAAGTTTGGAAAAGCTCAGATTGGATTCCTCCTCTAGAAACCACAACACATTTCTCTTTGGAGTAGAAGAAAGGAGAAAGAAAGGGGACCTGAGGGAGAGGGAACTTGACAGTAAACAGAGGGGATCTTCCTCTTTGGATATTGAGGAAGGAAGTGTAGCAAATCATCGCAGAGAAAGAGAAGTAGAGAATATACTAGCAGGCAAGGGCCCTGGGATTTTCTCTGACATTGGCCTCTTGTGGAACACTGACTCACTATCTTTTTATTTGTCCAAACATAGAATTGGGCCAGATTATTGCTCAGGTTCCTAAAAAACTTGACATGTCCCTAAACTGTACCATTGCCCAGCCTCCATTATCTCACAACAAACAATGGTTCTAACATGTGATCTTGCTAAATGAAATAACATGGAGGCCACAGTGGAGGTCACCAACCCTGCCAGAAATGAAACCTGCTACACTCTGGAACAAGAAAACCCAGAGTTTTCTTCCGCTATGTCTTCCTAAAAATGCCTTCCTTTGGAATTAGCCCCACTTCCTTCCACCAGGTCTATCACAGGGATCTTGTAGCTTGCTTGGCTCTAGGGGAAGAGACCTGAAGATATCTCAGGGGTCTGTGAACCCAGCGCCCAATGCTCTCAGGGCAGTCTTGATTGGGCTCATTGAGGACTCTGATGATGGAAAGTCACATGAATAAATTACTCCCAATGCAGACATTACCGATTTTTAGGCTGTGGTGAGTGGCATTCTGGCAATATTTTCACTGTCCTTGTGGGTATTATATGACCACATGCCTTTTTAACTACAGAGACCAAGGATTAAGGGTGAAGAAGGAGTTGCCTCATACATACTGAAAGCCCAATGATAAGCTCACATTTATGACGATGGGCAGGAATCAACCCCAGAGACAAGGAATAAAATAAACAAGTAAGAGCCAGTTACCTGGGTTCAACTGCTAGTTTGGCCTCTGCAAGCTTTTGAACAAACAACTTGTCTTTAACTTCCTCACTAGGCCTCTTCAAAAATATTCTGAGGTGTTTTTTCCTTCTTTTCAGTCACATGTTAAGATTGTACTTCCCCTCTCCCTCCTCTCTCCCACAAAATATAGGATGTGGCCATGTGACTTCATTTGCTAATGGAAAGTGAGCGAAAGCAGCACATGTCACCTCTGAGCAGAAGTTCAAGAAACTGTAAACAATTCTTTGTGAGTTGTCATGCACTCTTTGTCTCTGCCTGGAGACCAGCAATGATTCCATAGTGACTGTCAGCTTGAGTCCCAGAGTCCACAGCTTGACCTACAATGGTCATGTAGCTTGACTTTCTGCCTTTGGCCCCTGACATTTGGGGATAATTGCAATAGCAGAATAATCTAACTGATGCACACGTAACAGAGTCAATAATGATAAAAATTGGTTTTGGGGTTGTGAAAAAAATATACAATGTTCTATGGCCTCCTAAGGGCCACAGTACGTAAACAGGCATACAATATATTTGTGGTATTTAAATTTCATAAGGGAGAGGGGTTTGGTAAACATTGGGGGGGGGGATTTTCTAAAAAGCCTCCTTAAGGGTGCAATAATGAAAAAAAAAAGCTTGAGAAACACCAAAATCTGTCCTGATTGATAGAGCAGCATGTGAATCATAGATTGTTTCATTTTTCTTAAAAGAGACTTAGAGAGGGCACTATATAATATACCATATGTTTTATTTCTCCTGTTTATTATCTCCCTACCTGGTTCCATGGAGGTCAAGAGTTTTCCCTACTTTGTTAATTACTAAAGCCCTAGTGCCTAAAATTGCCTTAGCACACAGTAGGTGCTCATTAAATATTTGTTGAATCAATGAATAAACAATTGAGACAGAAATGACCCCAGTCCTCTGAGCTTCCAAGCTTAATGGGAAGTTAGTTACATGCTGGTGCCAATAGAGCAGTCCATGGCTGGAGTACATGGGAGAGAAAATTTACCCAGATCTGGGAACGCAGAGAGGCCTCCTGGGAGGAAATAGTATATAGTATATAGAATATAGACATAGCATATAGTGTGTGTATATATATAGTATATAGAGAAGGTAGATGAAAAGCAAAAAATAAGGGTTAGGATGAAATTAATTCAGCAAAAAGAGAAAAGACTATTTCAGGCCAAAGGAATAGTATAAAGATTGCTCAGTGGCAGTAGATGAGTTGAATTTTGTCAACAGAGATCTTTTATTTGGCCACATGTCTCACATTTTAAAAAGCAGATTTTATATTAGAAAACTATAAATCCAGGGGCACCTGGGTGGCTCAGTGGGTTAAAGCCTCTGCCTTTGGCTCAAGTCATGGTCTCAGGGTCCTGGGATCGAGCCCCGCATCGGGCTCTCTGCTTAGCAGGGAGCATGCTTTCTCCTTCTCTCTGCCTACTTGTGATCTCTCTCTCTCTCTCTGTGTTTCAAATAAATAAAGTCTTTAAAAAAAAGAAAACTATAAATCCAGTTTCTCTAAAAATTCAAAGGGAACCTATATAAACCCTGATAACTGGAAGAGACCAAGGCACATTTCAGGCATTGAAAATGTGATGTGGCTAAAACATAATCTAACACAGACAGAGGAGCTATAATAATGTCTAAATCTTGAAGACCATTGCATGCCGTCTTAAGAAGCTTGAACTTTATCTTAAGCACAACAAAGAGCCATTGAAGCGCTTTAAACAAGTAAATGACACACTTATGTTTGTGTTCAAGGAAGATCACTCTGTTGGAAGTATGAAGAGTGGACTGAAGTTGCATAAGACCATGGGTTAAGTGACCGATATGAAAATAATCACAGGAATTCATGCAAGACAGGATACTGGCCTTGATGAGTAAGCAGTGCTGATGGGAGAGATTCTAGAGGCATCCATTCTCCCCTTTATCATTTTTAACATCACCCTCATTTGTTTAGGGTGGCATTATGCCCAATAAGACGCCTCCCCAGATCCCTTTGCACAGCCATGTCAATTTCCTAGACCAGCGTACTAGTCCTGGACTGTCTTCCTGCATATTGTTCATTAGGTAAGAAAAATAATTCCGCTTTTTATCAATATGTATTCAATAGGGGTGTCTGGGTGGCTCAGATGGTTAAGCGTCTGCCTTCATTTCAGGTCATCCCAGGGTCATGGGATCGAACCCCACATCAGGCTCCCTGCTGAGTGGAGATTCTGTTTCTCCCTCTCCCTCTGATCCTTCCCCTGCTTGTGCTCTCTCTCTCTCTATGTCAAATAAATAAATAAAATATTTTTTAAAATATGCATTCAATAAAATGCATCTGTCAGGAGACAAAAGTAACAGAATTTAGTAGACTAGGATGTGTGCTTACTTTTTAGAGCAGTAAGGATTTAGTATGTAGAGTACTTAGCATTGTCCAAAACAGAGGCAGGCAGCTAATATTAATTCCTTCCCCTTTCTTTCTTCCTGTCCCTAATTAGGAGTAAACACTTTCAGTTCGGAAACCAAAAATTCTGGTCTTCCTTTCACATTTATTTAGTAACTAATATGTGAAAAGTATCTTACACATTGTATACAGTAAGCATTTGGAACTTGTGGCTGATTCACTAGGAGTTTTAATGAATTTTTTTTAAAGATTTTATTTATTTATTTGACAGAGAGAGCAATGACAGGTAGGCAGAGAGGCAAGTGGGTGGGGGGGGGAAGAAGGCTCCCCACTGTGCAGAGAGCCCAATGCGGGGCTGGATCCCAGGACCCTGAGATCATGACCTGAGCCAAAGGCAGAGGCTCTAACCCACTGAGCCACCCAGGCACCCCTTTAATGAATGTTTTAACATTACTTGAGTATAGGGAAAGCAGTGTTTGTAGTAAATGTTTTCAGACAGACACATACAAAAAAAAAAAAATCCCGAATGGATTATTCAGGCTGATGTTACTATAGAAGATAATTGTACCAGGAGATTCTTTATTCCCTTTTATTTAGCTCTTCTAGCAATCTGATCAGTTTTGTCTCAGTCATGGTAAAAGCAGAAATAAACTTCTTTTTTGAAGATTTTGTTTTGATTAGATAATACTCTGAGTAATCTCTGATAATTAAAGAGACTATCAAAAATAGGAAGCAAAAAATGACAAAAGCACTGAGAAATAGCAAAGTTAGCAATAAACTATATGTTCTTCTCTTTTGATGTAGTCATTTTATGTAAAGAGGGATAAAAACTGATTGGGTAAATTTATCCTGGTCTTTCTAATGCCTGCTGAAAATAAAGTGAAATCAAAGCAAAAATCAGTTAAAAAGAAGTTATAAATATGATCACAAGCTGTTAGGAAAACAATGATTTATCTATGTGCATATTAAGGAAAGCCATACAAGAGAACTAAAAGGACATGCACTAGGGAGTAAGCATCTGTTATGATGGAATGGTATCATGGTTGTACGGGGTTCAGAATGTATTTCTAGACTTCTTGTGATAGCATGGACTACTTTTATAACCAAGAAAAAAGATACTTATTAGACAGTGTTTTATACAACATTCCTTTGACTTGACAGAGTTGTATATGGGTCTATAACTGGCCTTGGAAAGTTGTTAGGGTGGCTCCCATCATTGATCCCCTCCTCACAGGAATACGAAGAAGGGGAAAAAACAGGAGGTGGGGATGAGGTACCACAGTCAAGGGGACAAGAACAGAATCATGGACAGAAGGCACCCAACAAGATTAACGTTGAAAATGTATATTAATAAATCACAAATGCTTTCAGTTTGAACTCATAACATTATTTTCATATATACCAATTCATCACACACAATAAAATAGAATTATAATGTAAACAAACATGTGATGAACAGAGGCTGTGTATCATCTTGCCACACTAAACAGTACATGAATGCTCTTCAGTAACTGGCGAGATCTAGTCAAATATAAATAAAGGGTACTAGAATGCCCTCGAACCGAAGTTCATTTATCTCGACTGGATGAGCAATTCTGTTTAGTAAACCTCACCCTTTGCTGTTAGCTAATCATATTTACCAGAGAAAAATACATTACCTAAAAAAAATAAATGAACCTCTTAAAAAAAATGTGATCTTTCAAGCAGATCTGATGAAATGTATTTGACTCCTGTATATTTTGTTGTTGTTGTCATTGGGCACAAAGATTTGACAACTTATTATATGTAAAGAATAAAACTGGGGCACCTGGGTGGCTCAGTGGGCTAAAGCCTCTGCCTTCGGCTCAGGTCATGATCTCAGCGTCCTGGGATCAAGCCCCACATTGGGCTCTCTGCTCAGCAGGGAGCTTGCTTCCTCCTCTCTGCCTGCCTCTCTGCCTACTTGTGATCTCTCTCTCCCTCTCTCTCTCTCTGTCGAATAAATAACATCTTTTTAAAAAGAATAAAACTACTCCTCCAGTGGAAATAAACTCAATAAATATTAATTGAGGAGCAAAATCTTGGGTTTAAAAAAAAAAAGGAGCTAAGTAAATTTTCTTTCCTTAGGTAATAAGAATAAAAGAAAGGACATTGTGTTAAGAACCCTTCAGGAGAAAGAATTAAGTTGGATGGATTGGTCTGAGATGGTTTTTTTTTTCTTTTAATAAGATTTTTTTATTTATTTGTTTAATTATTTATCAGAGAGAGAGAGAGGACAAGCAGGGGGAGCAGCAGGCAGATGTAACTGGCGAGCCCAATGTGGGACTTGATCCCAGGACCCTGGGATCATGACATGAGCAAAGGCAGACACTTAACCAACTGAGCCACCCAGGCATCCCTGGTCTGACATTTCTCACAAGTTGGCTTTTCATCTCCCCCCTCCCTCAAAAACCCATGCTAGGGAAGTGAGCTAAGAAAGCCAACTGCTATGCGTATGGCAATGGGGTGATAGCCTTGTAGTGTGGAAAGCAGGAGCCTCAGAAGGTCAGGAGAGTAGCCAGGAGCTGTAAAAGCAAAGCTGAAACCAAAAGTCGGGTGACCGAGTGAAAGGAGAATGGAAAGGACGACTGTCAAAGAGGCAGCATAAACTCCAATGTTATCAAACCGTACAACAAGGAGAAGAAAGAAAGGGCCTGTCTGGATGACAAATGACAAACTGTAATATCCAAAAAGAAATGAGGAAGAGAGGAGTCATATGTTCTCATGTGAGTATCAAGATTGTTCCCAGATACACTTACTGTCAGGGGGACCACGTGATCACTGACTTCTTCCCTCTCTGCTTGGCAAAAAGGTGGGAAGTCTTGTCTCCAATTTCCACCTGTTCTGCAACAAAGTAGCAAGTTGTTTATATCCAGGAAGGTAGGGGGGAACCCTAAGAGTAAAAACAAACAGGCTATTTATTTGAAAAGCAGAAATGTAGTTCTATGATTAAGCCATTTTGAGCTAACAGAATAATTTTCCTGAACACTACGATGAAAAATGTATAGAAGTTGATACTTTAAACCTTCAGTTTGTAGCAAATTCCCCTCCTTGGTAAGAATGTTTTTTAAAGCAACGCTGATCTCCTTTTGTTTTAGGTCACCCAAAAACATTCCCACTGAAAATGGCTAAACTGTTGCTATTACCAAAGTGGCTTTCACTCTATGTCCTTATTATTTCGTTTCTACCTCAAATAGTGTACTGCAATTCATATCTGGTACTAACCACCCCTCACGTTAATGCACAGTCCTCTGCAAGATGGCTCCCGTCAGTCACGGTTTCAGGGTCCCCAGGCTATTGGAATTCCTAATTAATGGGCTACAAATCTGGGGACTCATGATCCCCTCAGGTTTGATAATTCACTAGAAGGACTGACAGAACTCAGGAAAGTTTATGATCATAAAGCCTACAGAGGACCAACCAAATGAAGAGACCTGGTGGGTGAGTTCTAGAAAGGTCCCAAATGCAAGGCTTCTGTGCCTTCTCCGCATTGAAGCAGGACACATCACCCTCCAGCACATGGATGTGTTCCCCGAAATGGAAGCTCCTAATGAACTAAACTGCGAGTGGACACAACAAAAAGCGTATGGCTGGGTGTATCAGGAGATGCTCCTGGAAAGATGATTGAGGCCATACTACGGATGAGGGTGGGAGGGGGCTCCAAATTCTGTGCCGAGGAGTTTGAATATCATTCTTCAGACCATGGAAAGCCACCGAAAATTTCTGAAGAAAAGCATTTCACTGTGTGTCGGTACTTCCTCTTCTGTAGGTCTTTTGAGGTTTGTAGGCAAAAACGAAACCAACTAGATTATTGAAATAACCCAGACAACAAATGACAAGGAACCATGGCACTGAACAGTGCAGGAGCACCAGGAAAGAGAATGCACGAGATTCATGGATCGTGGAGGCAGAAACAGGAGTTGAAGATGATTCCCAAGTCTCTAGCATGCCTCCCTAGGAATATGGTGCCACTGAAAGAAATGAGGAACTGTCCTGGTCTGCTCAGGCTGCTATCATAAAATACCATATGCTGGGGGCTCCTGGGTGGCTCAGTCGTTAAGCGTCTGCCTTCGGCCCAGGTCATGATCCCGGAGTCCTGGGATCAAGCCCCGCATCGGGCTCCTTGCTTGGCAGGAAGCCTGCTTCTCCCGCTACCATTCCCTCTGCTCGTGTTCCCTCTCTCGCTGTGTTTCTCTCTGTCAAATAAATAAAATCTTTAAAAAAAAAAATACCATATGCTGGATGGCTTAAACAACAGACATTTATTTCTCACAGTTCTGGAGGCTGGGAAGTCCAGGATTAAGGTGCCAGCCAATTTCATTCTGATGAGGCCCGTCTTTCTGGCTTGTAAACAGCTGTCTTCTTGCTGTGTCCTCACATGGAAGAGAGGGAGAGGAAGCAAGCTCCCTCAATCAGGAACACAGAGTATCATTTCCCGTATTCGAAAATCTGGCATCAAAATCACCCCAAGCATGGTCACCCATGATCCCCCAGGTATTCCTGACTTGACTCCTGCCTCTCTTTACAGCATCATTTCACCCTTCATCATTTTCACCCTTCTCACTCAATCACATTAAGATACATATAATTCACAAATGGGTCACAGTACTTTAAGGTTCCCTGTTCTCATTCATGCTATTCCCTGTCCGGAATGCTCTTTTGATATCCAATTTTTTTTCCTCTTAATGATGCCCATCTGCCCAAGTTCAGTTCTGCTTATCATCTCTTTCTAAACTTTGTGGGGACATATTTCACGGGCCACCCTGGGATGCTATAATAGGATACAGAGTGTGTCACTCATCCATTAGTCTGCCTTTTCCATGAGACCGTCAGTCCTTGGCAGCAGAGATTCTGTTCACTCTGCTCTCTACCTCTAACACCTAATAGAATGTGGCATTTGACTACAGCTAAATTTTTTTTTAATTTCTTAAGCGTGCTCAGTTAATTAACTGACTTCTTAATACTCAAACATTCATGAGTGATTAATGTGCAAAACAACCCCTCGAGTGTTCTGCTTTTCTTTCCCATGTGCTGCACTTGTTATTTAAATGTCCATTTGAAAGGACCAATGTCTAGACTAGCCAAAGTAGGCAAAAACAAAAATTCTAAATGTATTTCCTTTCAAGAAACCTAATCTATTTTTTTAAGACAAACTTGTGGACAGTCCCTGGAGAATATAGTGGAATAAAGTGTCTTTTAATGAATCACCACACTAGGCTGATTCTTTGTGAAGAACATGGAAGGTTTGTTTGAAGTAAAAATACTAGAAAATGAGAAATGGAAAAATTATATGGATATGGATAAACGAGCAAAGGATGTTGAACACTAAAAGGGATAATTCAAGTTTGGCACAAAAACATAGATAAGCCATGTTTCTGAAAGAGAATTAATAAGATCAAATCCTCTAGAAGGAAAGATGATTTGGG
>CM053618.1:16706224-16735948 GCA_028646535.1 Procyon lotor
GAAAGATGATTTGGGCAGAAAAATCTAGAAGACATTAAATTAGAAATTTCATTTTGTTCAGACTGCACTGTATTTTCTTTGAGATTGTAAATTCCTCACCCTATGACTGTTTTTATTGAATATCCACAGTGAATGAGGCTTTGTTCAGGGAGATCTAAAAAAACACCAGTGTAAATCATTCAGGAAGCATGGCCAAAGGATCACTATACCAATAATTAATCAGGCTTTCTGTTCATTCTCCTTTCTAAGGGTTAAAAGTTAAAAGTTTTATGCCTAATAAATTGAAATCTGCTGTATATATGCTAGGTCACAATGTGTGCATTATAAAATAAAAACATGTCAAAACAAAACCATTGGCCACTTGCATTATTTCCTAAAGCATTTCCAAACAGAGCTAATCTAAAAATAGATTTTTAAAACAAGCCATTATCAATTTAGAAAAGAAGACAAAGTTAAACTCTCTATAATCTTGAGCAGAAATAAAAGGTTCATTAATCGTACAAACTGTAATTTAGCAAAACCTCATTGTGGCATCTTGCTCAACATCCTGAAAACAAAAATCCTCAGTACCTATAATAATAGCAAAATTAATAGCTTCAAATGGGCTGATAGACCAACAACCATACAAAAAAATTACATAAAAGATTTGCTGGGGCTAATTGGAAATACTGATAAAAAGGAATCTTGAGTAAGAACTTTGAAACTGAGTGCTAAGAATTAAAAGAATGCTTATAATTTCTGATTTGTTTGAGAATATGTGACAAGTCAAGACATCCTGATACATTTTAATATTTCTGAGAGTTGTTTTTGTATATTATAGTGGATCATAATTCAGAGTTTAATTCTTCAATCTAATGTTAATCTAAAAATTAGATTTTTCAAACACCTACTCTATGTATCAGGAACTAGGTGAATTAAAACAAAAGACTTGCTGTCGAGGAACTGACACTCTAGTCGTGAAAACTGACATGTAACTAATTAAAAAACTGAAGATCAACTGCAGTTGATAAATAAAAATAAAAGTATTAGCCAAGAGAGGGATTCTCTCTCCCAGTTAGGTGGTCTAGAGAAGCTAACAACTCCTCCAGAAGGATGACTTTAGATAGAAAAGCAGGCAGGGGCATTTCAAGAAGAGAGAAGAAATGCTTTATCTCACAAATTAGACTGTAAACTCACTGACAGCAGAGACTGACCTTACCTTCTTTATACAACTCAGAGTGCATAGTAAATTTTCAATGATCTTAGTTAATTGCCAAAGATATTTCTGCTTGATGAAATTAGGTAATTTGGAATTTGAAAAATTGGAGGCATCAGATGGAAAAGGAGTCAATGGGACAATAAGCAAGGGAGGGAAATCTGAATGGGAAGTCATCAGGGAGGGAAGAAAACCTTGAGAGACTCTAGCTCTAGGAAACAAACTAAGGGGGCGGGGGGTGCCTGGATGGCTCAGTGGGTTAAAGCCTCTGCCTTCGGCTCAGATCATGATCCGTGGGTCCTGGGATCGAGCCCCGCATCAGGCTCTCTCTCTGCTCAGCAGGGAACCTGCTTCCCCCTCTCTTTATGCCTGCCTCTCTGGCTACTTGTGATCTCTTTCTCTGTGTCAAATAAATAAATAAAATTAAAAAAAAAAAAGGAAACAAACTAAGGGTTGCTGGAAGGGAGGGAGTAGGGGGATGGAGGAAGAAGGAGAAGGAGGAGGAGAGGGAAGGGGATGGAAAGGGGGAGGAGGAGGAGAAGGAGAAGAAGAAGACATGGTAACAAAGTCTTCAGGACACTTGGGTGGCTCAATTGGTTAAGTATCTGACTCTCCATCTCAGCTCAGGTCTTGATCTTAGCACCCTCACCTTTGGTGTAGAGCCTACTTTAAAAAACAAAAAGGTAAAATCTTCACAAATACTTCTTCTTCTTCTTTTTTTTTTTTTTTATTTATTCGACAGAGAGAGAGAGATCACAAGCAGGCAGAGAGGCAGGCAGAGAGAGAGGGGGAAGCATGCTCCCTGCTGAGCAGAGAGCCCGATACAGGGCTCCATCCCAGGACCCTGAGATCATGACCTGAGCCAAAGGCAGAGGCTTTAACCCACTGAGCCGCCCAGGCACCCCCACAAATACTTCTTAATAAGAAAAAATAATCTATCAGAGGTAGCCATAAGATTGATAAATACATATCTGAAGCCAAATACTGTTTCCAAGTTCACTGATTCAAGTAGCTCATACCTCACAGTCACTAACTACCACCCGTACAATCAAACTGTGGGTCTCGTGAACCCAGAATGTAAAAGGCAGTTTTTGTGGTGAATACCAAAAGGCTCGGGTGTGTACTGGCTATAGGAGAAAAAAATATAAGAAGATTCAAAATAATTTTAATCTTGAGTACAACTGAGAAATCTAAAGCTTTGTCACTGGAGAAGGTATAAGAAAAAGAACAAAATGAAAGAGATAAAGAAGTAAAGAAAATAAGAGAAGAAAGAAGGAAGAAAAAAACATTGTGGGAAATTTGAGAGAGCCACAGATATTCTATCACTAGGACTCAAATTATCACCCCAGTTCTACACTAGAATAATCTCTATGCGATGTCATCACTAATCACCAAAGATTTGGACAATAATTGATCATCGAAATGCACAGAAATCCATACAAGCCTCACCTTACTTTTTGAAAAGTGGAATTATTCTCTTCTGTTATTTACAATTTCAGATGTTTGTTTTAATTTTCCAGTTTAATATGTTTACAAGCTTCCTTGAGATTAACTTCAACTGCCTCTACAAGTCAGCTATTATTCTTAATTTCTTTTTTTATTAATTTTTTTTATTCTTAATTTCTAACACCCAATCATCATCAGTCAGGTTAACAGATGCTATTGTCCAGGATGGATGAAGGGAACTGGGAGAGGTGGAATCTCTGGGTCCCCATGGAAGTTGAGAAAAAAGCTCAGATAACCCTATTATGGGAGCTTTGGTGTAATTTACTGCAATATAATACCTGTTAGATCAGGTGCACCTGTCAGCATTAGGTAGCACATAAGAGTAATAGTTTTATTTTCGGTTTTTTTTAGATACCTTATTTATTTATTTGAGAGAGAGAGAGAGAGCATGAGCAGGTGGAAAGGGCAGAGGGAGAGGGAGAAGTAGGCTCCCCACCAAAGAGGGAGCCCAATGTGGGTCTCAATTCCAGGACCCTGAGGTCATGACCTAAGCTGAAGGCAGACACTTAACCGACTGAGCCACCCAGGTGCCCCTAGAGTAATAGTTTTAAAGCAGCAATTTTGGGTCTGTGAAAATGTTATATGATGAGTAGGCATAAAAATGGTGGGGGAGTGGGGGACGCTCAATGCCATTCAATAGTTGGTCCACTTCTAATTTCTTCCCAAGCTGTTTTAATTGGGTCTTCGTTGCTGTGAAAACAATCTGGCTCATATTTAAGTAGAGATTGCCTATTTTTTTATTTTTAAGTAACTATTATCATTTTTATGATATGATATTAACTATTATCATTATCATTTTATTTTTAAGTAACTATTATCATTAAATATGACTCTTTCCTTTGGATGTATTTTTTATTCTATAAACTGTGTGAAAATTATGCAAGTTCAGGGTTATTTTATTCCTCTCCATTCTTCTGCAAAGTAATAGACTGGGAGTAGGGTCTCTGCAAGGATCTATTCATCAGATCATAGGTCATAGAATAGAAAAGAATAAACATTGATATTTCTCTGATTTTTTAAATTATATTAATTAAGTCAACATGGTAATGAGCATCAAAAAGAAAAATCTAGTTGTAGTCTCTTATATATTCTTCATAGATCATTTTACTAAAACCAAATATCTTATAAATGGGGTTCTCTTGCCCCGGAGATTTTTAGGCATGCCATCCTTGAAGACACCTGCATTCCATTAAACTATATATCTTAAATTTCCTAATTATCACTCAACTCCATCAACAGTCCATCAGAAACTATTAAAACTATCAATTGATTCCCAGGCACTATTCTAAATGATTTGCCAAAAGCCCATTATCTTAAAAGCATATAAGGTGCTGATGATTCTGAGCTCCCTGATCAGTGTTCCTTATCAGACCCATGCAACAGCGCAGGGATCACTGGGTACATTTCACGGCCTGGTGACAACGCCGCTGGAACTTCTTAAAGCAGCAAGATGTTCCAGAGCAGATGGGTTTGGACCAAGATAAGCCTACCATTTCTACGTCTTCTGTAGATAGCTATGTTTGAACTAAGAAGGAGTGACATTCATTTTTGGACCTACAATTTCTTAAAGACTCAGAGAACTAATGTACAATTTTAAAAGTCAATGGCACTTTCCTACTGAGCAAGTAGTCCATAAATCCTTGATTTAGAGTCGCAGAGCTGACAGAGATCTTACAGATTACTCCAGCAGGTGTTTCCTATTTTCTGATGTTCAAACCCCCTTCACTGTACCATGCTATCCTGAGAACTCCCTAGGATCCTACGTCCTAGGAACATGATCTAGAACAGGGGGAGGAGCTGGGTGGGCACAACCCCATAGCCCAGTGATTCTTCACTCCACAGAGAAGAGACCCACTGAAAGAAGGTTAATACATTATTACTTAACTTTCTGATCTTTGTGAATCTGATAGATGAAAACTTAACCTCAGAAGTTTTAATTGACATTTCTCTTATTATGGACAAAGTTCAACAAACATGATTTTATTTTGAAAGTAAATCATTCATAAGCCCAGGATTGCTATTAATTAATTTAGTCACCTCTAGTTTACCTGAGATAATGGGTAGAGGTGCTCATTTTTTTTTGAATTGTCAAAAATGGTATACAATGATTTGATGTTAACTTATTTCATTAAAAATTTACAACTGTACTTTTTTATCAAAAATGTTTAAAAGAATGCAAAAAAAACCCACAAAACTACACTTAGAAGCACTAGATATCACGTAAAATGTTTAACAAAAAAAAAAAAAAATGGTCACAGGTTCTGCTTTTTCATATATTACAACAGTACCTAAGTTAGGCAAAGACAAAGTTCAGAACAAATGTTCTTCCTTCCCCTTTCCTTTCTTAGAGTCAAAGACCTAAATACATGGAGAAATATGCTGTGGCATGAATTGGAGAATTCTGTACTTTAAAGATTAAAAATCAGATCTCTCTAAGCTCTATACATTCAGTGCAATCTCAATAAAAACTCCAGCAGGAATTTTTTATGGAAAACAACAAATTGATTATAAAATTTATGAGGAAAAGCAAAAAATTTAGAATAGCCCAAAAAGAGGACAAAGTTGGAGAACTGATACTACCTGATTTCAAGACTTACTATAATAACTACAGTCATTTAAACTGTGGCATTCGTGAAAGAACCCATCATAGATTTTTGGAAAAGGACTAGACCCACATATATGTGATGAACAGATTTTCAAGAAAGGTGCAAAGGCAAGTTAATGCAAAAGATATATAGATGTATGGAAATACACACACACACACACACACACACACACACACACACACACGCAGAGTTTAGTATACTCCTAAACACAGTGAGGTGTTTACTAATAATCTACAAAACACATGCAAATAGTGTTCTTACCTTCTCTCATGTGGCCAGTTACATACATCCTTGTCTCAGGCCTTTTCCAAAGAACTTATATGTCACTTGATTTCATTCTTTAGTAAGAAATTTAGGTGGAAAACTAAATAATTATATTTTTATATTTTATCCCCTTTAAAAAAGCTTTATTGAACCTAATGGAAATGAATAACAATAAGAAGAATAATAGCCACCACCTCTAAAGCAGCTATAATGTTTTGGACCCTTTATTAAGATCTTTGTCATATATCATGTTTAATCCCCTAAACAATCTGAAGATTATTATTCCCCTTTTCCAGAGTAGAAAAAAAGATTCAAGGGGCGCCTGGGTGGCTCAGTGGGCTAAAGCCTCTGCTTTCGGCTCAGGTCATGATCTCAGGGTCCTGGTATCAAGCCCCACATCGGGCTCTCTGCTCAGCAGGGAGCCTGCTTCCCCCTCTCTCTCTGCCTGCCTCTCTGCCTACTTGTGATTCTCTCTCTCTGTCAAATAAATAAATGAAATCTTTAAAAAAAAGAAGAAGAAAGAAAGAAAGAAAAAAGGTTCAAAAAGATGAAGCTACCCACAAGACAGGGAACTCATTCAGGGCAAAGACTCTGTCTTGATGGATCTGGGTAGCCCCAGAATCAAGCACCAGGCCTGAGAACCACTCAGTAAGTGTTGGGCACATGAATAAGACTGACCCCAAACACATATTGAGTAAATTGTGCCACTGGCGTCCAGTTAGGCCTGTCATAGTACTCTCCCATTTAAAGACACCATTTAGAATAGACTCAAACTCCTTACCTTGACCTACAAAAAGCCCTTGGCAATTTGACACCTGCCTGCCCCTAGAGCTTTAGGACCTTGTCATTAATTGCTGCTTCTGCCTATATTAACTCCCATTTCCCTCCCTCATCTATACTTGGCTCTATCCTTCTAGTCATTAGTATCTCAGTTTAAATGCCACCTCCTTGGGCTTTCCCTGACCTGCCCCTCCCTCCACCAGTGTAAAATAGTCACCTAGTGACTTCCTATTATTTATAGTCCTGTTTTAATATTTCTAGATTGCACTTAACATGGGCCAATGTTTTTGTTTACTAATATATTTACCGTCTTCCTCCTCTGCTAGAATATACTATATGAATATTCAAGGTTTATACTTTTCCACTTAGAGCTTCTAGATTTAAAATAGCCATGAAAAATAAGGAAGTTTGATTATATAGTTTAGTATACTCCTAAACTGGGAGAGCAAGGACCTCATCTATCTTGTTCACCACAATCCCCAAAAAATGGAAAGATTCTGTCATATAGTGGGAACTCAGTTGACAGACTGAATAAATAAATGATCAATGTTTCATTTCATGCTGTTTTCCTATGGTCCTGCTTACAGGCCCAGATTGAAGAAATAAATTGTGCCCCAACCTGTTGTTCCAGATCTCTCTGAAATATTCGAGTAATTCCCTATGTTCCAATACTTCCATTGTCCATATGGCACTCTGCCTCCTCAGTCTGGCAGCAGCTCCTAGTAACTAAAGCAAGTTGTGGAAATTAATAGCTACACCATTGATTCTGAGGCCACGCCAGGGGTACCCCCAAGAGGTGCCAAGTTTAAATACAAGCTGCAAGAGACGCTCTATCGCTGGTGAAAAGTGGGATCCCAGACAACTGTATAGCATTGGGACTCCACAGGACCAAGTGTCTCTTTAGGGACACTTCTGTTTATATCACCAGGTACAACCAAAACAGTTTCTCTTTCACAGACCATCACTTTGCTTCTTTTATCATAGTTGTAGGTAAAAGAAATTTCTTGGCATTCATGCAAACTGTATAGGAATACTCTATCTTTCTGCTCCGATTGACTTTAGAATCCCCCAGATGTCTTATTCCAACCCCAAGTCCCCATAGCTTATATATGACCCTTCTGCTAATTTTCTAATTTCCTAGTCTTGCTAATAATAGCTCACAGACCAAAAAAAGTTCTTTCCTCTGTTGCAAAGTTTCCACAAAATAGCCCCAGCTTCTCTAAGAGCTGCTGTTGACAAAACCCTTCCTGCACTGCTTGGCGAAATGTTTACGGAATGTAAAATAAAATTTGAAGATGTTTCTCCAATTAAATTGTGAATGTATTTTTTCCAATGTTAGCCTGTATCCACCATTATTTGATGGTAAGTCCTGCACTTTTCAATCTGATACTAACTCGAAAAGAGAAAGCCCTTCTCAGCTTAACGAACTAGATGATTAGTTCAGGCATGGAGGAATCACACTATCACACACAAAATAGTCAAGGAAATAGCATCTTTGAGTTTCCTTAGTAATACATTAGTCTTTTATAGTCTCAGAATTGAAGGTTGAAGAATAGCAATGGCACGTGAACCTGGCAGTTTAAAAATGAACTTTTTTTGGATGCCTGGGTGGCTCAGTCAGTTGGGCATCTGCCCAGGGTCCTGGGATCAAGCCCCGCAGTAGTTTCCCTGCTCAAAGGGGAGTCTGCTTCTCCCTCTGTCTGCGGCTCCCCCTGCTTGTGTGCTCTCTCTCTCTTTGACAAATTAATAAATAAAATCTTTAATAAAATAAATTAACTTTGTTATTTGGTGACTTAGGATAAGTGGCCTACTATAAGATAAAATGAAAAAATCAGGATACAAAATCATCTAAGTATTTTTCACTTAAAAAAAAGAAAAATGCAGTCTTCTCTAGGTACTTGAATAATGCATTTTGTATTTTAGGTTTTCTACTTTTTTGTAACTAAAAGCATTCTACAGTGAATATGTACACTTTACAATTTTCAATAGTATTTTTATTTTATTTTTTATTTTTTAAGATTTATTTATTTATTTGACAGAGAGAGACACAGCGAGAGAGGGAACACAAGCAGGGAGAGTGAGAGAGAGAAGCAGGCTTCCTACTGAGCAGGAAGGCCATGCAGGGCTCTATTCCAGGACCCTGGGATCATGACCTGAGCCAAAGGCAGACTCTTAACGACTGAGCCATCCAGGCACCGCTTCAATAGTATTTTTAAATTCTTTAAGTATTTCAGTTCAGTGCTTACACATTTTGTAAGTACTAACATCGTCGTTGTACAAATAAAAAATTGCTCAGCCAGTACAGGTGATTTGTCTCAAAGTTTGAATATTCTTTATTTATTATATTATATTTGCCAACTTTCCAATTAATCCCCCTGCCAACTCCACAGTGACATGTCAGAGAAAGGAAGAGGGAATATAGTAAAGGATGAAGGAAGAAGAGACAAGGGGGAGTATATATATTATATTCATGATTTTGACCAATTGTAGCTGAATCAGTGATAAGTAGCCATCACAGTCTTTAAGATCAGCATGGTGAGGAAGGAACTGTCCTAGGGATCAGAATGCTCCCAAAGTTTGGTTTTGGTGATAAAGACTCCAGTCACCCGCTCTAACATTAAAGAAAAGCAAAAGGAACATACGTCACTGGCTGCTAGCTTACCGACAGCAACCTACTATGATTCATCATTTTGGCAAGCGAATTAGAGATAGTAATGTTTTATTTAGAAGTTCTGTACAACTTAGCAATACGCAGAGGTCATGTTTCACAGGACTTCACCAGGGGGACATCACGTAGGTTTTGCAAATGTATCCAAATCAGTAATGAATGATTCCTTTGATCTAAGCATATAATAAAAAAAAAATAATCAGCTTCCCTATTTTTTGTTAGGCTTTATCTAGGAGCTGTAACTGGAAAAATAAGAGCCACAGCATATTTATTAAACTGATTCATCTATTTATATATCATATCCCACTAATTGCAAAACGTTTCTAAATACAAATGTCAGTTCTTAAAGGAAATTATGAAATTCTTTACCACTATCCTCCACAAGGACTGGGAAAAAAATATGCAATAGCTACGGGCTTTGAGGAAAGACAGTCTTTTTTAAATTTTTTTTCTTTCTTTTTTCTCTTTCTCTCTCTGAGGAAAATATAGCTATATTAGGAATATACAGTGACATCAAAGCTTTTATCACCATGAAGTTCAGTTATGTTACCTTGTTCTCATAAGGATATCCTGTATCAGTCTTTTATAAAAGTGTGTGTGTGTGTGTGTGTGTGTGTGTGTGTGTAGCTATTTGTGTGTCTGTTAAGAGCCTATTATTTCAGTTTCGCATGAATCTGACTTTTTTTACATTGTTGATCATAAAGAAAATACAAATGCTAAAAAATTTGTCAGACATTTTAGGCAAAACTGCTAAATACTAGAAATTTTTCTTCAATCAGGAATTATATCACAAAGCTCCACATAAATACTGTGATACTATTCAAGGTACTTGATGCTACTTTGTGACTATTTTATTAACATAACTACATATAATTTTTTCTTTTCCTAAAAATAATCTATGCCTATAAAATATTCAAACAAGGTATAACATAAAGTAGAAAATCTCACCCTGCCACATGACACTTGTCATTGACAATTTATGCTCATTTTGAATAGCAAATCTCTTTGAGACCACAAAGTCAAATTTAGTTAAAGCTGGCATTCTGAATGCTGCCTCTATTGACTCAGCAGGTAGCCTGGAACACGTTGAGAACAGGTCATTTGTTGGTTACATGAAGCTATGAATTCCTCATCAATTCATTCATTCAACAAATATATATTAAGTATTTGGAATCTCTCCCCAAACTGTCTACTTACTGCTGCAATTTTATCATTAGAGATTCATCTGAGAGCATGTAAGTAACTTTTTCCTAAAAAAGTAAGTTAATTTTTAACAATAACATTTATTCACAATTACAGCACTAGGCTAAGCACTTTGCATATGGTATTTTATTTGATATTCACATTAACCCCATGGAGTAGGGACTATTTTTATTTCCATATTATAGCTGAGGAATCAAGGACCTACAGAGGCGAAGTGACTTGCTGAAACCAAGGTCACTGAGCTATAAAACTGCAGGTCACTGAACTAGGATGAAAACCCCTGAGCCACCTCACTCCGTAGCCTGTCATCTGAACCGCAGTTCTATATTCCTGTACAGTGTAAGCTTTCTGTGGGGAGAGAACGTTCCCAATTATTAACATTTTAGTATAAATGAGTTGACTAGAGGGGTGCACACAGTAATGTTCTACAGTGGAAGAGGTGGGGGGGGACACAGCAATATGATAAACTGAAGAAAAATTACGGCATCACACATCTTACTGGACAGGAGACTCCCAGAGGAGGAAGGAAAAAGAAGTAAGAAACA
The DNA here is from genome assembly GCA_028646535.1 of Procyon lotor. Lineage (NCBI taxonomy): Eukaryota > Metazoa > Chordata > Mammalia > Carnivora > Procyonidae > Procyon > Procyon lotor. The sequence goes on from CM053618.1 coordinate 16,716,992, forward strand.
ATTCAAAGACTTAACCTATTTTACAATTACATCCATGTAGGGGCAAGTTGAATAACTCATTGGCTTCTGTGTAAAATTCTCCTTATCTAAAAATTATTCTTTTGAGTGGCATCGTATTTTTCCCCTACTTTATGCACAGTAACAGATTACTGAGTGGTCAAGCCAATTATTAGTATGTTAATCAGGATAACAAAGATAATTTCATCAACCACATTTCTTTCCTTAACTTTTCAAGTATTTTATAGTATAGTAGAAATCAACAATTTTGGAATATATTTTTTGCAAATACCAATAATTTTTCATTCACAACTGTGTAGGCCAGATTACATAAGTTTCTGAAGGAAAAAATAAAAGAGACAAAAGTGAAAAATATTTCTGTCATGTAAGTTGTTTAAAAATCTAGATCTTTTTAATTCTAAATTAATCTAAATCTAATCTTAATCTAAAAATTCCCATTCTATCCAATGTAGTAGTCATATGTGACTATCTAAATTAAATCAACTTAGAATTTCAATTCCACAGACACATTAGCCCCATTTCAGATGGTCATTAGCCATAGATGATTAGTGGCTACCGTACTAGAGAGCCCAGATATAGAGCATTTCCATTATCACAGAAATTTCTATTAAACAGCACCAGTCTAGACAAAAACCCACAATGTAAGAAAGCATTGTATTTACATAGTTAATAAACCTGATGAAAGGAGCAAGATAATAAAATAAGCCAGTTTAAGAATAAGAAAAGAGACTTAACAATCAAAAGCTGTTGAAGAAAAGAATAAAAAATGCTAAATAGTTGACAGTCATTAGGTAATATTATTAAAGTATAGCTTTAATATGTTATTAGTATGTATCATGTTATTAGTTGTTATACCTACTATGCTTACTGGAGTTGAAAGTGAAATGAAATCAGTAATATGAAAAGCAAAAAACAAAACAAAACATTTCAAACTCTGGAAATCATCTCATTGGGTTAAGGAGACAAAGACCAAGTTGATTGTTAGAAGTTGAGATCTGGGGGCTCCCGGGTGGCTCAGTCAGTTAAGTGTCTGCCTTTGGCTCAGGTCATGATCCCAGGATCCTGAGATCGAACCCCTAAGTTGGGTTCCCTGCTCAATAGGGAGCCTGCCTCTCCCTCTCCCTCTCCCTCTGTCCCTCTCCCCTGCTCGTGCTCGCTCTCTCTCCCCGTCAATAAATAAAATCTTTAAAAAAAAAAAAAAAAAGATGAGATCCAAAGGCTAGAATCAGGAAAGGAAAACTCCCATGAATGACAGTATGGAAAGAACTGGATGAATTAAAACAATCCCAGCGATGTGATAATGAGACAGAGAAATGAAAGAGGAAAATCTGCTACAAGGACATTGTGAAAAATGAATACGATTACTTTTGGTGAGTGGGCTCCAGTACAGTTTGCTGCTGGTTACTTGATTTGTGTGATACATTATGAATAATGCAAATATATTATGAAAAGAAAATCGCAGAGTATAAAATTTGCCTTATTTACTTTTCACCACTACTACAAGGAAAGACCAGAGATGAAGAAAACACTATTCCTGTCACCTAAGAACCTAAAACTTAGAGACAGACTTGTAAGCACAAAGGCTTTTATTTCCTGGGCACCTCCTCTGTCAGGCAGGAGGCTGTGTTCTTCACACCATTATGTGTCATCCTCACACTATCTCTACCCCCAGAGGCTCAGGAACTCTTTGACTCACCAGTGCATCACATTCTAGAGGCAGAAGTACAAAATCACTTTAATCAAGCCATCCCTGGTGTCTTGTGGTGAGTTACTTCTGTTCTTACGTAGTCTTACCCAGTTTTATGAACTTGCTCAGGTGCCAGAAACAGCAAGCCAGAGAAGCAAGAGTTGTTATACCTCTGAAAGTTCATAAGCTGAAAGTGTGTCAATAGAGGAACGCTATTATTAACCCATTTCACCAGTGTGGATGCTAAGATTCAAAGGGTTTACTTGCCTAATCTCAAGCAATGAACAAGTGGAAAAGTCATGGGGAAGCTCTAGGTTTGCATGGCTGCAAAACCCAATCCCATTCTATGAACTTTGCCCTGTAGCCACTCACCAACAGTATCACAAGACAGAATGAAGGAAGGTGGCCCTGTCGTCTAATGGAAAGAGCAAGTTTCCACTCCTGTTTTAAGCTGGGTTCCTCCAGAAACAGATCCCAGGAAAAAGAACGTTGAGTGTTAGTGGTGTAATTGGGAAAATGAGATGGGGAGGGAAGGAGTCCACACAGTATGCATTAAAGACAAGATGAGTTCTGTAACTGGGGAGTAAATTCCACTGGCCACCTCTGGGAAATGGTGGAGACCTGTCCTCCAAGTTTTTTACCCAAAAGAGGAAGCTGAAGCATTTATTCTTCAAACTCTCTTTTATTTGCTAAGGGCTACTCCCAGGGCCATTAACTCTCAAACTCTTTCTGGCCTGCCCCAGGCATGGGCAAAAAAAAAAAAAAAAGAAGAAGAAGTCTTCAGGTAGAGAGTCTCAGGTGCTTGAAGTCGGAAGCCTTTGACACAGAAGAGCAGGTAGAGATGAGAACAGCAAGTGCCAAGAACATATGGGTATGGCTGGGACATGGACCACATCTCTACAATCTCACACAAAGATAAGCTTGACTTATGACTCAGTTGCTCCATGCTTTATGACTTTGGGCAAACAAGGATCCATGGGAGATGATCTGTACCTCACGTTGCATCACATCAGGAGGCTCACCACATCCAAATGTTCCACCATTAGTTATGCTAACTTCGTCAGTGGGTAAGATGTTTATGGATAGATGTCTCTGGCACTCAGATTCTTTTTTTATCAAAAGGAATACAAATAATCATATTGCCGGTTTCCTATGAGAACAAAATGACACAGTCAAAGCAGTTTGTGTGTTAATGCCCTTACTCTATTTGGAGTAAGGAATGTAATTCATAAATACAGTAAGTTACATTCATGGAAAGTATAATACATCTGGAATAAGTACAGTGGGAGAAAAGAAGGAACTACAGATGAATTTATACTTGACAACTTCCCAGAAGGACAGAATTTTAAACCGAGTTTTAAGAGTAGATGGAGAAGTGCCTTCGAGTGTGAGTACAAAGGACAGCAAATACAGAGTACACGGTACAAAGAGTAGCGTGGATTGGGAAAGACGGGAAAGACAAGGTGGGGAAACTGTGATGAGCAGAGACTAGAGGAGAATTTAGGTATCATGGAAGACTTCGGATTTTGTGTTGTAGACAATCAGAAGCCATCAAAGGTGAGATTTTAAGAATCACTTGGCTTGTGTTTCAAGAATATAAAGATGCCAGAGATCTTTTATTTGCCCTTCAAGGTCCCTTCTCACCTTCCTCTACCTATTTCTCTGCCCCAAGAGGCCACTAGGTTTGGACCACATCAACAGGTTGTCTTGATTTCTCACTTCCATGTGGTTTTGACCAGTGAGGAGCCCCAATAGTATCAAAGAGAGGAGGGTGCAGTAAGAATACTTCCCCTATCTTCCCTCTTCAGGGTCACTTCGGGATGGTTCTGCCTCTCTTCCCAAGGTAAGAGTTCCTCTGAGAATGTGTTCTCCATAAGACCCTCTCATTCTTGATTATGAGAAAGAATCCCTCCCTCTCAAGCCTAGACCTAAAGAATCCCTCCTGCTAGTGGCTCAGGGAATGCCAAAACCAAAGCTTGGGTCTTGCCCATACCTCACCATACCCTTGTGTGGAGCCCCTTTATTAAGTTCTTGAATTCTCTCATTTGAGTTGCCATATGTTTCCTGCTATATATATTAATATTCCAAAAATTACTCCAGGAAACAGACCCTCAAAATAAAAGTCTAGGATTGATTTGTTTATCTGTTTGAGGATCTTATAAGAATAAAGTTTGGATAATCTTACCAAAAGATAACTTCTGTCCAGCTACAGTACTGGCAGAGAGAAAGGAAGAGCACGATAATGCAACATGTGGCAGAAGAAGGAAGCTCTAGTTACCAATCTATGCTGCGTCCAGGTCCAGATGTAGGGACTGTATCAGTTCCTGTTTGTGTTCCTTTTCATTTCTTTTGCCTTTTTTCCCCCTGGTGCCTTATATGAAGAAACCCAATAATTACTAGTGTTTTAGTTCTGGACATAAGTATGACTGAATTGACATCACCCCATGATGATTCAGTATCAGATGAGATTTCGTGTGTTCTCTGTGATGGAGACACAAACTTTTCCCACAAATATAAATGGATGCTAAGGGGCCAAAGGAATGAGGGTACTAGAGTATCCGCAGCTGTTCTCAATGGGTTATATCTTTTGTCTCCTTTGCCTTCTAGGCTGCAGTTCGGTTCTTGCACAATCCTAACAGGAGATTTGACAAAGGGATGACAGTGAGGTGAGGGCATGTATTCTTCTGCTCCCATCCTGGGAGTTGTCTCTGGCTGGTTGCCTCTCGTGGCCAAAGGACACAGTTCCTGCCATGATGAGTGTTCTAGACCGAATTGAGTCACAACTCTCCAAATTTGTATGTTGAAGGCCCTACTGTATCTGGAGTAAGGAAGTGATTGAGGTTCAATGATGTCATAAGGGTAGAGTCTTCATCAATAGAATTAATGTTCTTATATGAAGAGTTGTCAGAGAACCTGTTCTCTCATGAGTGCTCACTCTCTTTCCCTGTCTCTCTCTCCCCTCCCCATGTGAGGACCCAGCAAGAAGGAGGCCATCTGCAAGCCAGAAACAAAATTGGCTGACACCTTGATCTCAGACTTCCCAGCCTCTAGGACTATGAGAAAATAAATTTCTCTTTTTGAAGTCACCCAGACTATGGTATTTGTTATGGCAGCCCAAGCTGACTAAGACAGCAAGTCGCTCCATAGCAGCCTCTCTTTCCAGGCCTTTGTAACAATTTCCTGACTTGTCTCCACTTCAGACCTGTGGACATTAACAGCCCCACTGCCCCTCTTCATTTCCCTCACGAGCACGCATTTTTGTAAACAGTCCTTCTGTTTAGCCCTTCTTTTTTATTTTTTTACCCTATTTTTAAGCACGCCATCTTTTTTCTATAGGGCCTTGACTGATTCAATAACTCTAGATTTCACGTGAAAGATGAAATCAATAATGTGGGAAATTAAAAGCAGGGGTACTGGTTCAGGATCCTTTCTCTTTTAATAAGTATTTCCTGAGCACCTGCCTCGTGCCAGGTACCATTGTACAGCAGGATAGAGAGAGACCAAATCCCTGGCGCCGGGAGTTTCCATTTTAGTATGGGAGATAAATAATAAATAAGTAAACAAATAAATGAGGTAATTTCAGGCTGTAACCTGAGCCCTTCCAGAAGTACACAGTGTGATGAGATGGAAATCAAAGGGTGGAACATGCTTTAGATGGGCTGATCAAAAAGGCCTTGGAGGAGATCATAAAAAACAGAGATCAAGACGGTAAAATCAATAACACTGATAAATGATTACATATGAAAAATAAAGAAGAGGGGCACCTGGGTGGCTCAGTGGGTTAAAGCCTCTGCCTTCGGCTCAGGTCATGATCTCAGGGTCCTGGGATAGAGCTCTGCATCAGGCTCTCTGCTCAGCGGGGAGCCTTCTCCGCCCCCCCCACACCCCTACCCACCCTCCACCCTCCCCGCCCCCCGTCTGCCTCTCTGCCTGCTTGTGATCTCTCACTCTGTCAAATAAATAAAATCTAAAAAAGAAAAGAAAAGAAAAAGAAAGAAGAAAAAGCCATTTAAGATAATCCCAAGATTTCTATCTGAGTAACTAGGAGGAAATAGCACCATCTCCATCCATAAGAGATGTGAAATGGGCCTGTGTTCTCTGGCAGGGCTCCACAAACTACAAATTCACCCCACCCCTCCTGTTGCAAACGAAATGTTGTCGGAACCCAATCACACTGTGTCATTTATTTGTTGTCTGGGGTTACTTTCAGTTTACAACAGTAGAGCTGCATAGTTTCAGCAGAGACTGTACGGCCTGCAAAGGTAAAAAAACAAAAAAACAAAAAAACAAAACACCACTATCTGGCTCTTTCTATGGAAAGTTTACTGACCTCTCCTCTGCAGCATGTTGCCACAGCATCATGATATAAGGAGCTAAGAGGTGGTCCACTTCCTCCAAGAATTTCCTGGTAACTACAGTAACCTTCCCGTCCTTGAGGGAACAGGAGGAAAAGTCACACTCCACCTTCATCAGTACATGGGAGTAGAGTAATCCTACTTCCTCAGCCCTTGAATAAACTTGTCCAGGAACTCTGCTAAAAATGCCCATCAGTGATGAAGACACAAACAGAAGAGAAAACTCCACCCCCTGGCCTGGGGCAGAACTCCGAGTGAATTTCTGCATGACCAAGCAACCTCTAGTTCTCAGCAGGCTGCTATTTCTCACTTCCCCACCCCTACTTTCTATGTTGTTCTGTTGGTTCTGGCTAATGGTAACACCTAATCCACCCAGCAACATCTACATCAGAGAAAATGATTGGGATCTGAGAATCCTCCCTGCCTCCCACCTTACAGCCTCTGAGGAAGGTTCTACCAGTATCCACAAGTTAAGACTGGTTGGAAGCCTCAGCTTGCAGAGGAGCAAATATTATCCTAACATGGGTCACACTTGCAGGCAAATCTGCTGATACACTATGTCATCGACAAAGAAACCTGTTGCAAAGCTGAATTAACACTAGCCCGAGGCTGATTGATGTTTGAAATCATATAAAGTATTTTATTTCAAAATAAGACTGTGTCCACAAGATTATCTCCGCTCCTATTTTAAGATTTGAATCTAATAAACAGCACAGGCTGCTCTACCATCATTTGTTTCCTCCCTTGTTACCACTTCTTTGTATCTGTTTTTCTGTGTTACTATTTTTGGCCTTGCTTTTAGCCACAGGATTGAGCCTGAGAGCAAGCTGATAGAACTCAAGAAAGATAGATGATGGTTTAAATTTATTCTGCCAGGATAAAGACCCAAACAATCTTCTCCTGTCCAAAGAGCACTCAAAGCTGGTTAACTAATTGCCGATTGTGAGCGACCATAAACATGTGATAGATTTACAGGATTCTAGTCATAATGTTCATAGTGTAAACTCTCCCTTGGCTGATCATAAATTCATAAGTTTTAGAGCAAAATAGCTGTAGAGAGTGTGAGGTAAAAGCACATATGATCTGAGTATTAAATGAACTTGAGCAGGGCACCTGGGTGGCTCAGTCCGTTAAGCCTCTGACTCTTGCTTTTGGCTGAGGTCATGAGCTCAGGGTTATGAGATCGAGACCTGCTTTGAGCTCCATGCTGGGATATAGAGTCTGCTTAAGATTATCTCTCTCCCTCTGCCCTTCCCTGCTCTCTAAAAAATAAAAATAAAAATAATAAATGAACTTGACCAGTGACCCTACTCTGCGTCCCCACTGGACAAGTCTAGTGTACAGTTTCTTATTTGAAAAGTGAAGGGATTACATTGATTCTATAGAGTAACTTCCAGTACTAAAACTCTATGAATTTCTATCTGGGGCTAGTTTAACCCCTAATTTTATAGATGTAGAAACTAGCACACAAAAAATGAACTCTAAGCACAGTAGTCATGTAACTGAGTTTGGAATCAAAGTCTTTGATATTTTATTTTAAATTAAGTGTGTGTGTGTCTGTGTGTGTGCACGCACATGCATGTGTGTAGGTGTTCTGAAAAGTTTAAGATCATAGGAATGCAATACACCTGGGCCTATACGCAGTGGGCCTACCTGTGTATGAATTTCTGCATCTTTCCATTCTTAACAACAGAAGGGACCATAGATGTTATGCAGGGACACCCTATTCATTGTATAATCATGAACTTGTAAGACACCCCACTGGAATACCAGAGCAGGAGGCACATCTTGGACCCTAGAATATCCAAGGACCTGAATGATGGTGGTATGTGTACTGACTTTTGTGTGTGTGTGTGTGTGTGTGTGTGTGTGTGTGTGTGTACTGACTTTTAAACGAAGTGGTATTTCTCAAATTTTCATGTTAATGAATGACTTACAAAAAAACCTAGTGATTAAATGTGATTCGTTGGTTTTTTCTTTTTTTTTTTTTAAGATTTTATTTATTTGACAGAGAGAAACACAGCGAGAGAGGGAACATAAGCAGAGGGAATGGTAGAGGGAGAAGCAGGCTTCCCGAAGAGCAGAGAGCCCGATGCAGGACTTGATCCCAGGCCCCTGGAACCTGACCTGGGCCGAAGACAGACGCTTAACTACTGAGCCACCCAGGCGCCCCTCGTTGGTTTTTTCTAATGAAAAATCATTTTCTAGGAATCACTAACTACTTAGTATAATGACTTAATAGTGGCATTATTTTAATTTTACTATAGAAATAAGGATTATGGCCAATTTCCTTTGTCTCAGAAGTCTTGGAATGGAAAATTCTGCTTGTGGAAGCACATGTTTGTTGGATAATTTAAAATAAAATTGTGGGGCGCCTGGGTGGCTCAGTGGGTTGAAGCCTCTGCCTTTGGCTCGGGTCATGGTCCCAGGGTCCTTGGATGGAGCTCTGCATCCGTCTCTCTGCTCGGCAGGGAGCCTGCTTCTCCCTCTCTCTCTGCCTGCCTCTCTGCCTACTTGTGATCTCTCTCTGTCAAATAAATGGATAGATCTTTGAAATTAATTGATTAATTAATTAATTAATTAAAATTGTACTTTTAAGTAACACAGGTCTCCATCACTGGAGTCATTTCATCAAGAACATAACTACTTAGTAAATTTGTTGTTCTGAAATGCAAATGTGCTTTTACCAATTTCATTCACTGACAAAGGAAATCTTGTAAACAAACAATATGAATCCAGCCTATTTATTCATGATACTTTGTTTGGCATTATGCATAATTTAAGTCAAAATGTCACTGCCCTGCAGAAGACATGAAGAGACATTTCTCCAAAGAAGGCACACAGATGGCAAACAGACATGTGCAAAGATCCTCAAGATCACTCATCATCAGGGAAATGCAAGTCAAAATTATAATGAGATTTTACCTCACACCTGTCAGAATGGTTAAAATATAAAACACAAGAAACAACAAGTGTTGGCGAGAAGGTAGAGAAAAAGGAATTCTCATGAGGAGAAGGCAAACTGATACAGCCACTGTGGAAAACAGTATGGAGGTTCCTCAAAAAATTAAAAATAGAACTACCCTATGATCTAGTAATTCCACGACTGGGTATTTACCCAAAGAATAGGAAAACACTAATTCAAGTTCAATGTTTATAGCCGCGTTATTTACAATTGCCAAATTGTGGAACCAGCCCAAGTGTCCATCAATAGATGAATGGATAAAGAAGAGGTGGTGTGTTTTATATATATAAATATGTATGCATATAATATGTATATTATAATATACTATATTATATATTATACATATATACATATATACATATTATATATATTATACATAATATATACATATATTGTATGTATTTGTACATATACATACATGTATGTGCATATACATAATATGTACATATATACATACATATATATGTAATATACATATATACATATATAATATATGTTATACATATTATATGTATAATATAATATGTATGATATAATATATCATATAATGATATGTGTATGTGTATATCATATACATATAATATGTATAATATAATATAATATAATATGATATGATATACACACACAGTGGAATATTACTCATCCATAAAGAAGAATGAACTCTTGCCATTTACAACAACATGGACGGATCTAGAAGGTATAATGCTAAGAGAAATAAGTCAGCCAGGGAAAGACAAATTCCATATGATTTCACTCCTATGTGGAATTTAAGAAACAAAACAGATAAACAAAGAAAAAAAACAGACAAACAAAAAGAGACTCTTAGCTATAGAGAACAAACTAGTGATTACCAGAGGGGAGGTAGGTGGGAGAATTAGTGAAATAGGTGAAGGGCATTAAAAGTACCTTTACCATCATGAGCACTGAATTATGTACAGGATTGCTAAATCACTATATTGTACACCTGCAACTAGTATATTAACTGTACATTAACTATACTGTAATTTTAAAAAATTAAAATTAAAAAGTAAAAGTTTATTCCATCAACTAAAGTCACTAAAAAAATGTCACTGCCTTGGAAATAAATGTTCAGTAGAGGATTAATCAAACACACTGTGGCACACTCATAAAATGGAGGACTATCCGTTTAAAAATGTGTTTGGTGGGTATTGAGGAGGGCACGTACTGCATGGAGCACTGGGTGTAGTGCAAAACAATAAATCTTGTAACACTGAAAAAAATAAATAAATAAAATTTAAAAAAATGTGTTTTAGAAAAAATACACATTTGTATAAATGAAAATATTCATTAATAATTTAAAAACTAGGTTACAAACTATTTGTACCCTATGGTCCCTATTTTCTAAGTCTGCATATAAAATTCTAAAAGTGGATTACACCAGAAAATTCAAGTCAATTTGGAGCAACATGTTTTGCTGAAAATTTTTTTAATATGATGCTATTTTTTTCTTTATCTGGAAAAATTCATTCCTAACATTCTCTCTCCTGATTTTATTTCCACCCACTCTACAAAAGCCACCACTTCCTTCATCCTCATCAGAATTGATAAGAATTTAAAACTGTATCATTCCATTTCTTTTTACACTTAAATTTAAAAGCTTCATGGTTCAATTACAGTAAGAGAATCTGAGACTCTAAAGTGAATTTGTCTCTGGCTTGTTTTTCCACTTAATGGGGAAGTATATGGTTCTGATAATATAAAAATGATTCAATGTGAATCAATTTTCAAAATATCATAAATCATAGATATTGCAACTTCAAAGCCAATGTTCTTGTATAACTGGAAAAGAGGAAACCTTACACACACCCTGTCCTAATTCCTGACCCCTGGGGCTGTTTTGTACTAAAGAACCATAATTGCCTTGCTGGGGTCACAGAGAATGGTGTTGGGACATCCTGACCAGCCTAGAAAAGCCATCAGGAAGGAAAGAAAAAGAAACGTCAAAGCTTTGACCTTTGTGTCTTTGTGTCTCTACCAATAGAAGGCTTTGGGATGGGCGCTAGTTTCTGATGTTAAGTGAGCCTTGGGACCAAATCTGGGTCCAGGGAGGTGGAATAGGATGGAGAGTGACATTGAAATGCATAGAATATGCATTCATAGAAATGCAAAGAATAATAAGTCCCTGCACAGATATTGTAGTAAATGCTGTGGGATGCCTGCCAGTTCTACCGGGAGATGCCTCCCAGATCTACTTTGCTGGGCTTATTCATCCATTACCCCTGCTGAGAGTGTTGGTTTCCAGTGGCTCCCACTTCCTCCCCTCCTCCAAGCCCTCTGCTGAGCAGAGCCCAGCCTGGGAGCTTGATCTGTTTTCTCACCCTACAGAGCCTACAGTCCCTGTCTAACAAAAACTACAAAGATAAAGCTCTCTTACCTCTAAGAAGGACCACTGTCCAGTACAATTTCATGCTCCACAACACAGCCCCACCACCCCACGGCCCCTCTGGATAGGGCCAGGGCTAGACTTCACTTTGAATCCCATTTTTACCCAGCTCTGTCTCTCTTCTGCCCTGCTTACTCAATCTCTGAAAGGTTTCTTCTCTGAAGAGCTAACCCTCAGCAGATCATAGGAATCCCAGTTCCTGGCTCAACCTCTGCCTCTAGGGAGCCCAACCTAAGAGAGAGATTTTGGCTTGAAGAAATTATTTTATTTCCTGACCAAGTATCTGGATTCCTGCTGTAGATGATCAACACAATGGGACACAACGATTGGAGTTACTCATTTTAAGCTACTACCTATGTAGGTGGTGGCTCTGCCTGACCCTCCAGACTGGCCTGCACTATGGCTGTGTTGCACTATATCCAAGAAGTAAGGTTGATCTTTGGATCTGTGTGTCGGAGCATCCCCGTGTCTGCAAAGGGCTGTGGGTGCTGATGGTGAAGACAAATCAACCTTCTCTCTTGCACGCTTGGAGGAATGTAAAGGCCAGGCTGAAGGGTCCAACAGAACCCCTCCCATCATCATAGTTGTCTGAAGTGAATAATGGCAGTCACTGTCCCCACCCATCACCTACAGCAGGAATGGCTCCCAGGGCAAGACAACACCTGTGGCAAGGGGCCGGGAGTTCTTAAAAGAAAAGGGGGACAAAGATTCTGTACAGTGTGGAATATTCCTCAGCACCATGGACAGTCTGAACTCCACTCGTTATTTCTTCTCCATCACTGAAAAGCACTTCCTCCTTCTTACAGCCTCTCTAAATCCCAGGCACACTTCGCCTGATGTGTTCTATGATCTCCATGCTCTACATCATCCCAACACTCCTTGCCACAGAAATCTCTCCTCTTTCCCACTTTATACAACTCTTGTTGTCTATACCATCCTCTTAGCATATATTCTCATGCATTGTTCCTGATATCTTTATGTTCCTTCTCTCCAACTTATTTAAAAAGTCCTTGGGGATAAGGACAATACCCTATACAGACTCTCCCTAAATGTTATACACATAACAGGATACTAAGTTTATAAATCGTTTATTAATGATGTTGACATGTATATTTACTGCTGGACCTGCAAAATGGTATGTTTTAATGTGGATAACAGGATTTTGTGAGGTCGGCTAATTAAGATATTTTTCTGCCCTAGATTACCAAATGATTGCAGGGATTGAAGAGAAGTTAGTGTTTTGTTGAAAGCAGAGATAGTAAATTTAAGTTCAAAGAGGGCTCAGTTCTTACAAGTAGACCCCTGCCCTGGTCCCAGGTACAAGAGGAGATGAGCTGGTTTGGCAGACTTTACTCACAAGAGATTTAAGAAGGAACTCTATGCCCCCAAAACAGGGCTATCTGTTGGGGGGTGTTTGTAAGAAGGGTGCAGTGTTTGTAAGAAGATGCCATACTCTTCCATTAACATCCTTTTTTGACTGGTTTCTGTCTCAAAAACTGTGCTCTAAATTCAAGAGACTTGTTTGTGAAGTTTTTGTGTAACCAAGAGTTGGTAACAATGGTACTTTGTCCACATCCCAGTTGGATGTCCTCTGAGCCACCAGAATGGCCAGTCTGCCTCAGTGCTATTAAAGCACAGGGGAGAACTAATATGGCAGAGAGGAGCCAAGTATTCTCCTAGAAGCAGATGACGTAGTACGTGCCTATGCCTTAGGCTCCAGAGTTAGGACCACAGGGGAGAGACTCCGGCCTTGGTCAACAGAGTGCTGCCTGTTTCAGAAATGTTTCGTGTAACTACCAACTAGACATCAACAAATGTGGTAGCCAGGTCCTGAAAGAGATTATTACTATCTAGAAAAGCTCCTTGAGATTGGGTCCCCTATCAGTAGGATGGGAAGGGGCCTCTGCCTTCCCACACCAAGCAGACAAATCGCAAAAGCAATTGCAAGTAGTTTCCCCTTATCCATCCATGGGGATATGTTCCAAGATCCCCAGTGGATGCCTAAAACTGCAGATAGTACCAAATCCACTATATACTATGTTTTTTCCAATACATACATATATAAGATAAATTTTAATTTATACATTAGGCACAGGACGAGATTAGCAACAGCAACTAATAATATAATAGAACAATTATAACAATATGCTATAATAAAAGTTAAGTGAATGTGGTCTCTCTCCTCTCTCTCTCTCAAAATATCATTGGTACTCTACTCACCCTTCTTCTTGGGGCAATGTGAGAAAGTAAAATGCTTATGTGATGAGCTGAAGTGAGGTGAATGACGTAGGTGCTGTGACATAGTATTAAGGTGCTCTTGACCATCTGACCAAGTGTCAGAAGAAGGATCACCTGCTTCTGGATTGCAGTTGACCCTGGGTAACAGAAACACAGATAAGGGGGGGACTACTGCATGAAACAGAAAGCAGACAAAAACCTCACCATCACTGACATAGAGTTGTCCCACCACATCCACCAGATACACCTTGCCCTTCCGCAACCCAACACTGGAGAAGCAAGCTTGGGAGACGGTGGGGGAGACGGTGGAAGCAACCTGAGTTGAACATGAGATTGGAGTTTGTTTGAGGTTAAGATGATTAAAACATAATAATCAGTACTAGTTACATAATCTTCAGGGCCCTGTGCAAAAGGAAAACATGAGGCTCCTCATCCTAGAAACCAGAAAATTCATCCTTGAAGATACTCAAATTTAAAGCTTTTTCCTTTCATTCTTGAGCTCTCAACCTGTCAGTGAGGCTTTTTTATTCTTGTCCAATGTTACTCTCCCTCAGGCACAAGAATATCCAGGCTATGTGCGGACCCTTGCAGGCTTCAGGGGCCCTGAAGGGGGTGCATGCTGGACTTGCACCATACAGCTCTCAGATTCCCCTTCCCACAAGCTACTAGATCTCCAAGGACATTGCAACCTCGGTGCTAGGATGCACCATGCCTCTGAATGAGGGGTGGTGAGAGGTTCCCTCCAGCTGCGTAGCCCACCCCACACAGTGTGGTGCTGCTAACCCAGGCACAGTCCACACCAGCTGTGCCCATGCAGACGCTGTGGAGGTGCCAACTCCACAAGGCCCCCCCTGGGGACAGAGGGCAGCAGCAGTCACTGGGTGGAGGTAGGAAGGGGAGCATATGCATGGGGCCTGGGACTCTAAGGGATGGGGAAGTGGGCAGCTATGAACCTGTCCCAGGGAAGGAGCAGGAGATCCACATGGGACTGAGGCTCCAAGCCCCCAGTGCCTGCACCACTCCGCATCAGATTTCACTTACAAAACATGAGTACAAAGGCAACATTGTTAAGAATTTCAAGATGGTAGGTGCCTGGGTGGCTCAGTTGGTTAAGTGACTGCCCTCAGAGTAGGTCATGATCCCAGAGTCCTGGGATTGAGTCCCCCACCAGGCTCGCAGCTCTATGGGGAGTCTGCTTCTCCCTCTGACCTTTCCCCCTTTCCTGTCCTCTTTCTCTCTCTCTCTCTCTCTCTCTCTCAAATAAATAAAATCTTCTTTAAAGATTTTAAAAAAGAATTTCAAGATGGCAACTGAAGAGTATTAAGCTCCACACCCGGGACCTTGTGAGAATAAGGCCCTGGATGGCTACACTGGGCCCCGCACACAGCTGGCCTGGACAATAACTGAAATAAGATTTTGTTAATTCTAAAACTGACAGAAACGTACTGACTAGGCCTGAAATGTCGTTAAAGAAACCTGTTAGCCAGCAGGAAATGCTGGTGTAATGTTGGTAGCTTTGGGGGAGGAAAAAAATTTCCTATTTATACACCAAGGAGCTAAGACTCCTCAGGCACACCAGTAACATTCACATTTCTGCCCAGCAGATTTTAACGTGCAGTCGTTCGATGCTTCCCCTTCCTTCGTCTCCTTGTTGCCAAGCTCTGATATTTTCTCTTCTGAACTGTCTCTGTAGTTCTTTCTGCCTCCTACCTCCACCCAGTGCCCCACTGCTGTATGCTAGATTAGACTAGCCCTGAAACAGGCCACCAGATACCAGAACCTTCTCCAGCCTCCAATGTTCCACTGCCGGACAGATCTGTGCTGCAGCAGTTAACTTCATCTCCCGTCCCTGCCTCTTACTAGATTTTTTACTCTAATGACCTTTTTGTGCCTTATGTTACTCATCCTATAAGCTTGTTTAAAGATTAAATAAGGTAATGGGTATAGACTCGAATTTATTCTCCTCTTTGCAAATCTAGGCAGGGCAGGTTTCTCTCTGCCAGGCTATAAGGAATGTGTCATTCTGTAATTTTGTATAATTCAGCAATTTTCCTAAAGTACAGATTGCCTGGACCTAATAGTTTGCCCAGCAGTGCTGCCTGCTAAGATTCAGTCTCATCCCTCTTCTATGGGAATATAATGTTTACCCATCAAGAAGGCTTTGGGCTGGGGCCCAGAAGTGCTCTAAGAGGCCAGAGAAGGACCTTAAAAGGACAAGAATGGAGCAGCCCAGGAGATAGATAAAATCAGAATTGTACCCAATGAAAGATTTTCATAATGGCCAAGGACACATAAGGCAAGGCACAATTATTTTGTAGGTATATATGATGTACTTTGTAATATTAAAAAATCTGAGTGCAGTACAGACCTGTTCTTATAAGACAGGTTTCCTCTTTTTGCTTTCTAAAGTGTCCAAAAGAAAATTTTATTTAGAGGACATTCTTAACACATCCAAGCATTTACACCATGGACACTCAATAAATGTTAGAATGCAGAATATTTTAACTTACGTATTTGGAATTACAGACAGTTATAAACAAATAAACAAAAAGACCCGGAAGTCATTAAATCGATGCTTTCTTAAGACTTTGAGGGAAACTTGTAAAGTAGCTCAGGCCTGTCATTCTGTGGAAGTGGTGATTAAGGGTCAGTGAGGATAAGTAACGTGCTGAAACTACATAATGACAAAAGTGGTTATAACCAAGTCTGTTGCCTACAGTCTATACCTTTTACTGGACACGGTATGTGTGCATTACCCCTGAAGTGTGTCAGTTGGTGCAGACACTATTTGATATGACTGTTGAATTTACACATTCATTTTATATACAGTTGACCCTTCAACAACACAGGGGTTGGGATGCCCAACCCCCGTGCAGCCTAAAATCCATGTATAGGGGCCCCTGGGTGCCTCAGTTGTTAAGTGTCTGACTTCGGCTCAGGTCAAGATCCTGGGGTGCCGGGATCAAGCCCCACATCAGGCTCCCTGCCTCTCCCTCTCCCACTCCCCCTGCTCGTGTTCCCTCTCTTGCTATCTCTCTCTGTCAAATAAATAAATAAAATATTTTTTAAAAATCCATGTATAAATTTTGACTCCCAAAAAACTTAACTATTAATAGCCCACTATTGACTAGAGCCTTACTGATAATATAAACAGCCAATTAACACATATTTTGTATGTTATATGTATTATATACTGTCTTCTTACAGTATATAACTTTATATAAAGTAAGTTAGAGAAAAGAAAATGTTATTAAGAAAATTATAAGGAAGAAAAAATATATTTACAGCACTGTCTGGTATTTATTGAAAAAGTCTCCATATAAGTGAACCCATGCAGTACAAACCCTTGTCCAAGGATCAACTGTATATCTCTTAGAGATGTAGATGTTTTTACTTTATATATATATATATATATATATATATATATATATATATTAGTCTTCATATGTGTCCTTTAATATTTGTTTTATATCATAGGTATCAATTGCAAAGAAATAAAAATGTTCTATCTCCAGGATGCCTGGGTGGCATAGGGGGTTAAGCGACTGGATCTTGATTTCAGCTCAGGTCATGATCTCAGGGTCATGAGATTGAGCCCCACATCAGGCTCCACACTCAGTGCAGAATCCACTTGAGAGTCTCTCTACCTCTGCTGCTTCCACTCGTGCACTCTCTCTCTCAAATAAATAACTCTTTTTAAAAATGTAAAAAAAAAATTCTATATCTATATTGTAAGACTATATATACCACATATACAATATATAGAATAATATAGATGTACCTGTTCATGAAATTCATATGACTTCATTTACTTAGAGCACTTTGCAGGGCACCTTGCACATATGACATACTTGAAAAATTTAAGAAGTTCGTAAATTAAAGTTAACCCTCTTTCACAGATTTACTGCTTAGGAGAAAACCAAAGAAGTATCAGAGGTCTCTCCAGTCTCCACAAGGACCCCACTCCACCTCCATATGCCTGATAAAAAAGTGGAAATCCAGGGCCCCTGAATGGCCTGGCCACGGTCACGTGGAGTGTTAGCAGTAGGATGAGAGCTAGAGCTAACAGTTTCCTCACTTCGAGCACAATTTACCATTTGGAGCTTTTACTCCAAAGATACTCATGGTTATCTTTTCTTAGGAAAGCATTATCTTTCCCAACCAGATTGTAATCTCCCTGAGAGCAGAGATAAAGTCTTTTCTCTTTTAGTACAACTGCTTCCCCCAGCAACACATCTACAATAATTTGCCAATGCTATTAATTAAGAAAGGGGAGAGCAGGTTGGAAGAGCATGATGGTTTTTAAAAATTCCGTAAAAATATGGAGGCAAATTCTCTCGAATACAGGCAGCCACAGTGACTCACTTCTAACATTCTATGACCATAACAATAATGCAGGGGAAACGACAGTGTGCCTTCTGAGGCCGGGTTGAGAAAGGGGATATGGCTTCTGTCTCACTCTCACTCTCAAGACACATGTCTCACCAATACGTAAGACCACAAATCTCATTTAAAGGTTGAGAACACCTGTAGAAGGTTAATGGTATGATTATCCCCATTTTGAAAATGAGGAAACTGAGCTACAGAGACAGCAAGTTCTCTAGTTTCACACGTCAGATCAGGAATTGAATCCAGTTATAAGCAACCTTTCATCACATACATACTTCTCTAATTTTGATCTCAAGCTACCCAATTAAGTTCTCTGAAGCTCAGTCATTTGTAAAGTGATTATAAATAATCTGCCTGCGTCATGGGAGTCTCGTAAGGACCAAAGAGGAAAATAGGCAAAGTTATGCATTATAAACTAATCTATAGTTAGCGCTTAAATTCAGCTAAATTTATAATCATGCTTGTCAAAAAGGCTTTCAAATTAATAAATAAGTGGTCTGTTATTATTTCTGACCTATTTCTTACAAAACCCATAAAACAAAATTAATTTCAAAGATTTATGTGGCATGTTTAAATGAATTTAGAGGAAAATGCTATTTCTTGAAGCATGATGAAAAAGCATCTTTAGCTCTTTGAGGAAGACGCGGCCGCAGCTACAGCGGAGCGACGGACCCCCACTTCTGCTACTGACTCACCGCTGTCCGCTCTCACCGAGGAACAAGTCGGTCAGGAAGCCGCGCCGCAGCCATGGCTTTTAAAGACACGGGGAAGACACCCGTGGAACCAGAGGTGGCGATTCACCGAATTAGAATTACTCTCACCAGCCGCAACGTAAAATCTTTGGAAAAGGTTTGTGCCGATTTGATCAGAGGTGCAAAGGAAAAGAATCTCAAAGTGAAAG
>CM053618.1:16736448-16757350 GCA_028646535.1 Procyon lotor
CGCTCTCACCGAGGAACAAGTCGGTCAGGAAGCCGCGCCGCAGCCATGGCTTTTAAAGACACGGGGAAGACACCCGTGGAACCAGAGGTGGCGATTCACCGAATTAGAATTACTCTCACCAGCCGCAACGTAAAATCTTTGGAAAAGGTTTGTGCCGATTTGATCAGAGGTGCAAAGGAAAAGAATCTCAAAGTGAAAGGACCGGTTCGGATGCTTATCAAGACTCTGAGAATCACTACAAGAAAAACTCCTTGTGGTGAAGGTTCTAAGACTTGGGATCGTTTTCAGATGAGGATCCACAAGCGACTCATTGATTTGCACAGTCCTTCTGAGATTGTTAAGCAGATTACATCCATCAGTATTGAGCCAGGAGTTGAGGTTGAAGTCACCATTGCAGATGCTTAAATCAACATTTTTAATAAATTGATTATCACTTGTTAAAAAAAAAAAAAAAGCATCTTTAGTTTCTGATGAAGCCTTTAATTATTCAAGCCTGCTGTGGGCAAGAAATAACTCAAAGCAGTAGTTTCCAAACTCCAAAGTTTCATCTTCGGAGACCTAGGAGTTCTTCCCCTGAAGCTGTTCTTTTTCTATCCATCTACTGCAGGAGGAAATGGTATCATACATATTATTTATTTCTGGGGAGAGACCTGGTAGGTTTTATCAGAGTCTCAAAAGAATTTGAGACTCAGAAAAGGTCAAAAGAAATAAGTCAGTCAGAGAAAGACAATTATCATATGATGTCTCTGATATGAAGAATTTGAGAGGCAAGGCTGGTGGAGGTGGGGTTGGGGGGAGAGGGGAATGAAACAAGATGGGATCCAGAAGGAGACAAACCATAAGAGACGCCTAAACTCACGAAACAAACTGAGGGTGGCTGGAGGGTGGGGGGACAGGGATAGATAGGGTGGCTGGGTTGTGGACATTGGGGAGGGTACGTGCTATGGTAAGTGCTGTGAAATGTGTAAAGCCTGATGATTCAGACATGTACCCTGAGGCAAATAATACATTATATGTTAATAAAAATTTTTTAAATAAATATCCTATGACTTGGATATCAACTTTAAAAAAAAAAAGAAAAGGTCAAAAGAATTCAGGACTCATAAAAGGTTCTGTATCATGAGAAATGGAAGGGACATGAAATGTCATCTTCTCCAATTATCCAACTGAAAATACTCGACCACCTTCAGAAATAGTGTGTTCCCTCTCCCCAGACTGCCAATTCTATCCCGAGAGGATTCAGATGTTTGGAAAGAAGTCATTTTCCTGCATCTTCATGCAACCTTGGGTCAAAATTGCTGCCCCTTCGTGGATCAACACTTGGTCCATATTTTACCACTTGGCATTTACCACAACACTTGGTCCATCAACACTTGGTCCATATTTTACCACTTGGCACTTACCAGAAAGCCAAACTCTGGCCTCATCCTCACCCTTAAAAGAGTTGAAGGCAGGTATCACATTCTCTCCTCTTCCTAATGCCTCTAACTTTCTCAAAGCAGGTCTCACAGGAGGACAACATATTCTGTGTATTACCAAGTCAACATGGTAAGAACTATTATAGTCCTCCTCACTGACCCCGTGTATGTATTAACACAACCTCAAATTTAATTTGCTTTAACAAATCTATGGATATGAACCTCTCATTCTAGCATTCTGGGTATCAAAATATGACATTTCCCCAAACTCATTACCTAGATACTAAATAAATAAATAAATAAACAAACAAAACTTAAAAGGAGTTTGAGGATTTAGGGTCAGCAAAGAGGGCTCTAAGATAAATAAGGAAATGGCCGTTTTATTCTCACATTCCCCTAGTCAAAAAAAGGAATAAATAGAAGGATGATTTGGAGGACTAGAAGAAGAGACATGCATATTCGTATAGGAACCAAATAAGAAAAAAACTTCTCAGGACTCATTTAGACATTACTTATTTTTAAAAAGGAATTTCCACCTGTAACCACCCCCCCACACACGAACATACTCCACAACACACATTCACCTTAACAACACCGCCATCGTCATTTCCATGATAGACAACAAATGTGTTTGTTTTTGTTTCAGCTGGGAAATAAGGACCAACAAATTGACACAGTTTGTGGACAACAAATAATAAAAATATTATGTCTTTATAAAACTCTCAAATAAAACTTTTGGTGATAAACAACACTGTCTCCCAGAAATAAACTTAATTAAAAATTAGTATACTCCCAAGGTTTCTTTCAAGTGCATCTTAATCAAACTGGTCTACCTTCTTCTTCCTTCTTTGGTGGGTTTTTTTTTTCCCCACATTTCTCTAGAGTAATCTGAGGACTATGACTATGACCTCCTCTTGCTCCATGTAATTCTGTGTTCTGTGTTTTTTCCCACAAGCAAAATGGGTTTGTAGGCATTGTTTCCCTTTGACATTGTTTTGCTAATGAATTCAATTGCTTACTTGGCCCTATTCCCAAAAGTATATTCCACACCAGAAATCTCAGTGTCATTGTTCAGGGACAGGAGAGCCTGGAGGATGTCGTACTGCTCCATGGTTGTGGTCACTTATAACTCCAGCAAAGAGGTTGGTTGCACCAGACATTTGCAGCGGCTGCCAGTTGGCCACAAGTTCTGACAACCAACTCATATGATATGTTTTGTGCTTTTGATTTATTTGAATATTGTTACATGGCAAAGAATTCAAAAGACACAAAAAGACCCAGAGTCCCTGTCTTAGAAGTAACCAATGTTCTATGCATCCTCACAGATACATTTTATACATATGCAAGAGAATACATATTTTTCACACAAGCAGTAACATTGTGTACATAGTCTCTTGTACCTTTTTTTTTTAATTTTTTTCCCAAATACGCTTATTTTTTCAGTGTTACAAGATTAATTGTTCATGCACCACACCCAGTGCTCCATGCAATATGTGCCTTCCTCAATACCCACCACCAGGTTTGCCCAACCCCCCACCCGCTTCTTGTACCTTTCTTTAATGCATTTAAATGTTGGGCATCTATATCATGAAATAGGAATGCAGTAGAGGGTGGTGTCCTGAAAGCCACTTAGAGAGAGTATTTGAAGGAGGAGGGTGTGCTCAGCTGTGTGAAATGCTTAATTAAGTAAGATGAGAGGATTGAGAATTGACCCCTGGATTTGGCAAAAAAAAAAAAAAAAAAAAAAAGAGGCCATTTATGATTTTGCCAAGAACAGTGACTCGAGAATGGTGGGGATGGTACCTAATGGAGTAGTTTTTGAGAGAGTATGGAGGAAAGGAGGTGTAGACAGCTCTCTGAGGTAGATTCACCATTGACAATTCTTCAGGAATTTTGATAAAAAGGAATAGAAAATGGTGGAGCTGTAGCTGGGGTCATAAGAGGGATGCTTTGAAGACGGGAGAAATTATAGCTTGTTTGTACGAAATGAGGAATGATCCTTTAGGGCGGGAAAACTGAATGGTGGAGGCCAAAAAGGAGACAGTTACAGGAGCACTGTCCTTAAATGGGTGAGGGGTGAAGAGAAGGGATTCAGGGCAACCTACAGGAGGGCTGGTCTGTGGTGGGCGGGCACACTGCTCACTCAGTGGGATGGGGGGGGCAAGCAGAGTGTGCAGGCACAGATGCAGGGAAGATGGCAGGTATGGCCATGGGAGCAGTGAAAGCCATCCAGCACTTACTTCTAAGGTCTCACTTTAAAAAGCAGGGACAGGGGGCGCCTGGGTGGCTCATTGAGTTAAAGGCTCTGCCTTCTGCTCAGGTCATGATCTCAGGGTCCTGGGATCGAGCCCCACATCGGGCTCTCTGCTCAGCGGGGAGCCTGCTTCCCCCTCTCTCTCTGCCTGCCTCTCTGCCTACTTGTGATCTCTCCCTCTGTGTCAAATAAATAATAATATATATATATTAAAAAAAAAGAATTTTGGGGCAACTGGGGGGCTCAGTCAGTTAAGCCTTTGCTTTTGGCTCAGGTCATGATCCCAGGATCCTGGGATTAAGCCCCACATTGGGCTTTTTCTCAGCTGGGAGCCTGCTTCTCCCTCTCCCTCTGCCTGCCATTCCCCCTTGCTTATGCTCTCTCCCTCTCTCTGTCAAATAAATAAATAAATCTTAAAAAAAAAAAAGGATTTAAAGTGAGATCAGTCAGTATGTTTGTGTGTTCTTCTCAACCATGTGAATATATATATATTCAGGAGAAGTGTTAAATGCAAGTAGAAGTTGTAGAGGTTGGTGTTCCAGTGGACGCACACAACAGTGTGGGAGACAGAATAGATGGCCCCCAAGACTCCCTGGCTCCTGTTGTAGACCCTTTCCCTGGAGTATGGTAGGGCTTGTGGATATGATGGGATGTCACTCCCATGGTTACACACATTATGTGCAGAGGGAAGAGATTTTGCAGATCCCTTACCAGTTGACTTAGAGTTCTTCAAAAGAGATTATCCTGGGTGCACCTGAGTCATCAATCCAGCCTTCAGAGAAAGGTTAGATCTCCCCTGAGCACAAGAGATGCTCTCCTGAGGCTTTGAGAAAGAAAATCATTTTAAGAAGTAAACCATTTGGCATGCTACAGCTATAAGAAATGAATTCAGTGTGCATTTGAAAGAGGACTCCATGCCTCTGATGAGAACTCAGTCCTGCCCACATCTCGGGTGGTCACAGCCTTGTAAGACCTGAGGAAAGAACTTGCCTTACATGTGATTGGACTCCTGACCCTCAGAGATGGTGCAATACCAAAGACATGTTGCTTTGAGCCACTGAGTTTGTGATCATTTGTTATTGCAGCATACAAATCTGAAACAGAGGGGGAAGGAGGCAAGGAAGTGAATGGTATAGATGAAGACTGACTGTAATGATGGATTACAGAAACTAAGCTGAGTGAGGAGGGAAGTGAGAACATGAGGAAGGTAAGGTTCAGTGAAAGAGCGTGAGCATTGGTATGTTTGCTTGAAAATTAGCTGAGAGTCTAAAATGTGCAACGTGCCATGCTAAGGGAAAGCCTGTTAAACATGATATTGTGGCAACTCCTAACTAGCTTGACCAGCAGGCTCCACGTGCCTGTGGAGATGTCCTGCAACCCAGTGTGGTTTGGAGCCACAAAAGATGGGGATGGGGAGGTGGTTTCCCCAGAGGCACAGGTCACATCCCGTGACACTGGCCAGAATGTTAACAGGTTTGCTGGGCCTCGCTGAAGGGCCCTCAACGCAGATCCTAGAGCCTAACTATTTGACTCGATGCTCCTACCCTGAGGACCATTTTGTATCAGCTCCCAGAGAGGAAGCATCCCTTGCAAAGGCCCTAAGGAAGGAGACTGGAGGACACTTCAAAAAAACTGCTGGAATGCAGAGACCCAGGGAAAGAGGGGTGTCAGACAGAACTGGAAAGAGAATCTACATACTTGAGGCAAAGCAGACCCCTTACATCATAGGCTAGGACAAGACAAGAATAGTGTTTTGAAACCCTTAATTAAGAGATGAGGCTTCAAAGTGGTTTAAATGACACCAAATCCTAAGAAGTGCTCTCAAGTTGAAATGAATCACTGGCTCCATTGTGCACTTGTTTTTTCCTCTGAGCCTAGCTATTCCCACTGCAACTATCTTCAATAATCTTAAGTGGCGTCAGAATGTTCAAAACAAAATTATATTTAATTCAAACAGTAAAACTAGCCCATTACAGCTCTTCGGAGAAAGAGTAGAGAGTGACAGATGAAAAAAAGAAAAAAAAGAGGCTGTCACAACACCAAAAGGTTAGAAACCATTTGCTCAAACCTTTAGTTAATAAATGCATAATGAAGTTTCCGATCTTACCACTGTAATTGTTTGTGTCCTGTAATGTGGGATTTTATTGTCAATTCATAATGTCATGTTATAATGGAAATGATGCAGAACAGGCAGGGTACTTTAGGAAATCATATTTTCCTTAGCTGTACCAAAGTATCATCTTTTGTTAAACTCTTCCTATTTTCTTTCAAGAGCTATCCCTTGCACAAGTATAAAAAAGAGTCCATGCAGTGCTTGTTTTCTACACTTGTTTGTTGGCTGGTCTTCACTATCTATAGATTACAAGGGAACCAGCAAGAACAAAACAGGGAAGACATTCAAGTAAGAAAAAAGTAATTGGGTAGCTGCAAGATGGGTCTGGTCTAAGGTATTATTTCTAAGCAATCAGGAGAACTGGAGTAACTTATCAATACTAACATTTAGTACAACTATCATTTTGGAGGATTTTCTAAGATACCTAATCTTTGTGTCTCTATGTTATCTCTAAACATTAAGACAAGATTTGGAGGCTGTCTGACAAGGGCGATCCCAGCCTAATCCTGGAAGCATGGTCTTCTCTTGGCTTCCCAGACACCCACCCTCTGAAGTTTTCTCCCGCTTCTCGTTCTCCTTTGCCACCTTGTCTGTCCCACCTGGACCCAAAAGGCCCAGACTTTCTGACTACACTCTGTGCGAGGATGAGCTTGTAGGCTCCTGCAGCTACAATCAATACTCACTCTATCGGGACAAATGCCCTGAGCTCTGACCTCTCTTCTGAGCTCCAAACTGAATTGCCAGAATGGTTTTTTTGGGGTTTTTTTTTTTTTCAGTTTAAACTAAATTTAACTTATGCCTGTTGACCTCCTTCCAAGACTTGCTCTTGCCTTTAGAAAGAAATGCAAACATCGGGCGCCTGGGTGGCTCAGTCGTTAAGCGTCTGCCTTCGGCCCAGGTCAGATCCCAGGGTCCTGGGATCGAGCCCCGCATCGGGCTCCCTGCTCTGCAGGAAGCCTGCTTCTCCCACTACCGTTCCCTCTGCTTGTGTTCCCTCTCTCGCTGTGTTTCTATCAAATAAATAAAATCTTTAAAAAAAAAAAAAAGAAATGCAAACATCTCCAGTGGCCAACCCTGTGCTCCCCTGTCACCTCCCTCCCCTGCACACTGCCCCCGCCCCGCCTCACCCTCCCCCACTGGAGGGAGGCACTGGCCTTCCTGCGAGGTTCCTGTCCCAGCCTGAGGAAGCACCACAGACTGGGGCATTTCCTGGCCCTGGGAAGTGCTTCCTGCTGATCTTCCCCAGGCTGGCGCCTTATTCCAGGTCAAGTATCCTTCTGCAAAGAGTGCCTGAGCACCCCATCTAGAATAGATCCTCCTCCTCACATCCACCCACACTCTCTCTCCCCTTGATCTACTTTGTTTCTCCACAGAACTTTGTAATAACTTGAAAATATCTTCTTACTTGTTATCTGTCTATCCGCTATAATGGAAGCCCCCTGGTGGCACAGACTTTGTGTCATTCAGTGCTTTATCTTCCAGACCTAAAATAATAATACCTGACGTAGTATTTGTTACATAGCATTATTAGAGTTAAGAAACCAAAGCTTGAGGTGTGTATTAGTTTTCTACTACTGCTGTAACTAGTCATCACAAACTGAGTAGCTTCAAACAACAATGTTTGTTGGCAGGGGTGTGTTCCTTCTGGAGGGAGGCTTCAAGGAAGGATCCATGGCCTCACCCTTTCCAGCCTCTAGAGCACCTTGTATTCCTTGGCTCGTGGCCTGTTTCTCCATCTTCAAAGCTCCTCATTCCAAAGTCTAATTCTATTGACACAAGTCCTTTATCTGACCCTGATTCCTCCTATGTATCCTCTTATAAGGACGCTTGTGATAACATTGAACCTTCCTGGATGATCCAGAATAGCCTCTCCATCTCAACATTTTTAACTTAATTATATCTGTAATGAAAAAAATCCCTTTTGCTGTGTAAGGTAACATATTCACACATCCCAGGGATTAGAACATGGACAGCACTGGGGAAAAGGTGGGCATTTTTCTGTCTACCACATGATATTTAAGTAACTTTCTCAAGGTTGATTAGCTAGCAAGTGGCCCAGATGAGTTCTTAGCTTGAGGTTTGTTTTTTTTTGTTTTGTTTTGTTTTTTTTTACTTCTAAGGTCTGTGCTGTCTTTGAAGCCAAGACATACCACCATCCATCCAGTGCAGGCAAAGCCTGGTAGGAGGGCTCAGCCTGGAGTGGTTCCAAGGAAAGCCCAGTATTGTAGCTCTGGTAGCAGTATTAGTGTTCTCTCAGGTTCTCTCCTGCAGCAAGTTTTCTTTATAATATGTAACAGGCCATTCCTATCACTCTGGGAGAGTTTAAAGTAATGAGTCTGTTCTAAATGTACAAGTGCTACACACAGATAAACATGTAACCAGGTTTGCTGAAGAGAATTACCAGTATGATCCTGAACTACACAAAAGAACAGTAATACTGATCAGATCTACCATTTTCTGAGCACTGTTATTTCCTAGATAATTTCACATGTTCATTATCTCCTTTAATTCTTACTACAACCACTAATGATAGGTATTATCATTTTTGTTGATGAAGAAATTGATGTTTATAGGTATGCAGTGAATTACCATATAGCTCCAAGTGTAAAGAGGGATTCAAAGATTCATCAGCCTGCTCCAAAGTTCCTCGTCTTCCAAAAATCCAAATACCTTCCAGGGCAAAGGAGGTATTTTATGCTGAGCTATTAATAATGGGTGGGGAGAGAGATTTGAAGTGTAGGGCACTAGTAGATTTCTTTCTGGAATTTTTTCTTGGGAACATCAAAGGCAAGATAGTGGCTTGTGAGGATTTTGCAAGTTACAGAATCTTTACTCCTCATGCAGGTTAGCATAGTGCTCAGAATATTATAAATACCTAGTAAATACTGGATTAAGGTTACTGAATAAGTTTAGATGCAAATTTGCAACCTTTTTCAGAGGATGCACTGTTGTTCTTTTCTTCTGTGAGATCTCATGGAGTTCAGCTGGGAGAAGAGAAGGTTACCCCAGGTAGTATACTAATAGCAGGATTCCTAAACAGAACAGGGAAGGGATGCTCCTGATTGCAGTGCTCCACGCCCAGATGGGAATGACTGTATTCAAAGAATGAGTTGGAGGGTGGTAACCACCAATGCACATATCTACTAGGTAAGCTTTGAAATCCTTTAAACTCTCACCAGTTTATCCTCTGAAACTCTCCCCGCCCCTCTTTATCCATTTATTTACGCACTGAGTTAGCATACATGGAATCCCTACAATGAGGCTGCCTCTGTGCTAAATTATAGGGATATAAAGATAATTAGGAATCCATCCCTGACCTAAAGAGAGTAAAAAATAGTAATAGGAGAAAGAGATATAAAATAAGTGCACTGAAGTATTACAGGGGCTATACACCTTAACCATGTATAGTGAGAAACTCAAAAAGCAGGTTGATAAATTTTCCCAAGTGAGGAAAGCCTTCAGGAAATCCTTCAGATAAAAGAAGTTTCTTTTTTTTTTTTTTTAGAGGGAGAGAGAGAGTAGAGCATGCAAGTGGCGGGGAAGGGGGCAGAAGGGGAGAGAGAGAGAATATTAAGCAGGCTTTGTGCCCAGCCCAGAGCCCTGCATGGGCTCAATCTCACAATCCTGAGATCATGACCTAAGATCATGACCTGAGCCGAAATCAAGAGTCAGATGCTCAACCCAGGCACCCCAGACAAAGGAAACCTAAGTAGTGCTTAGGTGCTCCTAAATTTAGAGGAAAGGTTAGAATTTGCATGGGGGAAAAGGATGTTTCCGGATAGAAGGAATAACCATGAGCAAAGATGCAGTGATATTGAGCCATTGTGTTTTATAGAAACTAAAAACTAAAGGTTGGTTTAGTGGCTCCTCTTCATTGTGAAACCATGGCCATCAAACAGAAACATAACTCAGTGTAACACAACAAGTATTTATGAGTGCCTTCCACTTCTGTAGTCTGCACTTGTCTGGACACAGCTGTAGGCAGCTCTGCCAGATTTCCCCAGGCTGTGCCTGCTTCTCTAGACAAGCACACAGATGGTGTGCTGCAGCTGGGCGAGGGCTCCACTTCCTATGGGCAGTCACAGAAGAGATGAAGCTCCCCACTCCTGCTTTTTTACCCTCCTAGCGCTTCCTCCACATCCTGCCTCCATTTCTTCTCCTCAGTGGGACCTTACAAGCAACGAATGTGTACCTAGCTGCTAGCTCTCATGTGAGCCAACAGAACTAATTGAAGTAGTGGTGGAAAAACAAGCAAAGATTTGATCCATCATTAAGCTAAAACAAAACACAGAGTCTCTGGGAGTTTTGTGTATGTGTCTTTCCTGTGTTCATAAACCCTAGAGATGAGAATGTGAGGTAAGCAATTAAGGGAAAAGTTTTAGTTCTTGAACCTTCCATACTTTTCCCCATCTTGTATTAATTTTTACCATTTAATCTACACAAAGAGAAGTCCACGATAGGGAAATCTCCTATGAAAGATCATGTTAGCAGATCATTAAAATCTTGACTTGATAAGCCTTTACATGTGCACTGCAAGCTTATCCGAGCATAAGTATCTTGGAAACACAGTATTTCCAAATCTAAATATCAAAGCGAGTTCAAAAATAGCCCATTGGAGTGTTTCCCTTAAGCAAAGCAAATCCCCCTCCAAGTCCAACATGTGCAAAGTTTAAAACAAGAGTGGATAACTCTACAATAAAGCTCACAATACTGGCAGGACTGGAAAAGATTTAGGACTGGTCACGTATTATGACAGACTATTTTTATTACTTTCCTCCCAGACAACGGGACTTCTTGAATTTGCAAAGAGCTACTCCAGAGAGTCCTCAAAGAATAAATATCATGAGTAAAGATCTCCAAAAATAAAAGTATTGTCTCAAAAACACTAATCTAAAAAGAAGGTATTGCATCACCACCCACATTTATGGTTTTCTTTTCTTTCCTTTTCAACACTCAAGCTTTTATGTATCTCTAAGAGTCATGGTTTCACTTCACCTTAGATATCATCAGCTCTGTCCCTTAGAGTCAGAAAGGATCCAAATTATCACTCAATCCTATCCTTTCACTTCACACATGACTTGACAAATTGTATGAAACACCTGCTACCTAAGGAGCAATGTATCAGGAAAGATACTAATATGAAAAATGCATGATTTCTTGAATCATTTAACAAAAGCAATTTCACTCATGCCTTAAAGAAGTTTTCTATTTATTTGAGGAGACTGATACTGTATACATGCAGAGAAGGATAATTGCAAAAAGATTGATTCAGATGAGGTACAATCCATAGACAGAAGGAAGTTATTTGGGCTGGTGGAATGTTGGAAGTAAATGGGTTTTGGACTAAATTTGAAGAAGGGATATAGTTTCACTAGAAATAATTGCAGCAAAAAGTTGTTTTCTGTAGATGGAATAGTGTTGGTAAAGATTCATTAATAGCAAAAACCACATGTGTCCCACGAGTTCTATAATGTGGTTTGATGGAAGCAATAAAGAAAGTATCCAAAGTTGGAAAGGCACAGAATTTGGCCAAGTGGGGAAGTCTAATTACTTATTCTCCATTTTTTACAGCATTTTGTATTAAACAGAATTTTTGATCGGAGAAAGGAAAGAGAATAGGGATTATATGTATAAAAGCATTGGAGTAAAAAATTGACTAAGTTGCCAAGGGTCCTACATCAAGATTAGGGCCTCCTAATATTGAGAGTTAGGAGTAAGGATGCTTCTGACTGCAAGAAGCAGATGACCTCAATTTCAACAAATCAGACAGCTTATTATCTCATGTGAGAAAAAGTCCAGAGGTAGGTATTTCCTGGATATATTTGTCAAATTCATCAGGGAACCTTTTTTTTTTCCATTTTTCTCTATTGTGCCATCCTTCTCCTGTGCAGTTGGATCTCCCTTCATGTCACAAGGTGGCCTTTGTGGCTCTTGCCATCACTGCATGTACCACAGCGTCCAGTATAAGAAGAGAGACTATTTTATCCCTGGTCCTCCTTTTGAGAATGAGGAGATCCATCCCATGAACTGTCCATCTGTCTTCACGTTTGGCTTGAACTATATCATATATTCATTCTTAAACCAACCTCTGAAAGTGAATGGGATTGCCAAAAGCAACCAGGATTTTACCCTTGAGTCAAGCATGGAGAAGTGAACATCTAAACAAAGTTAGGGCTTTGCTAGCGAGAAGAAAAAGAGGCTGGCTTTTGAGCAAGCCACTCACACTGCTAAGTGACCACAGCACTTCCCTAAACCCCATTTGGGGGAACGGTTAAAGTCAAGTCCCTCCTTCCTTATTCAGAACAATGGCTCATGCACAAAGCCTGGAGAAGATGAAGGCTGGGGGGTTCCTTTAGGCTGCAGCAGGCCTAGTATAATAAATAATGGTTTGGAGCTGGAGTCATGGAGCTTTTACATTCTATTCAAATCACTAGGCAGTCAGGTGCATGAGGAGAGCAGCAGAGGGACGAAGCGGTTCAAGGGGACAAGAAAAGGTTGGAAAAATTTAAAGAAGACATTTGGAGATAAAGTAGGATCTTCTTGGCCCTCCTGGTATTGGGCGGGATTGCCCCATCACCTCATTAACCAGTCCTAAACACTCAGAGGATAGGTCCTTCCCAATTGCACGCCTCTTGCCAGTAATACAATGCCCAGTACATATACTTAAAGATGTCTCAAATTAATTTATTATTCTCTCCATTACTTTATTTCATACTATGATGTCAGAATTCTTAATACCGCAGTAAAGGTAATGTTTTGGTTAAGGTAACTGTTGCATCCTGCGTCAAGAGCATAAAATCTAGGCACCCAAATCAATTTTCATAATCATCTGTTGCTACATTGTCATTTTAGTAAGGAAATGATGATGATGTTTTGTGAAACCACATCTTTTTTTTTTTCCACTGTTTTCTACCTTATGATAAGAGAGAACACGAAAACAGAATGAGTCACCCCTTTGCCACCACTTCCCTTTCATTTTCCTTCCTGTTTTCCCATTGGAGGCTGTATGTAAAGTCAGTGGTGGACTCATTAGATTCTCAAATCACACTTAGATAAAGGTATTGAGGAGATGTTTTGTCCTTCGTTCGACAAGTATTTATTTCAGACATTGTGCCAGAGAATAAAAACTCCAAATAAGATACAGCCATCTAGTTTATGCAGCTATTAAAAAGGATCAAATGAAAGCACATTTGGTGGCACGGAAATATAGTTATAATAAATGAAAATACATACCTGTAAGTATTGTTTACTTTGGTGTGTGAGTATACAATATCCATCAAGATATTTTTAAATTATTTATACATATATAAATAATTTATATATGTATAAATAATTTATGTATATACACACATACATAGGTATATGTGGGGGTGGAGAATGTTACTTTAAATAAACAAAAACGCTTGATTGTAGTCACCCTGTCTTTTATAGGTTGATGGTAGGGGGGTAGGAAGTGACAGAATTCATGCCAGGGGAGGAAACTATTTCCTTTTGTCCGCACAAACCAGTGCAAACCAGTTTTGCCTAAGAAAGATTACAATTAAAAGAAAGATTATAATTTCAAAACATGAGGTAGATTGCTTCTGCCTAATATATTTTCACTTTCCAGCAATGCACACTATTTGTAGAACAAGAATTGTAGAGGATATAGTTTCTATCTTCAAGGAGCTCTTCTAGAAGAACTTATAAATAAAACATCACCATACAATATTATAGGAGTTATTTGAGGGGAGGTACATATATAGTATATATATTCATGAAAGCACAGAGGGAGAAGCCACTAGCTCTACCTGGAGGCTCCTAGAAAGGCTTCCCCTAGGATTTGGCTTCTGAATTGGGTTTTAAACCAAAGTCTCTCAGAGAAAATACCATATGTTAAAGCACAAGAAAACTGACAACCCAGTAGGACTGGTTCTCAGAAAAGTGTGTATGGAGACCCACATAGGGAGGCAGCTAGAAGTGGTAAAAATAACAGGTTGTAATTCTAGCTGGGGACTGGATAATGAACATACAAGCCATCTTCAAAAGTGGCTTCATGGAGGCACCCAAGTGGCTCAGTCAGTTAAGCAGCCAGCTCTTCATTTTAGCTCAGGTCATGATCTCAGGGTCTTGGGATCAAGCCCTAAGTTGGGCTCCATGCTCAACAGGGAGTCTGCTTGAGGATTCTCTCTCTCTCTCTTTCCCTCTACCCTTCCCATGGCTCACACATGCTCTCCCCTCTAAAATAAATAAATCTTTTTTAAAAAGTGACTTTATGAATAAGCCATTGAAAATTATATTTTTTAACCAAAAAGTAAACACAATTTTAAAGTTTTTAAATGTACATTTTTTGTAATCATGGAACAAGAAAGGGAACTAACCTTTTTCATAGCCTGAAGTTTTAGATCCTCGAGACTAATTCTTTCAGATGAGAGTGACCCAAAGTCGCCCCCAGGTTGGGGTCAGCCAGTAATAAATTTTCACCAGTCTAAGAACCAATAAGAGAAAGAAGTAAATGTAGTGGATTTTGTATATGGCTTAAATCTATTCAATTTTTTTTCCAATTTTTTTTGTGTGTCTGTCATTAACAAAACAAAAAATTGACACTATGTTGGTGCCCATGAAACATTAGTTTTTCACCCATGAAAGAAAACTTAAGTTTAGGGGCACCTGGGTGGCTCAGTGGGTTAAAGCCTCTGCCTTTGGCTCAGGTCATGATCTCAGGGTCCTGGGATTGAGCCCCACATCTGGCTCTCTGCTCAGCAGGGAGCCTGCTTCCCCCACCCCGCCTGCCTCTCTGCCTGCCTGTGATCTCTCACTCTCTGTCAAATAAATGAATAAAATCTTTAAAAAAAGAAAAAAAGAAAACTTAAGTTCAGTAAACAGTTGTCTAGTTTCAGTAGACACTGAAAATAGCCAGAAAAAGGAAAATAAGCTAAACAAAAAAACGGGAAAAACAAGAGAGAAATCAGAGAGTTATAGGAAACCCCAGTGGTCTAGGAGAAAGCGTGGAAGTGGAAGAAGAACTAAATTGACAAGCAAATACAGCAATGTTGGAATAAATCTTTAATTTTATTTTAAGAGAGATAGAGCGTATCTTTCTTTTAGATTTTTCATACCAAATATTTAGGTTACACCTTTGGATTTTTAGGATCATTTGGGGACTGAAATACGAGGCAGAGGTATAAATTTCCTTTTCTTATGAGATATGTGTCTTCTGCACAACTGTATATCAGGAAAATTTTTTTACCCCGTGAATCTTTATTCTCTCATTTTTTTAATGCTGAAAAACCTCCCTCAGTCGATTGTGTTGACAAGTCTAACAAGAAAGGAATGGTTCTGGCTTGTGGAATGCAGCAAAATTGCAGGGTATTTGCTGGGAATTTCACCTTATAATTCACGTTTCCTTTGCATGACCTTCTTTTTTCTGTGTTGTTCTTGCTCTCCATTCTATAATCCTTCTATATTTGCAAGAGTTTGGCCCTCATTTGTTCCTTGAGTAGTTGCATTCTGCCAGCCACCAGCACATAAACTCCTTGAGATCAGTTCCCCCGTCTTCTCTTTGTATCCCTGCAGGGCACCCAGGCCCACAGACTTATTCGAGTCTGTTTACCTTCTTCTTCCCACAGCGAGCAATAAAGAAAATGACTTTAGCTCCATAATCCTCATCCCTGATTTACAGACTGAGGTTAAACCATCAGTGGTTTCAATTTCAATCCTATCAATCAATTGTGTTTGGGCAGGATATCTCAAAGTTAAACATCATAAAGCCAGATTTAATGGTAACTTATTGCTGTATAAATGAAACTATCCTTTTCATATTTCACTTTCCATTTATGTTGGATCATAATACAAATTAAATCCGTCTGCCCCTAGCATCTGCATGGTATGTTTAGTTAGAGACAAGAAGAATAGAAATTAAAAGGGTAGATCTGAAGACAGGTTTGAAATGACAAACAGATTTTCAAATTAGACTTTGCCTTTAAAGAGCAAACATGTGTGCTTTGTAAATCCATGAAATGTGTTTGTTTCCTTATAAATAATATAAGAAGAGGGAAAATTTAAAGCTGCACATGTATGTTTTAGAGGTGTTGATTTTTTATCAGATAAGAAAATGTTTTCAGAGTATACTATTATTTTCTTCTCAATAATTATTATTTTTTCAAGACTTATTTATTTTAGAGAGAGAGAGAGCAGGAGGGAGAGGCAGAGAGAAAGAGAGAATCTTAAGCAGACTCTGCACTGAGCTTGGAGCCCCACACTGGGGTGGATCCCATGACCCTGTGATCACAACCTGAGCTGAAACCAAGAGTCAGATGCTCAACCCACTGCACCACCCAGGTGACCCTCAGTAATTATTTTTAACATGCAAATAACTTAAAAACCTATTTCACCACCAATGGTTTAAAAATTCCATAAGTATTTTTAGTAAAACACATAAACCTCTCCTTATTTCTACTCTGCTTTTTCAAATTGTTCTACCTAAAAATAACTACAATAATAGTGGTGTGTATTCTTTCCCCTCAAGGTATATTTTAAGCAGCTAACAATGAACCCAAATTCTTAATAACTCAGAGCATGTGTCAGAATGATACATAAATAAAGCATAGTGACTTGCATTGAAAAAAATATAGCAGTATCACTACTTCTTAAGACTAGTAATAACTACCATCTATTGAGGATTTACCATAAAGCTGACACTATGCTAAAAACTTCACACATACATAGTCCTACATTCATAACAGACATATTTAAGTTTGTTTATTTTTTTTTTTTAAGATTTTATTTATTTATTTGACAGAGAGGAGAGATCCCAAGTAGGCAGAGAGGCAAGCAGAGAGAGAGGGGGAAGCAGCTCCCTGCCGAGCAGAGAGCCCATGCAGGGCTCGATCCCAGGACCCCGAGACCATGACCCGAGCCAAAGGCAGAGGCTTTAACCCACTGAGCCACCCAGGCACCCCAAGTTTGTTTATTCTTATAGTGATACTACCTATCAGTGATTTTAATGTCCCCATATTATAGATAAGGAAATGAGACTTACTGAATAGATACTTGATTAGTAACAGACAAAGCCAGGAATGAAATCCAGGTGTGTCTGTCTAACTCTGAAATCCACAGGCAATTGCCTGGATAATTATAAAACATGGAGGCATATTGGAAGCCCTATAACTCATAATCACTCAACTCAAATGGTACCCAACACTGTCTGACAATTTTACTACAAATTCTCCAGTGAGAAGACACTCTTACCCTTTGCCAAGACCATTTCATACTTCCTCAATGCTTGGCACACAGGAGCCTCTCTCAATAAATATATGTTCAATAATAATAGTGGTAGTGGTAATAGTAAACACTTAGATAACACCATACTCTACGTTCTTTTCTAAACTTCACATATTTTTTGTTGTCAATTTTATTTTATTTAAACTCAGTTAATTAACATATAGTGTGTTCTTAGTTTCAGCAGTAGAGTTCAGTGATTCATCAGTTGTATGTAACACTCAGTGCTCATTACATCTTCTGCCCTCCTTAATGCCTATCACGCAGTTATTTCATATATCTTACCTCATTTAATTCTCACAACAAACTTATGAGGCAGTTACTGTTGCTCTCCCCATTTTACAGATGAAGAAACTAAGGCACAAACAGGTGAGAAAAACTGTTTGGGGTCATACAAGTAATAAATGACAGAATTAGACTTCCGGCCCTGGCAGTCTTATTCCATAGTTCCATAATCTATAGCCTAAATGAATATGTGAATGAATGAACCAGAATGGTTTTCATCAACATAAATCAAATTATATCATTGCTTTGGTTTAAACCCTTTGGAGACTCCTCACTGGGTGAGTAATTAAAATGTTAACTTCTTAGCCCAGCCTGTAAGGTCTTGCATGATCTCCTACTTCATCTTTTGTCTCACATTTCATGCCCCTCACTCTCTTCAGTCAGATACAACAGATTTCATTCAGGACTCTCTTTCCAGTGTAGGCACTTCACACATGCTGTTTCTCCTCTCTGAAAGCTCTTCCCCATACTCTTAACTAGCTGATTCCTACTCATTATTCAAGATTCCACCTAAACGTAACTTCTGGTTATGCCAACATAACACAGAGGTCCACTTTTGTTATATAATCTGATAGCATTCAAAACAATTTCAAGGTGTGTGTGTAGAGCTGATTGTCTTTCTTTTGACAGCCTGTAAGGTTGATGAGAACAGATACTATGATTCTTTTTTTCTTTTTCTTTTTTTAAGATTTTATTTATTCATTTAAGAGAGAGAGAGAGAAATCACAAACAGGGGGAAAGGAAGAGGGAGAAAGAGATTCCCCACTGAGCAGGGAGCCCTATGGGGGGCTGGATCCCAGGACCCGGAGATCGTGACCTGAGCTGAAGACAGACGTTTAACCAACTGAGCCACCCAGGTGCCCCTGATTCTTTTTTACTATAAATGGCTTAAACTAGGTATTTGATAAATGTTGTCAGAAGTAAGAATGAGTTAATGAGTGAATAAATGACTGAATGAACAGCTCAATCAAGAGCATTATTCACAATGAAATCTCATAATACTGTATGCGCATGCATATGATTGCCAATTGTCAAATATATCTTGCCAAGCACTAACTTAAAAACCAAGATGCACTGAAAGAGTATCTACTGTGTGTTTGACGAGCTACAATTGAATATAGTTATCTAGTCAAGGATATAATGAAAACAAAGGCGGATCTACCTCCTCTTTTCTATCTCATGATACGAAATATGGTAACTATAGTTTTTATCTGTTAAACCTGTTTGGCAACAGCAAGCTCCCTCTTCTTTGAGGAAGGTCACCTGCATATGGCGGGACTCTGCCACAGGTGGGAGCAAGGAAACAGGTGAAACTAGTCAGGGTCTCCCATATCTCTAGCAACAGTGATTCATTCAGAGATGAGCACAAGGTCCACCATGGGCCAATCAGGGTCCTCCATGTGCCTATTAAGTTGTTCAAATAAGGTACATTTCCTCTTTGTCTTTGGAGTCACAGATATGGGAAGATATAAACTTAAGGCTGCTTAATTGTCATCCTCCCAAGTCACATGGTAGAAACCTTTCTGTATTACAAGAAAAAGAGGACCAGGTGGTAACATAAAAAGAAGTAAAGAGGAAAAAAAAAAAAACACTAGCATCATTTAAATCCTTGTGTTTAACTATACCTCAAGTGAGCTCTATCCCAGACTTTCAGGTATGTGAACAAACAAATATATCTCTTTTATTAAGCTGATTTGAGAAGTCCTTTCTATTCTTTGCAGCCATGTGCCCTGATTCACACAAATTCCCAACCAACAACATTTCTAATACTTGAAAACAAAGGCCTTACAGAGACTTGTCTCAAGATTTGCAGATAACTTAAAGGTTATTGGGTTGGCTCAGGTCTATGGTGAGCTTACGCACAGTGCATAAAAACAGAAAACACTGTCCCAATCACAAAATCATACCACATAATCAAAGAAAGAAGAATATCCCTGGGGAAGGAAGCAAGAAGGAAGAAAGTACTCCTTCCAGAGAAAAGCTTCTGTCCCCCTTCCCACTGAGGGCTGCTGCTATTATGGGTGAGGATCCTGGGAAAACACTAATCATGTTTCTTGCCTGCCCTAGTGAGAATTCCATCAGATCAGGCCTGGCTTCCTCAAGAGAAATGTGGACAATGGCTGCTATCTGTTTTAACCTAAATCTGGTCATAACTTCAAAAACCCATAATCCTACCATTACCTAATTCCTTGGTACTCTGGTAACAGTTGAAATTTCACATCCATTTGTGTGATGGGATCAACTTGGGAATTACACACCAATACTTTTATCCTTGTTGTTCCACAGTCTTCCTCAGTGCCTTATGAGAGGGCAAAACAATACCAAAAGAACAGTGAATTTAAATGATCTTCTAAATAGATTTTTTTTTAACCTATAGCATAAGCAATGGTCTGAAGGAAAAATGTGGGCTCACCTACAAGGGTGACTTTTTGGACATAGAAGTCTGTGTATGTTTTTAATATTTGTTTTTAATCCTAGGAGCTTGGTTTTCCAAAGAGAAAAGGACGCTAGCCATACTATTTATTTTTTTATTTATTTTAAGTAGGCTTCACTGGGTGTAGGAACCAAGGCAAGGCTCATAAAAACACAAAAAAAACACAAAAGACAACCAAATTGCTATGTTGGGGTGGAGTTTTTCAGGTTTTCTACATAAAGTATCATATCATCTGCAAGAGTGAAAGTTTGACTTCTTCTTTGCTGATTTGGATGCCTTTTATTTTTTTTGTTGTTGTCTGATTGCTGAGGCTAGGACTTCTAGTACTATGTTAAATAGCAGTGGTGATAGTAGACATCCCTACCATGTTCCTGACCTTAGGGGGAAAGCTCTCAGTTTTTCCCCACTGAGAATGATATTCACTGTGGGTTTTTCATACATGGCTTTTATGATATTGAGGTATATACCATCTATCCCTACGCTGTGAAGAGTTTTAATCAAGAAAGGATGCTGTACTTTGCCAAATGCTTTTTCTGCACCTAGCGAGAGTATCTTATGATTCTTGTCCTTTCTTTTATTAATGTAGTGTAGCATATTGGTTGATTTGTAGATGTTGAACCAACCTTGCAGCCCAGGAATAAATCCCACTTGGTCATGGTAAAAAAATCCTTTTAACATTGGCAAGTATTTTGGTGAGAATTTTTGCAACCATGTTCATCAGGGATATTGATCTGTAATTCTTTTTGGTGGGGTCTCTGCCTGGTTTGGGGATCAAGGAAATGCTGGCCTCATAAAATGAGTTTGGAAGTTTTCCTTCCATTTCTATTTTTTGGAACAGTTTCAGGAGAATAGGTATTAATTCTTCTTTAAATGTTTGGTAGAATTCCCCTGGGAAGCCATCTGGCCCCGGGCTCTTGTTTGTTGGGAGATTTTTGATTACTGCTTCAATTTCCTTATTGGTTATGGGTCTGTTCAGGTTTTCTATTACTTCCTGGTTCAGTTTTGGTAGTTTATATGTCTCTAGGAATGCATCCATTTCTTCCAGATTGTCTAATTTGTTGGCATATAATTGCTCATAAATCTTCTTATAATTCTATTTCTTTGGTGTTGGTTGTGATCTCTCCTCTTTCATTCATGAT
>CM053618.1:16757450-16780282 GCA_028646535.1 Procyon lotor
TTTTTTTTGATAAGTCTGGCCAGGGGTTTATCAATCTTAATTCTTTCAAAGAACCAGCTTCTAGTTTTGTTGATCTGTTCTATTGTTCTTTTGGTTTCTATTTCATTGATTTCTGCTCTGATCTTTATTATTTCTCTTCTCCTGCTGAGTTTAGGCTTTATTTGATGTTCTTTCTCCAGCTCATTTAGGTGTAGGTAGTATATTTGAGACCTTTCTTGTTTCTTGAGAAAGGTTTGTATTGCTATATACTTCCCTCTTAGGACCACCTTTGCTGCATCCCAAAGATTTTGAACAGTTGTGTTCTCATTTTCATTTGTTTCCATGAATTTAATTCTTCTTTAATTTCCTGGTTGACCCATTCATTCTTTAGTAGGATGCTCTTTAGCCTCCATGTATTTGAGTTCTTTCCAACTTTCCTATTGTGATTTAATTCCAATTTCAAAGCATTGTGGTCCAAAAATATGCAGGCAATGATCCAAATCTTTTGGTACTGGTTTGATAACTGATTTGTGAGCCAGGACGTGATCTATTCTGGAGAATGTTCCATGTACACTAGAGAAGAATGTATATTCTGTAGCTTTGGAATGGAATATTCTGAATATACCTATGAAGTCCACCTGGTCCAGTGTGTCATCTAAAGCCTTTATTTCCGGGGGCACCTGGGTGGCTCAGTCGTTAAGCGTCTGCCTTCGGCCCAGGTCAGATCTCAGGGACCTGGGATCGAGCCCCGCATCGGGCTCTCTGCTCTGCGGAAGCCTGCTTCTCCCGCTACCATTCCCTCTGCTTGTGTTCCCTCTCTGGCTGTGTTTCTCTCTGTCAAATAAATAAAATCTTTAAAAAAAAAAAAAATAAAAAATAAAAAATAAAGCCTTTATTTCCTTTTTGATCTTTTGCTTGGATGATCTGTCCATTTCAGTGAGGGGGGTGTTAAAGTCCCCTACTATTATTGTATTATTATTGATGTGGTTTCTTTGGTTTTGTTATTAATTGGCTTATATAATTGGCTGCTCCCATGTTAAGGGCATAAATATTTACAATTGTTAGATTGTCTTATTGGATAGACCCTTTAAGTATGATACAATGTCCTTCCTCATCTCTTACTACAGTCTTTGGTTTAAAATCTAATTCGTCTGATAAAAGGATTGCCACCCCAGCTTTCTTTTGATATCTATTAGCATGATTAGTGGTTTTCCACCCCCTAATTTTAGATCTGGAGGTGTCTTTGGGTCTAAAATGAGTCTCTTGCAAACAGCATATCGATGGGTCCTGCTTTTTTATCCAATCTGATACCCTGTGTCTTTTGATTGGGGCATTTAGTCCATTTACATTCAGGGTAACTATTGAAAAATATGAATTTAGTGCCATTATATTGCCTATAAGGTGACTGTTGCTGTGTATTGTCTCTGTTCCATTTGGTCTATGTTACTTTGAGACTCTCTCTTTGCTTAGAGGACCCCTTTCAATATTTTTTTTTATACTGCTGGTTTGGTGATCACAAATTCTTTTAGTTTTTGCTTTTCCTGGAAGCTTTTTATCACTTCTTCTATTTTCAATGATAGCCTAGCTGGAATAAAGCTTTCTTAGCTGCATCTTTTTCTCATTTAGTACCCTGAATATATCATGCCAGTCCTTTCTGGTCTTCCAGATCTCCATGGATAGGTTTGCTATCTAATGTTTCTACCATTACAGGTTATAGACCTCTTGACCCAAGCTGCTTTCAGGATTTTCTCTTTGTCTCTGAGATTTATAAATGTTACTATTAGATATCAGGGTGTTGACCTATTTTTATTGATTTTGGGGGGTGGCTCTCTGAGCCTACTGGATTTTGATGCCTGTTTCCTTCCCCAAATTAGGGTAGTTCTCCACTATAATTAGCTACAATATACCTTCTGACCTCTTTCTTCCTTTTTCTTCTGAGATCCCAATTATTCTAATATTGTTTTGCTTTGTGGTATCACTTATCTCTCAAATTCTCCCCATCATGACCCAGTGGTTGTTCATCTTTCTTTTTCTCAGCTTCTTTATCACCTATCATTTGGTCTTCTATGTCACTAGTTCTGTCTTCTGCCTCATTTATCCTAGCAGTTAGAGCCTCCATTTTTTACTGCACCTAATTAATAGCCTTTTGATTTCAACTTGGTTAGATTTTGTTTCTCCAGAAAGGGATTCTCTAGTATCTTCTATGCTTTTTTTCAAGCCCAGCTAGTATCTTTATAATTGTTATTCTGAACCCTAGATCTGACATCTTACTAATGTACATATTAATTAGGTCCCTGGTATTTGGTACTGCCTCTTGTTCTATTTTTTGAGGTGAGATTTTCCATTTTGTCATTTTGTCAAGAGAAGAATAGCTAAATGAGAGAACAAAATGCTAAAAGGGTAATAATGACCCCAGAGAAATATACACTAAACAAATCAGAAAAGACCTGAAACCATGGGGAAAAGAAAAAAAAAAAAAAGAATATCAGTGGGGCACCTGGGTGACTCAGTGGGTTAAAGCCTCTGCCTTTGGCTCAGGCCATGTCCCAGGGTCCTGGGATGAAGCCCCACATTGGGCTTTCTGCACAGCGGGGAGCCTGCTTCCCTCTCTCTCTCTGCTTGCCTCTCTGCCTACTTATGATCTTTTTCTGTGTCAAATAAATAAATAAAATCTTATCAACAAACAAACAAACAAATAAATAAAAAGAATATCAGGCTGGTAAATAGAATAGAGCCATACACTAGATTTTGGTATATTTTAGTCTGTTAGAAGAAATTGCACCCCAAAATTTTAAAGAAAGAAAAATATATATAGGGACACCTGGATGGCTCAGTTGGTTAAGCATGCCTTTGGCTCAGGTCATGGTCCCGGGGTCCTGGAATAGAGTCCCACATCAGGCTCCCTGCTTAGTAGGAAGCCTGCTTCCCTCTCTGCCTGCTGCTCCCCCTGCTTGTGCTCTCTCTCTCTCTCTGACAAATAAATAAAATATTTTTAAAAAAAGAAAAACATATATGTACAAAAAAATAAGGTTCAATAAAATGAAGGGATGGAATAAGACTGCAAAATGAAAATTTTAAAAAGATTTTAAATTAGGAATTGATAAGAAGTTGGTTGAAAAAAGAAAGAAGAAAAAATTTTAAAAAGAAAGAGAGAGAAAGAGAGAGAGAGAGAGAGAGAGAGAGAGAATGTGATCAGATGGGTGAATAGAACAGAGCCATACACTAGATTTTGGGTATATTTTGGTCTGTTAGAAGAAACTGCATCCCAAAATTTTAAAGAAAGAAAAACTTACATATATATACAAAAAATAACGCTACATAAGAGACTCCTAAATTCATGAAACAAACTAAGTGTGGCTGGGAGGTAGGTGGGATAGGGATAGGGTAGTTGGGTTATGGACATTGGGGAGGGTATGTGCTATGGTAAGTGCTTTGAAATACGTAAGCCTGACTATTCACAGAAATGTACCCTGGGGCAAATAATACATTATATGTTAATAAAAAGAATTTTTTTTAATAGATAAATAAATAATAAATAAGTAAAGTTAAATACAATGAAGGGATAGAATATGACTATAAAAATGAAAATTTAAAAAGATTTTTAAAAAGGAACTAAGAAGTTGGTTGAAAAGGAAAGAATAATTCAAAAATAAAGAAAATTTAAAAACCAAAGTTTAAAGACTAAGGAATCATGGGGGGAAAGCCATTAATTCTATGGACTGTATTCCCCTAGCCCTGAAGATTCGCAGTTCTCATTGACCAGTAAACTTGGTCTTGGCTGGATATTCTTACTGATCTTCTGAGGGAGGGGCCCGTTGCCGAGATTCTCAAGTGTCTTTGCCGGAGGCAGAATTTCACCACCCTTGCCAGAGGCTGGGCTAAATTATCTGTTGGAGTTTGCTCTCCGTAGAGCTTTGGAGGAGGAGAATGAAAATGGCGACCTCCTAATCTCTGGTCCAGGAGCGGAGAGCTCGGGGTCCCACTCCTCAGTGTACCTCGAGAGAAGAGCAGTCAGTCACTCCCGTCTCCCTGGTCTCCAGCTACAATCCGAACTCAGCTGGCCTGTGACCGAGTGTTTCTATCTCTGGTGCACGGTTCTGTTTGGAGTCTCCAAACCCAGCAGACTCCTATGGTGCACTCCTGCTCTGCTCCTCTCGGGGGAGGAAGGTGAGTCTCCCCAGATCTGCCACTAGTGGAGTCCCTGCTCAAAGAGTAGTGGCCTGACTATGTTGTGGGTCAGTTTAAGGCAGCCCCGGTTTATGGCAACCCCAAGCTGAGAGCTCTCTACTCAGCTCACTCTACAGCCAGCTTCCACTCTCCGATACCTGGGAGCTCTGCCACACTCGGCCACCCCTAGTCTTTCTGTGACCCTGAGGGTCCTGAGACCACACTGTCCCCGCGAGGGGTTCCACCCTCTGCTTAGCCACTGGAGCAACATCCTTCACCAGAGCAGATTTCTAAAAGTTCCAATTTTACGCTCCCCTCCTCTGTCCCTTGCCAGTAGCCGGCTGATGGAGGCTTTCATTTCCGCCCGCCCCCTCACCCGCCCACCACCCTGCCATCTATCTTCCCATATATCGCCTTGGATTCATTTCTCCGCACCTCCTACCTTGCAGAAAGTGGTGGCTTTTCTATTCCTAGAGTTGCAGCTATTCTTTTCATCGTTCTCCAGTTGAGTTTGTAGGTGTTCAGAATGGCTTCATAGCTATCTAGCTGAATTCCTGGGACCAGATGAAATTTAGATCTCCTACTCTGCCGCCATCTTGGACTCCTCCCAGCCTGTGGGACTTCACTCTTGCCAGGAAACCCTAACAGTCCTGCATCCTTCTGATCATTACCTCTCTAACTGGCTTTTACCAGCACATGCTCAGATCTCTATAAGCAAGAGAAGATAAAGAAAAAGGAGGAAAGAAAAAGAAAAAAATATTTTTAATAAAACAGTTCTTAAACCCCATTTCACC
Organism: Procyon lotor; assembly: GCA_028646535.1. Classification (NCBI taxonomy): domain Eukaryota; kingdom Metazoa; phylum Chordata; class Mammalia; order Carnivora; family Procyonidae; genus Procyon; species Procyon lotor. Next base: position 16,762,391 of record CM053618.1, read on the forward strand.
TTTTCATGACAACCTCTTTCCTCTCTCAAGCACCAAGAATATTGAAGTTATCATCTACATTTATTTCTCTAGTTTCTTATTTCACAGTGATTATTCAGCTACTGCAATCCTCCCTTTGCTGTCATCCATTGAAACTGTTCTCATCAAGTGACATTTTTATTAAATCTAATTGCTACTTTTTATTATCATTCTTGACCTCTCTAGCACTTGACACCAATGCCTCCCCTGTCTTCCACAAACCACAATATCCAGGTTTCCTCCCTGGTGCTCTAATAGTTCCTCCTTAGTATTTCCCATGAGTTCCTCTTATTCTGTTTATTTTTTAAAATGTTAATATTTTTCAAGATTCTGCTCTTTCTTCTATTTTCACTCTAAAAATTATTTGTAAACTATTTCTTCTGGAGCACCTGAGTGGCTTAGTCAGTTAAGTGTTTGCCTTCAGCTCAGGTTATGATCCCCAGGTCCCGGGATCAATCTCTACATCAAGCTCCCTGTTTAGCAGGGAGACTGCTTCCCCCTATGCCCCTCACCCCGCTTCTGCTCTCTGTTTCACTCTCTCTCCCTCTCCAATAAATAAATAAAATCTTTTTAAAAAAGCATTTCTTCTAATCCTGTAACTCTAGTTATCAGCTACATTGTAATAAGTCAAAAAAAAAAAAAAAAACCCAACAACTATAATTATAATCCAGTACAAATTTTTCTCTTTTATTCCAAATTCATATATACAATTACTTACTGGGCATTTGAATCAACTTGATCCATGAACACTCCAAAATCATTATCTTTTTCCTTTTTCCTTCATCTCCCAATCTCACAAATCTCCTTCTCCTATATTCCTCATCTATGGATGCCATATCATCCAACCAGTTGCCTAAACCAGATACTGCATATCTTCCCTGAGGTGGAGTTCCCCTCTTATACACAGTATCAACTCCTTTTTTATTCTATTCTATTCAATTATGTGATATCTCTCCAACAGATCCAATTCTACCCAACCCCACTATTCTTATCAGGCAACAGACCTAATCCATCCCTGTGCCTTGAATCTTACTCTCTAGAAAGTCTTCCCTGAAATTCTTCCCCAAACCAGTTTCTTCTTTTCACATTCTTATTCAAATCTATACTCATTTATAGCATTCATCACAATTATAAATAAATGATTCATTATGTTGTTTGCCATTTGTGTCTTTCAAAAAATGTAAGCTCCCTGAGGGAATATAACACTCATAATATTTGTCAGATGAAGGAATGGATAAATCCTTTTTTTTTAAAGTTTGATTTATTTATTTGACAGAGAGAGAGATCACAAGTAGGCAGAGAGGCAGGCAGGGGTGGGGGGGGAGCAGGTTCCCCGCTGAGCAGAGAGCCCAATGCGGGGCTCGATTCCAGGACCCTGAGATCATGACCTGAGCCGAAGACAGAGGCTTTAACCCACTGAACCACCCAGGCACCCCTGGAATGGATAAATCCTTCTTAAATTCATTTTCCACACTGCCACCAGCCTAATCTTTCTAAAACACAGTCATGTCACTCTACTGTATAAAAGTCTTTGAGGGATTCCCACTGCCTTAAGCAATTGACTTTACATCTAAACCTTTTTAGCATGGAATACAAGATTTTCTATGACCTGGTTTGCTTGCCTCTCCAACATTGTTTTTTATGATGACTAATTGCTTAATATCACTGATCTTCAACCTTATTGCAGATAAATTAAATACTTCAAAAATTAAGAAGGAGAAGGAACACTCTTTTAGTGCTTTATCCTGCTCACATTAAGAGAACAAATGAATAGGGGCACCTGGGTGGCTCAGTCGATTAAGCCTCTGCCTTCGGCTCAGGTCATGATCCCAGGGTCCTGGAATAGAGCCCTGCATCGGGCTCCCTGCTCAGCCAGGAGCCTGTTTCTCTCTCTGCCCATCTCCCCTACTCATGCTCTTTCTTTCTCTCTGTCTAAAATAAATAAAATCTTTTAAAAGAGAGAGAGAACAAATGAACAAAAATTATTAAATAAAGCAGCAGCCTTATTTCAAATAAACACACTAAATCACCTGGGATGCTTATTTATTAAAAACCAAAGAATATTCCAGGTGAGTTAAAATTAAGTATAGCACACCTGGATAGAATTTCTTAACAGGACTTACTTACCTGGTATTACTCAACTTTGGATATCAGAATCTTAAAAAAAATGTAGTGTCCATTAGGTTTAGGCAGAGATGATAGATAGATGATAGATAGATAGATAGATAGATAGATAGATAGATAGATAGATAGATAGATAAACATGTGGAGGATTTCCTGAGAGTATAAAGGAATTTATTGAAAATAACTAACTAACCTGGGCCACCTGTCTGGCTCAGATAGAGCATGAGACTCTTGATCTCTGGGTTGTGATTTCAAGCCCCAGGTTGAGTGTAGAGATTACTTAAAAATAAAAATCTTTAAAATAAAAAAAAATTAAGAAAGTAACTAAGCCAACTCTAAAATGAGAATTATATAAAATTTGTTCCACATATCTAGGAAGGCAGATCTCTTATGTCTTTACTTCCCCAGTAATAGATCTCTAATTAACCAAGACAGACTCCTAACAAATAATTTAATCAAACCCTTGCAAAAAGGTAGTTTCCAAACTTCAATTTTGTCCTCACATAGCTAGAGGTATGCTGAAAAGGAAATACTCAGTAAATGGTCAGCTTCCTGTATTTCTAATAGACCCAAGTCTGCATAATTCAAAACTGGGGAAGAGGATGGGATTAAATGAAATACCCCATAATAATGTCATCTATGCCTTTGGAGAATAATTTGACTTCACAAATTTGACAATAAGAAAATATTTTTCTTCTTTCTTTCTTTTTTTTTTTTTTAAGATTTTTATATATTTATTTGACAGAGATAGAGATACAAGAAGGCAGGGAGCGGCAGGCAGAGAGAGAGGGAAGCAGGCTCCCTGCTGAGCAGAGAGCCCAATGTGGGGCTCCATCCCAGGACCCTGAGATCATGACCTGAGCCGAAGGCAGAGGCTTTAACCCACTGAGCCACCCAGGTGCCCCAGAAAATATTTTTCCTTCTTTCTTAAAAGTATAATCTGTCTTAGAAGGAGTTTATGTGGGTGATTTTGTTTTTTGGGAAGAAAGTGGGAGATTCAACAATTATTTGCCAGACAAGTGAAAGAATAAAGAGAAGTCTCTAACTCACACTGGTGAAAACCTTAAAGAGGACCAATCTTGAGTATCTGATCAGTTCTTCAGAGTTCCGGGGTACTAAAGTCTCTGGTATAGTCATTCTCACTTCCAAAGTGACTTAGGGCTTAAAGCACCAATATCCACTAAACATTATCCTGCATGAGTCCTACCAAATTTCATTCTCAACAGATCCATTCAGATTTGGCTAATAATACTGCTGAGAAAGAGTGAATCTTGAGGGGAATGTCAACCCTCATGAGCAAAGACAGAATTACCTAAAAACTACATAGGAAGTAGTAATGGTTTACTGAGTGTATACTTATTCCCAAACTCATATTTAATATGTACGGCTTTAAATTTGTGTGTGTGTGTGTGTGTATAAAATAGAAATAAATACAAATACATTATGAATCACTCAACATGGAACACCATGGGCAGATTTAGTAAGTTTATTTAGTAAGTTAATGCTCTTACTGGGTGTTATACACAACTGATAAATTGTAGAACACTACATCTGAGACTAATGATATATACTATATGTTGGCTAATTGAATTTAAACTTTAAGAAAAGATGGGGTTCCTGGGTGGCTCAGTTGGTTAAGCGTCTGCCTTTGGCTCAGGCCATGATCCCGGGGTCCTGGGATTGAGTCCTTCATCTGCATCAGACTCCCAGCTCAGTGAGGAGCCTGCTTCTCCCTCTGTCTGCTGCTCCCCCTGCTTGTGCTCTCTCTCTCTCTCTCTCTCTCTCTCTGACAGATAAGTAAATAAAATCTTAAAAAATAAGAAGAAAGGAAGTAATGCTCTTGCAAAGAGGTCCAAATGTGAAGACAAAGGAGGAAAGAGTTGACAACAACTGCAAGGTAACTAGCCCGTGGCAGATTCAATTTCTTACATGATTTGCCTTTGTACGTGAGGGAAAGTCACCTTTAGAAATAGTTTTATCATCCCACACTATAATTTCCACTTGTCACCCAAACCCATCAGTAAAATCTAGTACGCCCACACAGTCTTCTGTGTGGTGAATATGGAGAACAGAGGGAAAGGACACTAAAAGGAAGTTTGATTTGCTCACATCTCATGACTACCTTTTGGCACTTACAGGAACAGAGCTGTTACCACTCAAGAAAACTGGATTAGGGGCGCCCGGGTGGCTCAGCCGTTGGGCGTCTGCCTTCGGCTCAGGTCAAGATCCCAGAGTCCTGGGATCGAGCCCCGCATCGGGCTCCTTGCTCAGCAGGGAGCCTGCTTCTCCAGCTACCATTCCCTCTGCTTGTGTTCCCTCTCTCACTGCATTTCTCTCTGTCCAATAAATAAAAAATCTTTAAAAAAAGAAAAGAAAACTGGATTAGGAGGTGAAATCTGGCTCATAATGGAGGTGGAGATGGCGAAAAGAAAAACATGCTTTGGAAAACACTTGCTGGATGTAAACTTGAGAATAGATATATAACACTCTCCTTTTAACCCTCATATACCAACATAAGAGGACATTTAAGGAGAAGCAAAACTGGCACCTGAGTTATAGCAATTCTACTGAATGATCTAGAACGTGACATCCTCCCAGTTCCTACTCAGTAAGGTGCTGGTGATCATAATTATGTGGTTTGGGTTAAAAGAACTGACTCTGGGCTCAGAGAATCTTTTGTTTCCCTCAAGCTGTTGTGTCAAGGTTTTTCTGAGATATTTTCATCTTTTCTTCAAGGCCTTTGCAGATGAGTCTTTGCTTATTAACCCTGGGATGACTATGTAATACTCTTTTCCTCCCACTGGAATGATCTGATTCATTATCTTAAATAACCACCTTCTCTAGGCAGAATTAACATTCTTTGTCTGCCTGCTTTATTCTCTTGTTTGTTGTGACAGTGGGAAACATTTCAAAGGTTCTTTGGCTAGAAGAGCCTATTTCAGCTGGAGTCCAAAATGAAAATACATCTAACACTTGGATGGTGCTATTAAATGTCCTCCAGTAGTGGGTGCCGTGGTGGTGACCACCTAGGCACTCACTCCCTCAGCCCCAGTCTGTGTTCTACTGCTGGCTCATAGCTGAGAACCTCTCAGGGAACTGGCCTCAGCTGAGGGAGCTGCCGTGACTCTATTCATGTTACTCTCCCCACCCCAGATCAGCCTATCAAAAAATACCTAACACAAAGTTTTACATCACCGTCTTTATACTCACTGTCATCCCTCTGAGGACTCAATTTCCAGCATCTTCATTCTAAGAACAAAGGCCAGGGCCACTACATTCTACATGCAGCTAGACTTTCCCAATCTTTTTCCCACCCTCTTCTAGCTCTTTTCCTTCTGTAGGCATAATACCTGGTTAGTTGTAGTCAGCCGATGCTTAAATTTATTCATAAAGCACCACTTTACCATTTTGCAGCAAATATAATTTCCCATTTTTGAACACAGACCAGTTTGTATTCCAGAAACGTAAGTCCTGGTGTGCTGCATTTTCTCTGACTTAATAATTTGTCTGTGTGCATATGAGCTTTCAGACTGTGAAACTGCAGCCAAAGCACCATGGTTTCCCTGATGGCAATTTTCTCAAATTGCTGACATATTGCCTAGGAAAAAATAGCCTCTAGAGTGCTAAATTTGCAAACTTCAATCTGTTGAGGCAGCAAATATCACATGCTTCATTAGAATAGTGGAGGGAAGTCAGTCATAGGACAATTAATTATGGAAACCTGCCACTCAAGTGCCTAATAAATAAACATCCCCAAGACTCAGTGGTGCTGGCTTTTTATGCCATTTTCAATCCATTCCAAGAATCACAGTGACAGGATTAGCTCATCAAACAAGTGATTTTTGTAGCTCTAGAGTAAAATTATTCTACAGATGAAAAGCCCATGACTTAGGCTATAAAGCGAGTTTAAGTTGATGTTCAACGCATCTGTTCACTGCTGACATTTTCACAGGTGCTCAAGAAGCGTGAATATGGAGGCTCAAATAGAAGCACAAGCCGAACACACACACAGTCGATCTCTTTGGTAGTCACAAGGGAAGCTTTGTAGCTTATATAAAGCCTGATTTGTATCCTATTTGCATAAGCAATTCTCGATTACGGAATCACAGGATGCTAGGATCAGGAAGCACGTAACAGATCATCTCATGTAATTCCTTGAAACCGAGACTCAGGGAGGTGTAATGATTCACCTCAGATTTCACAGCTCGTGACTGACAGCCACTAGCTGACAGTTTGTCTGGAGCTACCACTTCTCTTCTGTAGACTGTTTCTTGACCATAAATCATTGGTTTGCTCCAACCTCTAGCTGTGGTGGCAAAAGTATTAGACCCAGGGTTAGAGTGCCAAGGTTTAAGTCCTGGCCTTGACAGTCTAGATTTATGATCTCAGTCACATCAGGTAAACTTTCTGAGCTCCATTTTCTGCATCTTCATCTTTTCCTCTATCTCGTGGGGCTGTTACTAGAATTAAAGGAAATAACACATGAAGCACTTTCGTAGACTATAAATCACTTGGCAAATACAGTGTATAATACTTATAACCAAACTGTAACTATGGTTAAAAGAAAAAAATCAATCATAGTAATCATCGATAACTGTACAGTTCCGTTTTTGGTATAGTATTGAGGTAATTCTTCCACAAGGAACTTTCCCAGAAGTGAATCCCCATCTACGAGCAGTTTATATTCCAAACAATAACAAAGGAACAAATGGATTTCTGTTCTTTGTCTAAGTCACAAAAGTCAGAGTTTTTTTACCTATTAAACAAAGATGTGATGAATCTAGGACACTGTCATTTAGGATGCCTTTGACTGTGGGTACCAGGAAGCCCTGACTCACAGTGTCTTAAACAATAGAGGTAGGACAACTTCAACTATAGTTTGTTGAGGTCCCAATTCAGCTTCTTAGCAATTCTCTTGGCTCTGCCCCTCTTCATACATTGGCATCTTCCTCAACTGGTAGCAAGATGGTTGCAGCATCTCCAAGTATCACAACCCAACCAGATAAAGTTGTTGAAAAGGTTGGCATCTTTGGTGTCACCTACTTAAAAGCAATGAAGCTTTTGCAAAAGTCTGTGGCAAACCTGTCCTGGTATCTCTTTGGCCTGAAATGGATACCATAGAACTCCTCTAATACATTTGCCTGAGTGGCAGATGGAGCCAGCTTTTCCTTGAGCTTAGATTGTATGGTGAAGGGGTGGATACTGAAGCAAAATTAGGAAGGAGAGATGCAAAGAATTCTGATGCCATACCTTTCTCATTGCTCTGTGGTTTCATCATTAGTGATGCCTCCTAGGCGGCAAGTGTCAATAAAGGTGATGGCCCTGGAAGAGGAAGAGGGGAACCTGTCTATTGATACCAGATTTTCAGCAATCTAGAAAGAAAAGCAGCATCAGTCTGGAAGATTGAGAAAAATAATTATCTGTGGTTGAGAAAATGTCATCAGATGGATCGAAGAATGACATAGGAAATGTGACTAAACACATGAGGAAGGTCAAGCAAAAAGCAGGAAATCAGGGCACCTGGGTGGCTCAGTCAGTTAAGCATCTGCTTTCAGCTCAGGTCATGATCTCGGGGTCCTGTGATTGAGCCCAGCATCAGGTTCCCTGCTTAGTGGGGAGGCTGCTTCTCCCTCTCCCTCTACCCCCAGGCTTATGCTCTCTCTGTTACGTTCTCTCTCTATCTCAAATAAATAAGTAAAAATCTTTAAAAAAAGGGGGGGGGCAGGAAATCAAAGAGCAGGTTTGGCAGGACGGTGCATGTGGAGAAAGACACTCACATTCAAAACAGATTTATGAAAATGTAAAAGCCAAAAGAAACCCACTTGAAGAGCAGATTTGGCTCTTGGGTTGCCGATCTATGACTCTTGGTAGAAGAGCTGAGAAGAATCATTTGAAGATATCTAATTTCTAATATTCAAATGTAGAAGCATTTGCAGAAGCCTAAAGCTTGATCCTTTTTTTCTAAAACATTCCTGTCCTTTATTTTGTGTCTAAATTTTCCATATATCCAATTCTTTTCCAAAAACCAATCCTATTAGGTTCAATTTCATTTGTATGGGTTTCACGTACAATATCAAATGTAAAGAATTTCTCTAAGTTATTATTGCAAAACATTTTGTTTTCAAGACTGATTCTCAACATAGATAAAACAGATCCTGTTCTTCAGCAGTAAGATTCTTAAATACTTGGGCAATTCAATCATCTTGTTTTCTTCCTATTCAAGTGGCAGTGGAGCTAGCAGGAATTTATTGTGCTTTTGTTATATCCCATATATCAAAGATGGCTGCTTCCCACCTCTCTTTCAGACATTCTGAGCTGTATGTGCCAACCAAATTCAAAGAGAGTGGATGATTTCCTCTACCATTTTACAGAGGGTTTTGCTTTGCAGCTATAGTGCTAATAGTCACCCTGCAGCTCAGCTTTGCAATCTTATTTTTTCTCATCCTATTCTAGCCCTCAGATTAAATTACCATAAAAGACAACCAAAGTCACTTTCTCAACCATGTCAGGAGACCAGGGAGATGACTGCATAAATATCAAAATAAGTCAGCGTTCCCAAACACGTTGAGACAGGGCAAATGTACCTGAATCTATTTTTGGCTGGTGAAAACTCTTACCATTTTTGGCGGTGTGAACAGTCACGCGCATGCAATCTCAGCTCAATGCAAACGCTGGCAGTAGCTTTGATTTGTTTCTATGGTTTCAAATCACTGCAGGTAACATCTGTGATGCAGCTTACAGTAATATCTCCTGGTAAAACTCTGGTTGCAATACTCTCCTTGTCCAGCTCCCTTTAAAAAATACTATCACAAAACCAGCAATTCTGATTTTCTGAGTTTGTTTTTTTAATCACTACTTTGAGTGCTTGATATTTCTTTGATTACAGTGTAGAGAGAAAAAGAGTTTGGGTTGGGTTAATGAAATATCCAAGCGCTAAAGAGGAAAAATGTAAGTTCTTAATTTCAAGATTGAAGCCCTAGGCCTCCTCTTACGTTATCTGACTGATTCTTCTGACTCAATAATCATCAGTGATATTTTTTATTAGTATTTATTTATTTATTTATTTGAGAGCAAGAGAGAGCACAAATGGGGGGCGGAGAGAGCAGCAGATGGAGAGGGAGAAGCAGGCTACCTGCTGTGCAGGGAGCCCGATCCCAGAATCCTGGGATCATGACCTGACCCAAAGGCAGACACTTAACCAACTGAGCCACCCAGGCTCCCCAATCATCGCTGATATTTAATGAGATCTCAATGCACCTGCTCCAGTCTTTCATTTGGATGGTATTTTACTATGTAACCATTCACTTTGGTTAGTTGAAAACATTTAAGTGGAACATTAGTAAATAAGTCGAATACCTAAGGTGATCCTTAAGAAATTTAAGGAGTCACAATCAAAGCTACTTATGTTCGTTATGATGAGAGTAGCAAGGAAAAAAAGAATTTATTATGATGAAGACAGGAAAAAATATTTTTTTTAATTTTAGACCCACCACTTCCTGCCATAGTAAATTTGTGAGAGACATTTGCAGAATGGATACTCTACAAAAATATACACTTCATTCTATAGGACTTTGACTAAAAACTTCTATGAGACTCTCACTCTTATGTAGTATATTGAATAGTGTCTCCCAAAACTTTAGATCCACTCAGAACCTTGGAAGATCATTCTCTTTGGAAATAAGGTCTTTGTAGATGTAATTAGCTCAGATAAGGTCATACTGAAGCAGGGTATTGGGACCCAAAATCCAATCACTATTGTCCTTATAAGAAAAGGAGAAACATGCAGAGAGACACCTGAGGAAGAACTCCCTGTGATAACAGGCAGATGTTGGAGTGATGTAGCTCCATGACAAAGAGCACTGAAGATCACCAGCAACCACTAGCAACCACCAGTAGCTATGAGAGAAGCGTGAGACAGATAATCCCTCAGAGCCTCCAGAAGGAACCAACCTTATCAACACCTTGATTTCAGACTTCTGGCCTCCTAAACTATGAGAAAATAAATTCCTGTTATTTTAAGTCACCCAGTCTGTGGTACGTTGTTATAGGAGCTCTAGGAAATTAATACACCTTACAGGGGGCTGAGCCAGCTGTATCTCACAAGGAGGCCCTTTATTCATGTTCCTAAGACCTAGGCTAAAAGTTGGCCCTTTTGGCTCCCTTCTTTAAGCCTACATCCTACCTTTAGCCACCAAGTTCTTCCACCCCCACAGAAGAATGACCAACTCAAAGAAAAAGTTTTTTCTTAAAGTCTTGATCATAGGCAGCCTTATAGTCCATCCCATGCCTTTATTCCCACTAGATTCCACCTTGACCCTGAAAGAGAGCTAGAGGATCTTTTCCAAGACAGAAGCTTCACCCATCCTAAGACCTTCTTATGATATCAGCTAAATGGGAATTTAGAGAAAGAAGGAATTTAAAGAGCAGTCCAAATGAAAGGGAGGGCTCTTATCTCTTTTTTTTAATTTTATTTGTTAAAAGGTAAAATTGACATATGACATCATCTTGATTTCAGGTGTACAGTATAATGATTTGATATTTCAGGTATACAATATAATAATTTGATGTATATATGTATGTGTGTGTATATATATATATATATATATATATATATAGCCAAGTAATCACAATAAATCTAGTCACTATCTGTCCTTATACAAAGTTAACCTTTGGGACTTACTCTCTTAACAACTTTCAAGTATGCACTACAATATTATTGACTAGAGTTACCATATGCACATTATATTCTATGACTAATTTATTCTATAAACAGAAGCTTATACCTCTTGACCCCGTCACCCATTTCATCCACTCCCCATCCTCCTTCCCCTCTAGCAACCACTCTCTATATCTATGAGTTTTGTTCTGTTTTGATTGTATTCATTTGTTTTGTTTTTTAGATTCCACATGTAAGTGAAATCATACAGTATTTTTCTTTCTCTGTCTGACTTATTTTGCTTATCATAATACCCTCAAAGTCCATCCATGTTGTCACAGATAGCAAGATTTCATTCTTTTCTATGGCTGAGTAGTATTCCATTTATCCATCAGTGGACATTTAGGTTGTTTCCATATCTTGGCTATTATAAATAATGCTGTAGTAAACATAGAGGTACATATGTCTTTCCAAATTAGTGTTTCATTTTCTTCAGATAAATACCCAGAAGTGTAATTGCAGGATCATATGGTAGTTCTATTTTTAACTTTTTGAAACTGCCACATACAGTTTCCCTAGTGCCTGTACCACTTTACATTCCCACCAACAGTAGGCTATTGTCCTCTTTTCTCCATATGCTCACCAACACTTACTTCTCATCTTCTTTTTTTTTTTTTTTAAAGATTTTATTTATTTGACAGAGAGAAACACAGCGAGAGAGGGAACACAAGCAGAGGGAGTGGTACTGGGAGAAGCAGGCTCCCTGCTGAGCAGGGAGCCCGATGCGGGGCTCGATTCCAGGATCCTGGGATCATGACCTGAGCTGAAGGCAGACGCTTAACAACTGAGCCACCCAGGCGCCCCATACTTCTCATCTTCTTGATAATAGCCATTCTAACAGGCCTGAGGCGATATTGTGATTTTGATCAGCATTTCCCTGATGATTAGTGATGCTGAGCATCTTTCCATGTGATTATTCTTCTTTCTCTATAGACTATATCTATATTCTTCTTTGGAAAAAATGTCTATTCAGCTCCTCTGCCCATTTTGTAATTGAATTATTTGGTTTGTTTGTTGGTTACTATTGAGTTGTGTGAGTTTATTATATATTTTGGATATTAATCACTGAGGTTAGCATAATGAAGGTACCCAGTGAACTTGAAGAAAGTGGTTTCCATGTGGTGATGGCAAATACCTGTTGCCATGGTTTTAAGAGAAAAGGAAAGGAAATAAATTGATGACAGTGAATACAGATAATGCTTTTAGAAGGAAATTTGCTGCAAAAGTGTACAAGGAAATTGGGCGTTAGTTGTTGAGGGAAGTGGAGTCAAGATAATTTTTTTAAAAGGTGATTGGAATGATCCAGTAAAAAATGAAAAAAAAAATGATAGTGTAGGAGAAAGAGGACAGAATTTTAGAATGTTGTTCTTGGGCAGACAAGAGGGGATGGTATCTAATGACTAGTAAAGAAGCCAGCTTTAGACAGGAAGATGGGTAGTTCATCTGCAGGGACAGGTAAGAATGCTGAGGAGGTGCTAATGCTTTTATGTAAATAGATGCAGTGGTGGAAATCTATGCAGTTTTCTTCTGGTTGGTTCCATTTCTCGGTAAAGGAGGAAGTACAGTCATCAGCTAAGCATAGGAGAGATGCTGAGATTTAAGTAAAATGAATTAAGTCCCCATATAATCACTTCAAAAAGAGAGACGAAATGGCCTAGTGTAATACAATGCTTACGTGATAGAACTAAGGGCCCACTTGAGGTTCAGGATCAGAATTTCAAAGGATACAAGATAACTTGGTTTAATGTTTTTTTTTCCACCAGATCAGATGCAGGTTCAGAATAACAGTGATTTGGACTAAACCAGAATGTAGGTTTCCCAAAAGAACGGCACAAAGAGAAGGGCAAAGGAATTCAGGGTGTATGCAAGAGAGGGCTTATAATAACTAACCGTGAAACTTAGGCTGGGAAAGGAGAGAATAAGGTGTCAAAAAAAAAAAAAAAAAAAAGGAGGATAACTGGAAATTGTGTGGAATTAGTGGAATCAAAAGATTGCTGGAATTAGCATGCTGGAAGGAAGCAGATGGGGGACATAAGAGGTGGTGCTCAGAGAGTGAGGGGCATGAAATTCAGATTAAAGAGATGCAATTATTGGTAATAATAAAAGTCAAGTGTATGATCGCAGCATTGATTGGCTTGAGGGCAAGACTAGAGCATATCACTGATATGCTCTAAGCACTGAGTGACCAGAGTGCTGTACACTGAAATCATCAAGAATTGAAACAAGAGGGGCGCCTGGGTGGCTCAGTGGTTTAAGCCTCTGCCTTTGGCTCGGGTCATGATCTCAGGGTCCTGGGATCAAGCCCCGCATTGGGCTCTCTCCTCATCAGGGAGCCTGCTTCCCCCTCTCTCTCTGCCTGCCTCTCTGCCTACTTGTGATCTCTCTCTCTCTCTGTCAAATAAATAAATAAAATCTTTAAAAAAAAAAAAAAGAATTGAAACAAGAGTTGTGTAGGAGTGGCTCAGGAGTTAAAATTACAAAGAAATGAAGGTGTTGACAGCAATGATGAGTCATATGATTTGATGACATGAGATCCAAAAAACAACAAATTTTAAGGAGGGAAGAGGGAGAATGAATGAGGCAATGGTGAATGAGACAAGACCTACCCGATCTCAAGACCCAGTGGGAGGAAGAAATAGCAATAGTTGCTCTAGGGCAGTGGAGAGAGTCACATTTTTGTTAGAACAAGAAGGTAAAAGAAATGTTTAAAATCTAGATTGAGGACATAAATTACACTGTGGGCACTATGGAAAAATTTCCATAATGGAGACATAGTTGGAGAGGGTGGTAAAAGGACACAAAGAGTCTATAGGTGAGTAGAACGAGGGGGATGGGGAAGACCCAGGAGTCTGTGGAGTTTTATGGTACAAAGAGCATGACAGGCATCATGCTTTATTCGTCCATTCCTTTCCATTTCCATGTTTGCTCCCTCTTTATCAGTTCTCTGTATTACAGTAAGTGTGGTCGTATAAAAATACAAATTGGACCATGTCCTTCCCCTTCTTAAACCTCTTTAATGATTTCTATTAGTCTTAGTGTGAAGACTAAAATTCTTAGTGTAATTCACAAAACTCTGCACAGGCACCATTCTCAGCTCTCCAGACTAACACATGCAATTGCTCTGTGCACCCCAGTCATACTGCCTTTTTAATCTTCTGAAACATTAAATTCTTTCCTGTCTCACAGATTTTGTACTTCCTTTTGCCTAGAACTTCCCTCCACACACAAACCCCAGGTTTTGCCTACTTAACTCCCACCTGCCCTTCAGATTTCAGTTCAGACTGTCACCAAGATAGGTCAGGTTCTCCTGTTTGATGATTTCATAGAAATCTTTGCTTTCACAGCACTTACAATGGCTCGAAATTACGTATTTGTGATTATCTGGTTCATGTCTGTCAACCTCACTAGAGTAAATCCCATGAAGACAAAGATAATATCTGTTGTTTTTACCATGACATGCCCAGAACCTCATTAACCTGATGCTCAGTATATGTTCAATAAATATTTGTTAAATAATTTGATCTAGAGGACACTGTCTCCAGCACTACAATAAGGTAAATATCATTAGCCTTAAACCATCCATGCCAACGTTCCTCCTTCATATTGGTAGTGTAATCTGATGGCAGAAAAGCATTAGAATTAAGATTTCAGCTTTCCTTAGAAAACAAAATTTCTTAATATCTAAAAAGCTATTATAAAGGAATAACAAAAATATTCACACAGCCATGGAATAATGGGCTAAATATATGACAGTTACTTCATTAGCAAAGAAATACAAATGGGCATTAAACACACAAAAGATTGACTCCACTAATAATCAAGGAGCATGGAAAACACAAACTATGCCATTACTGCAGAGATAAGAACTACATGTAGTTTTATTGAAATAACTGTCAATTTTTTAAATTAAGAACTACTAGTAAACATTGACAGTTTTTACATATAGAAATGAAGAGAGAAAGAACTTCATTGTCTACTAATGCTGCCCTAGGAGTGGCCTGGATCTCCTGCTTACAAGACTTTAAAATTAATTAATTGTTTTTAAGTGGATGAAATTAACAAAGCACCAACAAAATAGTAAGGAATTCCCAGACCTAAAGAAAGAAGAAAGAACAGTTTAAGAGAGAAAAGAAAGATGTTTTCGCCAAAACACATTGTCCCTGCTCTTTGAGGAAGTTATCACCAGTTAGATGTATGACCCCACAAGGCTAACACCCAGTCCGAGCTCACAGAGCAAGACCATGTCTTTGCATCCATATATTCCCAACACATCATTAAATCCAACTCAGAGTAGATGCTTAATAATACCTTTTGACTGAATGAATTAATGAATGAACAAGCAGACATTCAAGCCTATCTTCAATCTTACTTCTTCTATTATAATGCTATCATGTGGTATTTATAGTAGGGGTTCTGTCCTGACATATACTGATGCTAACATATCATCCCAAATTCTTTAAATGGTAATTCTATCGCAAGGCTCCAGAATAATCTACATTTATTTAAGTAGGTATCCAGAAAGGAGTTGATTTTCCTTTTTGTGTATAAAGATTGCGTATATAAATGACTAGATTTCAAATTGGGAGAGGTTGTGTCAGAATAGTTTACACAGAAGGTTCCCAATTTCAAAATGGTTCGACTTACAATTTTTCAAATCTTCAATGGCACAAAAGCGATATGCATTCAGTAGAAACTATACTTCAAATTTGGGATTTTGATCTTTTCCTGGGCTGGTCATATGAAGTATGATGCTCTCTTGTAATGCTGGGCAGCTCCCAGTCAGCCACGCAATTATGAGGGTTAGCCCAGCTGTAGGCTAATGTTAAGTGTTCTGAGCACATTCAAGGTAGGCTAAGCTATGATGTTTAGTAGGTTAGATGTATTAAATGCACTTTAGACTTAGAATATTTTCAACTTACGATGGATTTATCCCACGACTTAACCCCATCATAAGCTGAGGAAGATCTGTACTAGTTTGCACTCTTAATACCATCTCAGAGGTTAAAATTAGCAAAAAGACTGCTTCAAGATAATAATACAAATTAGATGTATGAGTTTATAAGGCTGTCGATGCAGGAGGCAGAGAGGGATAAAGCTTAGGAAAGCATAGGGATAAAAGCTTAGGAAATGTAACCAAACTTTTTTAAATACCATCTGTGTTTTAAAAGAAAAGAAAGTCATAAAAGCATGATTTATTACGTTTAGACTCAACCATGAGAGACAGCAAGAGAGAGCCAGAAGTGTTTGTGTCTAATACAATGAAGCTTTAATAAAGCAGTATTTGTTTTAGGGGCTCGTCCTATAAACATATGTGAAATTTGTTTGCCAAGTGCTATTTGAATCTTATAAGAAAGGACAAAGTACATTTCAGCAGATAACACAACATAGGCCAAGATCATACAATAGTTAATGGCATAACAGGACTAAAATCCCAGGTCTCCAAAGTCCAAGTCTGGTAGTTGCCTTCCTACAAACTTTACCATGAGGTTACAACTTGAGAATAAAATGATATGCAAAAAGTTCAGTGTCTTACCTGTGACATTGTTTGCCAACTTCAAGAAAGTTGGCAAGAATGTATAGTTCATAGAATGATAGCAGAGGCTAGAGTGACCAAGTTACTCATGGAAGATACAATGAGGCTACTTAGCTAGACACACCATTGTTTTTTATTGCAAAAGTTAATTCAAGTAAATTTTGGCCTAAAATATGAAAGAGTAACTGCATCACTTAAGGTGATCACTGTATTAGCAACACAACTACCCCAATAACAATCCTGTGTGCTCTAAAAGAAACACTTCCCACATCATTTTAAGTGTGCTGGGTATCCCAAATACATAAGTATTTATATAACTATTTCAATATAATGAAAGTTTATATTTTTCAAATATTAACTATTTCAGGCATGCGATATTAAGGAAGGTCATTGTGGTAATCATAGTGAGACTCCTCACACATCGGTGTTACAAAGGTTGAAAATTCATGAAGAAGCCAGATAAAAATAAAATTAATATAAACTTAAATTACAACATATTTTAGAACATTTTTTGATAGGAGGAGAGTAGGAAAATATCAATCAGAAAAGTGATAATTATGGAGTTTAAAATTTTGTCATTGTGTCTCTAGTAATGTGTAGAAGGATGCAGTAACATTTTGGCCAAGAGGTGTGTGGTGTGCCAGGCAGATTTGGTTGGTGTCTAGCATGGCAAAACATCTCATAGGTTATCATAGCCAGTGTCTCTGAAAAACAAATATTTTCCTTTTTACCAGTTCTGTAGTCAACCAGCCTTCTGGTCTTAATTTGGTTTCCTTGATAAATTTATCTACCAGGGAGAGAATGTACTGATAGGTTGATAGGAATGTCTGGTCGGCTTGGCAGTTATAATTGTTAATTAGTAAATTGTCTTTCAGGTGTATATTAGTCTGTAAGTTTTATTAAGTTGTCTCAACTACCCAATGTCCTTATTACCTTCAGTGAGTGTATATTCACTACCTCAAATCGTAAGCTGAAAGGGCAGAGCTTGGACTTTGGTAAATTCACTGGGAGACACAACCTGGGAGGCCCAACCTGGATAGCTTGTTAGTCTCTAATCAAAATCACTGTAAATACCAGCCCACACAGAGCCACTGGATCCCAGAGCTCACAATTACCACTTACTCTATGCATTCCTTAATAATTCAGTGAAGGTAATGAATGTCCCCTATAAAGCTTCTAATAAATCCAGAGACAAGGTAGTTTTCCCCCCCAGGAGCCTCCACTTTTCGTTTCTGTCCATAATGCAACTTTCACCCCAAAGAATGGGGGGAGTGTTGATGAAGGAAGAGAGGGAACAGTGATAGGGAAGGAGAGATGAAGGGAAGGAAAAAGGAAGAAAGATAAGAAAAGAGGGAGGGAGACAAAGTAGGAGAGAGGGGGGTTGACAGTGAGGAAAGGAGGGAGGAAGGAAAAGAGGAAGGGAGGGAGGGAGGGAGAGGAGGAAGGAGACCCAGTCAGTTGGATTTGAATCCTAGGTCTACTGCTTACAGAGCTATGTGAA
>CM053618.1:16780382-16804931 GCA_028646535.1 Procyon lotor
CCTTTCCTTTCCTTTCCTTTCCTTTCCTTTCCTTTCCTTTCCTTTCCTTTCCTTTCCTTTCCTTTCCTTTCCTTTCCTTTCCTTTCCTTTCCTTTCCTTTCCTTCCTTTCCTTTCCTTTCTTTCCTCCCTTCCTTTCTATTTTAAGTAGGCTCCTTGCCCATCTTGGGTCTTGAACATATGATCCTGAGGTTGAGTCACATGCTCCACCAGCTGACCCAGCCAGGCACCTGCTGTATTTTATTTCCTTTATACATAAATATAAAGGAAATATATATATATATTTATTTATATATTTATAAATATATTTGTAAACATATTATATTTTTATATATTTATTTAAATTCAATTAGCCAACATACAGAGCATATCTGATGTAGTGTTCAATGATTCATTAGTTGCATACAACACCCAGTGCTTATCAGATCACATGCCTTCCTTAATGACCATCACCCAGTTACCCACCTACCCTTAGACAACCCTATTTGTTTTCCAGAGTCAAGAATTTCTCTTGGTTTGTCTCCCTCTCTGATTTCTTCCCATTCAGTTTTCCTTCTCTTCCCCTATGATCTTCTGCACTATCTCTTATATTCCACGTATGAGTGAGACCATATAATTGTCTTTCTCTGATTGACCTATTTCACTTAGTATAATACCCTCCAATTCCATCCATGTTGATGCAAATGGTACATATTCATCCTTTCTGATGGCTGAATAATATTCCATTGTATATATGAACCACATCTTCATTCATCTGTTGATGGATATCTTGAGTCCTTCCATAGTTTGGCTATTGTGAACATTGCTACTATGAACATTGGGCTGTAGGTGCCCCTTCTTTTCACTACATCTGTATCTTTGGGGTAAATACCCAGTAGTGCAATTGCTGAGTCATAGGGTAGTTCTATTTTTAACTTTTTAAGGAACTGCCATACTGTTTCCAGAGTGGCTGTACCAGCTTGCTTTCCCACCAACAGTGTAAGAGGGTTCCCCTTTTTCCACATCCCCATCAAATTGTTGTTCCCTTCCTGTTAATTTTATCCTTTCTAACTGATCTAAGGTAGTATCTCATTGTGGTTTTGATTTGTATTTCCCTGGTGACAAGTAGCATTTTTTCATGTGTCTGTTGGCCATTTGGATGTATTCCTTGGAGAAGTGTTCTGTTCATGTCTTCTGCCCATTTCCTGACTGGATTATTTATTTTTTGGGTGTTGAGTTTGATAAGTTCTTTACAGATCTTGGATACTAGCCCTTTATCTGATATGTCATTTGCAAATATCTTCTCCCATTCTGTAGGTTGCCTTTTAGCTTTGTTGACTGTTTCCCTTGCTGTGCAGATGCTTTTTATCTTGAAGTCCTAATACTTCATTTTCGCTTTTGTTTCCCTTGCCTTTAGAGATACATCTTGCAGGAAGTTGCTACAGCAAAGGTCAAAGAAGTACTGCCTGTACTCTCCTCTAGGATGTTGATGGATTCCTAGCTCATATTTAGGTCTTTCATCCATTTTGAGTTTATCTTTGTATATGGTATAAGGGAATGGTCCAGTTTCATCCTTCTGCATGTGGCTTATTTTCCCAGCACTATTTATTCTAATCAATTTTTTTAAACCTACTAATTCTAATGCTACCGAAACTACAAAAATCCTAAGACCAATATCTTAAGTGCAGAAAATATAACACAATGCCCACTATGAAAACAATATTTCCATAAATATAAAAATAACAAATGAGCCTGTGCTTGTTAAATTTGAAAATGGACAGGAATTAACTAGGCATCTTGTTAAAATGCAAATTCTGATTTCATTGGCCTGGGATTCTGCATTTCTAACAAGTTCCCAGGTGATGCTGACACCACTGGTCTGAAGACCACACTTTGAGTAACCAGGTTATAGATGACTTGATTTAAATACATACATACATGTATACATACATAAGATGAACAAAGTAAAATAAAATATATTTTTAATGCTAGAGATGGAGCTAGAGACTATTATGCTAAGCAAAATAAGTTAAAGATAAATACCATAGGGTTTCACTCATATGTGGAATTTAAGAAACAAATAAACATAAGGGCGAAAAAAGAGAGGCAAACCACAAAACAGATTCTTTTTTTTTTTTTTAAGATTTTATTTATTTGACACAGAGAGAGAGAGAGAGATCACAATAGGCAGAGAGGCAGGCAAAGCAAGAGAGGGAAGCAGGTTCCCCACTGAGCAGAGAGCCCGATGTGGGGCTCGATCCCACGACCCTGAGATCATGACCTGAGCTGAAGGCAGAGGCTTTAACCCAGGCACCCCTCACAAAACAGATTCTTAACTATAGAGAACTGAGGGTTGGTAGAAGGAAGTGGGCAGGTGATTGGTTAAATGGGTGATGGGTATTAAGGATGACAATTGTTACAATGGGCATTGGGTATTATATATAAGTGATGAGTCACTAAATTCTACTCCTGAAACTATTATTACATTATATGTTAATTAACTGGAATTTAAGTAAAAACTTAAAAGTACAAAAAAATAATTAAAAAATAAACTGCTATGAGAAGAGCTACCAGTGGGAAGTACCCCATAAGCACCACTGTTATTATTGCTAGAAGACATAGGTATGCCCTAGATTACACAATAAATGTATTACATATATGTGACAGACACACATATATATACATATACATACATAAATTGTATTTATATTTTGTTCATATTTAAATGCATTTAGGAAGCATCTTATTGAAAGAAATCCTAATAATACTTTTATCACAAGAATAATTGGCTTAGTGATATGGTTTATTTACTTATGGTTTAGAACATAAAAGTAATATATTCTGGTAGGAAAAATTTCAATCATCTCAGAATCCTATAAATTTAAAATTGGAGGGGCGCCTTGGTGACTCAGTGGGTTAAAGCCTCTGCCTTCGGCTCAGGTCGTGGTCTCAGGGTTCTGGGATCCAGCCCTGCATTGGGCTCTGCTCAGTGGGGAGCCTGCTTCGAAGCCCCCCTCTCTCTGCCTACTTGTGTTCTCTCTAATAAAATCTTTTTAAAAAAATTTTTAAATGGAAAATTCTCTACTTCAACTTTCTACTTCTAAGCCCCTGGGCTTTTAACTGTTAAGAATCTGGTGTGACACTTTTCAAATATTTTTCTGTTTTCATATATACACATATAAGATTTTTCTTCAGAAAATGGACTTATAGTACATCACTACGGTGCAACTATCATTTTCCTCAAAAATAGATCACAGATATCCTTCTGTGTTAACGCATAGAAATTTGTCTCATTATCTTCAGCGATATGCATACTGTTCCAACATACTATAACTTACTTTCCCATTCCTTCCTGCTATGCTTTTAGGTTGTTTCCAATTATTTGCTATTACAAATAATGCTATGATGAATGTTCTTATACATATCTTTATGTAGTTGTGTGAACACACATGTAATATTGTTCTTGGAAGTGAAATTATTGTAAGGATATATACCATCTACATTTTGAGAACTGCTAAATTGTTTTTCAAAAAGACTTGTACCACTGGCCCAACAGCCTGCCCATTTATGCCCACACTGTAAAGTGGATGTTTACAAGCACTTTAGTTTCTTGATAATCTGACAGGAAAAAGATCTCTCTTTAAATTTTGTTTTGCGGGGCGCCTGGGTGGCTCAGTGGGTTAAAGCCTCTGCCTTTGGCTCAGGTCATGATCTCGGGGTCCTGGGATTGAGCCCCACATCGGCAGGAAGACTGCTTCCCCCTCTCTCTGCCAACTCCCTGGCTACTTGTGATCTCTCTCTCTCTCTCTCTGTGTCAAATAAATAAAATCTTTAAGAACATAAAAAATAAAAAAATTTTATTTTGCATATTTTTGATCACTAATGGATTTGCCATCTTTTATAATGTCACTAGCCATTGTTTAATGCCTTCTGTGAATTGCCTGTTCATATCACCTGCCAATTTCTCTCCTGGAGGAGAGCTCTCTACATTAGACATTAATTTTATTTCTAATATACATATTACATTTTGTTATGTATAATGAAAATTTGTTGTCTTGCTTTTAAGTTCTTACAGTGTTTGTTGTACAGAAATTTCTATAGTTACATGTTTCTCTTCTGGATTCTTTTTTTTTAATGTTTTATTTCCTGCTTAGGATGCTTTTCTCTATCCTCAAATAATAAAATATCCTCCCACATTTTTCTAATAATTTCATTCTTTTAGTTTTCATATTTACTTCTTTAATCATGGTATATGTCAAACTATTTTTAAAATACACTTGCATGAGACTTTTTCCACTAATTTTATGGTTTAGTCAATACTATACTACACTGCTACAAGAAAGCCTTACATAAGTTTATGTAGAATATATGGCTAGCTTAAAAAAGTACATAAGCCAGCAGGCCTAGCCTTTTCTACACATAATTTTTATTCAACCTATTTTCATATTGAAAATCAAATCAAAATCACCCCAAATCAACTTTCATAAACCATTTAACTATCACATATTATTAAAAATTAACATTCAGAATTATTGTCTGTTGGTTCTGCCTGTATGCAATCCTCTTTCATAGTGCTGAGTCAGTCCTACAAAGAAAATTCTCTTCATTTAGATCTCTGCTTCAGTATCATCTCTTTAAAGCTATTTTCCATGGCCATCCCATCAAACTTCACCCCCCTCCATTCTTTTGACTGGTGGTTTTTTAGAGTTCTTACCAGTACTTGAAAAATTATATTATACAGGCCTGCCTATTGCCTCCCTTTAGAATGAGGTCAGGGGCTTGATCTTGTTCACCACTACATTTCCAGCACCTAGAACAACTCAAATATACGTTGAATAAATTATCAAAGAAAGTTCTCAAGACATTAATATAAAGTCAAAAATAAAAACTACTAAGTATGCTAGAAGTGGTGACTCTCTCAGTCATTGGATTTAGGCCAGTTAACCATGTGTTAAGAAAAAGAACAAACTGAAGAACATTCATGTTTGACAGATCTAGGAATTCATGTCAGTTTAAATAATAAACTCCTCCCCTCAAAATCAAACTATTCAGTTTGCCCATTTTATTTCTATGCTTTATTCCACACTACCAGGGGCTTGTAATACAACAGAGCATACTTACATATTGGAATACTAAGCAATCATTAAAAAAAGATGTGATACAAGCATATTTATTAATATGAGAAGTTTTTAGGGGCCAGGAAGCATGCAACAAAATATTTAATTGTAATCCTCCTTTCATAAAAACAAAATTATCTGCTACATGTGTGAGAGTAAACACATTTTCTGGTAAGATATACATCAGAACACTAACAGTGATTATTTCTCAGCAATAAGATCAGATTTTATTTTCATATTTTTTTTCTATATTTTCTCATTTCTCTAAAGTAAACATGTATTACTTCTGTAAAAAGAAAAAATTGTTACTGTAGAAGAATGTAATAATGTGTGATTGAGTGGACCTGCCAGCCTCCTACTAAAATACCTTCCTACTCTGCAGAGACTGGAGAGCTAGAAACTCATTTCCTAGATTCCTTTGTAGAAAACCTAACCTAAGTTTTGAAAGTCAAAAGTAAGGCGGAGGCCATCTGCCTATTGCTTTAGCTATTCTGAGTGGCAGAATTTATTCTGAGTAGCTTTCGCTATTCTGAGTGCTTAGCTGTGGAGAGGCTGAATTTTTCTCCAGTTCTAGTGTACAGTCAGTGCTTGACAACACATAATGGCAGCACATTCATTCCCAGACCACAGCTCCTGCAGCAGGTCCTAACATCAGGGACTCCAGAAGTGAACCCCTTGGCTGAGGAGATGTAGCAGTTCCACTGTTGGGTCAGTAACCTAGGTTTTGCTAGGAGTCGTTCCTGGAAACCCAAACTTGAGCCTACTCCTCCATATCTTCCAATGACCAAAGAAACTAAGTTTTCAAAATGCTCAATATTATAATCCCCATTCCTCTTCAAATAGCTGGAGTGGTTTGTTTCCTGCAAATAAGCTGTCAATGATACAAAAATGATAAATTGCACATCATCTGCTTTACAAATTAAAAGCTATTTTGGCATATGCAGAGGGCATGCAAACACAAAAATGCACACATATGGGGAGAAAAGGATCACTAAATACACTAAAATGTCAATGCAGTCATTCCTGATGGTAGAACGATGGATAATTTAAATTTTATTTTTGCTTATCTTTCTTTAAATTTTTTTAAAGGAAAAACCTTAAAAGCCTTTTTCCCCCCAAAGACACAAAATCCTCCTACAGGGGGAAAAAAAAAAAAAAGAAGTGTTTAGGCAACTACATTAACTAAAGTTATCAATCTGCATGTAACACCATAATACACACAGAAGTATGTATCAAGGTCTAAATAGGGGAGCAAGTCCCCAAAGTTCACGATCTAAGAACAAATATTTGTCTATTCTAATGGCACAGTCAAGCTGACTGCTCTCTGCTAGAAAAAGGGCAGCTATCTTGGGAACTAAACATATGAGGTGAGACTAGCCAGTGCAGCAGCTGTTGGCAAGCTTTCTCTGTTTATGATAGCAAAAGTATATTGCTTGGAATCGGCTCATTGTTTTAAAAGGCACAAAACAGAATGGAAGTGCCTTCACCTATCCAAGCATTAAATGAAATTTCAGAAAAGAAAGGGCAAAAGTGAAAGGAACAAAGGGGACTTTCTTTTAAATACTCCTTTCAATACACGTTTTTAAAAAAGAAAAAACTTCCCACATAACTAATATTTATATATTTCTGGATTGCTCTTCACTCATCCATTTTCTCTACCCACCAGCTTCATGACTTAAGACCCAGACAAAGACAAGTCGTATTTTTTTATTCACTGGCAGACATTATCATGAAGGATCACAGTGCATTTACATTTATCAAAGAAGCAGCAGATAAAATAAACCGTTCTTAAGCTATGGAAATTCCTATCAAAGAATTTTATTAGAATTAGATTAATAAGAAAATATCCTTATACCTATTAACACAGTTTTATAAAGCCATTTTTTAATGTCATTTGATACTGGTTACTCTTGTTAAAAGCATCTTTCAATGACAAGTTTTTAATTTTTATAAAGAGATTTTGGATCTTTTATGGTTTTTGCTTTCTGTGACCTAAGAAACCTTTGGCTACACTCAAGTCACAAAGATATTCACCTATGTTTTCCTCTAAAAACCTTTGTACTTCAGCTATTAAATATAGGTCAATGATCCACTTCAAATTCATTTTTGTGAGGAAGGGGGTCTTGGTTCATTTTTTTCCATATTAGCTATTCTGGCCTCATTGAAAAGACTTTCCTTCTCTGTTGGATTGCTTTGCGACCTTTGTCAAAAATCAAGTAACCATATAAATGTGGATTTGTTTATAGGCTCTCTTCTATTTCACTGATTGATTTGTTGTTGATCCTTATGCTAGTATCACACTGTCTTGATGACTGAATACTAGTGACTATAATATTCCCTGTATTGCCTTACAAAATTTAAGCCTCTATAAAACAGGGTATATAAGGGCACCTGGCTGGCTCACTCAGTAGAGCATGCAACTTTTGATCTCAGGATTGTGAGTTCAAGCCCCACGTTGGGTGTAGAGATCACTCCAAATGAAAAAATCTTAAAAAAAAACAAAAACAGGATATATAAATTAAGTTGAAATAATTGCATGAGATCAAAAGGAACCTAAAATAATTCTTAAGAAATCACTTTTTAAAATTATATCATGGATTTGAAAACACTCCATAATTACTAGTGTATCCAGAGCAAAATATATTTATCCACAAACAAATGAAAACTACAAATTCCTCTTTATTACTTTCAACTGAAATTATGTATGAAAAATATTTCATTAATTTCTCTACTCAATTCCCACCGGATTTTTTCATATTAGTTATTTAATAATACCACAATGTAGTAAGTTTTAAGATAATCCTTAAAAAAATTCATGTGTTTGAAACTAGAAGATGAATACTCACTCCCCCTACATGTTTAAACTTTTCCATAATAAGCTGTTAAAAAAATTGTATCAATTTCAGAAATGTATCTAGCTAAAAAAAAGAAAGAAAGTAGATAATTTCCTTTCTAAAAAGAAGTTCCATAAATCTCCTTTAAAGTTTAAATAGGAAAAGATTAGGAGCAAGAATACAATTATTTCATAAAATTTAAAAAAAGCAACTCCCAAAAGTAATTTTTAAAAATCCATTGTGAGCGGACTGTACATGGTTCTTAAAACTATTGGGCTGTACCAATTTCATTCAAATTGTCATAGAAGGATCCTCTACCACCACATCCTATTTTTTTTAAAAGCAGATAGCCTAAATTGTCAAACCTCTGATTTTTTATGTACAGCTTAGCAGCCAGAAAATGCTGCCAGACTGAGAGTAACACCAAAAATCTTTTAAAATTTATCATTTATTCTTAACCTGAAATTCTGCTTTGAAGCATAATACTCACACCTTCCTAAAATAACTCTAATAATACATAAATAAATAACCCCAAACACTTAAAAATTCTAAAATAAATTTAATGTTTATTACTTTTTCTACCGGCAGCAATGAAAATCACTAGAAACTATACTTTGTCTTTTTCAAATGATCTGCATTAAAACCATACTTTCTCAAGATATAATTCAGTTTTAAAATCCTCAAAATGTTTAGATACAATAGACAAATACTGATTTTTTTCATTAACGATGAGGAGAAACAAGAGATCTAATTTAATCAAGATCTGACATTCATAAATTTTAAACATATAGCTGAGCTAAAAGATTGAGAAATTGATTACAACAATTACAGGGAGAGAATATCATTTATGCAATTTCTAGGTTCATCATGATAGTATATATCCAGAGAACCAATAGAAGTTCTCAGATCCAATGTCAAATAATGGAATTTGGGCAAGCACTCTTAATACCACTTTTATTTAATATGCACTACATGCACATGATGCAGGCTGGGAAAGAATCCATGCATTAAAGACAAGACAGACTGGTACTATTGCCACACGTGCATTGAGTCAATAGGATGTTGCTCAAAATTCTTTATACTTAATGGTTTCCATGAAAATAAGTGCAGAAGCAGAAATATATATACATCCCAAAGCATCTTCTTCATTTGGTTTCCTGTGCTTTCTTTGCATTCTGTTTTTCTTTTGCCTAGAAATTAAAGATAGCATTCTATAAAATCTTAAAACATCTTTTAGAACATGTTAAAATGTGTGTAAGTGGGCATTCTTAAGCTAAAGTCTTGAAATTCATTGTTTTTAAGATTTCTAGAACATTATCTTTCATAACTCAAGACTTGGAATAAACGACTGATAGAAAAATTATAGTTATGCTTTGCCCTCAGTAAAAAAGGATCATGTTTGGTTTACAGTTCTTTCTTATCTGCAATTGAAATGTATTATTATAATTGTAATAATTTAAATATACAAAATTACTCATTCCACAAAGTCATACTCATTCATAAATGCTTCAAAACAATGTATTTACATGTGTGCCCATTTCTCATTCAAACTGAGTATAAGAAAAATCTTATATTAGTTTCTGCATAGTTGAATGAGTTTAACAGAATATCACTAAAGGATCACGATATCTGTAGTATTAATAAACTTTACTTAGAGAATGTAAGAAAAATGCTCTCATACCTTATTGCTTTTGATCCTCACAACAATTAACATAGCTTGAACCCAGTAATTCTATTTATTTTTCAGCAGATGAAGACAGAGCTTATAGATATCAAACTTGACAGAAGTCACACCACTAGTATAAAATAAAACCTCAAGAGGTCAAAAGACACTTGTTCTATAGTGTTCGATGTACATACCAATGACCTGGGGACCCTGTCATAATGCTGATTCAATAAAATGCCTGAGATCTAAATTTCTAACAAATTTTTAGGGGATACCAATTCCACTGGTCTTCCGATGACACTTTGAGAAATAAGATTTTAGAGAACTAGAATATAATATTCTTTCAACTATGCCACTTGAATCAGAAAGGAATAAATTAGAGTTTTGCTATTATACAACTAAGAAAAAAACTTCCTTATATGAAAAAATAGGGTAATTAGAACAACTATAAAATTTAATAATGTATTAGGTAGTATAATTATTATACAACTATATGATAGAGTGCTATGCCTTAGAATATATTAAGAGGAAATATGTTACATGTACTATATAAAAAAACCTGCTTGCATGAATATATTTAGTTAATAACCATTAATTTGTAATTTGATATGTACGCAATTTTTAACAAAGAAATTGTTTCCAAATAATAAAAATAAAATTTAATTTCAGATATAATTTGAAATAAAAATATGTACTTTTCCTATATTGATCTCTGAATATACTCTGAATATACAGAATGTTTAGTAGGAATAACAAAAATAAACTTACTGGTTTATAACATAAACTTTACAACATAATTAAATGAGCAGACATATAATGCAGAGTGTGCATACATTTATTAAACTATAATTCAAACAAAAATAAGTGAAATAAGTTAAAAATAATGACAACTATTGAGAACCTATTTATGTACTTTATAGATATGATCTCATTTAGTCCTCAAGAATGTGAAGTAGGTGTGATTCCTAATTTATAGATAAAGAAATGGAAACTATAAGAAAATAACTTGCCTAAAAGCAACAGCTAATAAGTAACATATCTGCAATTTAAAACCAAAAGCCTATATTCTGTTCAGCCTTTGTTAAAAATAAAAAACAATATTACATTTCTAAATAGCATGGAAAAAAGGTACATTGTTATCTCCTATACAGTATGCCAATGAAATATCAAAAAAACACTGATTCAAGTAGATAATTCTGTAATCATAGATATTAATGTCGATATTGTGAATACCAACTATTCTATCTTGTTTCCATTAAGGAATAGAAAAAGTAAATTCTAAAGATTATTATTAATTGAATTATAATGTCTTAGTAAAATATGGACAAAATTCAACTTCATGAAGGTGCTTTGAATCCCCCAGGGCAATGGAATCTATGATTTTATATTATGGTATTATTAGTGATTGTTAAAAACCTCAGATAGATAATGATCCAGAATTACTAGGTTAAGATGAAAATATTAAAAGAATTCTAAGTATACCTGAACTCAGTAAAAGTTTCACAAATGAAATCTTCATCTAGCTGATTTTATATTTTAAGAAATAGATTTGATATATGGCACAAGAAGTTTTATAACTATGTATTTTTAGGTTATTTCCCAAGCAGTTCTTATGTAATGTATATTCAACTCCTCAGAGAAGAGTACTTATAAGGCAAGATCTTAACCTAATTCATTATAGCCATATGCCCTCAGGAGAATCAGTCTTGACTTTTCTTTATTATTCTATAAAATAAAAAGATTTTCAAACTCAAATATTTTCGTGCCATCACAGGCTCTAATCAGCGATCTCAGTTACTCAGGGAACTGATCCTGGACAGGTTTGGCCTTTACCTTACTGCCAAGAGTAGCTACATCTTTCCTCTTTTATGCTTTATTCCTTTATTAATTTCCCTTGGCATAGGCGGCTGAGGGGTGGGGGAGGAATAGTTAAATTTATTAATTCTTAGTAATTTCAACTTATCCATTTCTGAATTCTACATGTGATTTTTCTTAGGAGTACTATTATAAGCAATTACCACTGTTAAAGCTTTTGTATTATATATAATTACAAAATGTCATTTTTTTCATTTGGAAATGAATTTACTCATTTCATGTAAATGAAATGTAAATGAATTTTTACAAATGTAAAAGAATTTACATGTATTTCATGTAAATGAAATAAATATTCATTTCATTTTCATTTGTGTTTATCTGCAGAATATGATATTCAATATGATACAATGATTTCTTTTTTCAAAATGAGATGAATATATTTGTGCTTAAGGAAGATTTATTGGTAGAGAAAAAAACATTTGATTCTAACCATAGATTTAAAATTTTGTGGATATGAAACTTCAAATGGCATAAAGCAATTTAAAAGCTACCCTGTGCTCCCCCAGGACCTTCAGCATGAATTGATTCTGGTACTTACCAGAACAATCCTATGCAGCACAATACTATAATTGTTTATTCCTTTCCCCAACTATATCATGAACTGCTTAAGTGAGAAGAATGTGTCTTAATTATATGTATATCTACAGACTTTAAGAACCTATAACTAATATAGTTACAGCTGGATAAATGTTTGATGAATAACTTTAAAATTTCAAAAATTTTAATCAAATAATGCATCTGAATTTCTTTATATTTCTTAGGGGATAAAAGACTGATTCCTTTAAAGGAATTCCTTAAGGGATAACAGATATTGCATGTACACAAGGAATAAATGTAACCTCAATATTGCTCATGCAATATTATTAATCAAAGAATAGTCTGAAGAAATGGGCAAAACGTAGATCAATAACTATCCCTTTAAAAAAAAGATGAAAACACAAAACCACACCAAGCTGGTGTCCCGCTAACACCAGGCATTCATATATTGCCACCCTGTGTCCAAAATGTGAAGTAAGAAATTATGGTTCCACTGCTTGTTCTCCAACTATGCTTTCAAAAAAATCTGGGGATTATAGTCATTAAAAAACAAGAATGCTTGTTTTCCTAATTTGCACCAAAAAGTTTATTCACAGATCAATTTTAAAGCAAAATACATACATTTTAAATTTCTCTAATAACATTTGTCTGGACTTCAGTAATATCAATCTATAGTTACAATCTGATGCAACAGATCATATGATTTAAAACAACAGTATATTATTATTTTAATATTTTTAATAGAGAAATATTTCATAGTGTTTCAAACAAAGAACACAGTATCTAGGAACTTCTGAGAATCACAGAACCCTAATTCTTAATTTAAAACTTTTAAAATCAGTTTCCCATCTTAGAATTTTGTAACTTTAACACCCTGGGATATATGAACAGAAAATCTGTATGGAAATGAGAAGACTTAGCAGTTTTCTGCAATAATTTATGCACTAAGTGCAAAAGCAGAAGCACACATTTCAGGATCCAGGTAATAAGGTATACACAAAAACGTTTTAAGTCTCATTTCCTATTATTTATGATGATCTAAAAAAGCTGGGTCAAAATGTATCTTTGCTTCAGAAACTTTAAAATTAGTAAGAAACACATATTGACCATGTGCTCTGCTCTTAAGTTAATGGTCCAAAATTTTATTTGCCTAGTAGTGTCTTCTCAAAGCATTTCCCAAAATGTGGCACACAAACCAGCTGCAGAGGGAGTCACTTGGGGTAACTTATTAAAGATTCCTTCTCCTATATCAGAATAGCGGGGGAGGGGCCAGGTAACATGTATTTTAAAGAGTATCCAGCGATGGTCACTTTCAGAAACACTAATTTACAGTATAAACTTAAAAACAATTTAACTGCATTGTAACTACGCAGTTAATATTTTATTTAAGTGCCTTGTACTAAAGAAAAAAATCTTAGAAATCAGAATTTTTCACAAACGTATGTGAGCTTTCCTTTGGCAGAAAGAATACCAGCTTAGGAACAAATTTTTAAAAACCCATTTCTTAGTCTAGGCTATACTTATTTTTTCCCCTTCAATGTCCATTCTAGTTTTAAATTATATAATTCAAATTTTTCCTAAGTTAAATAACAAGGAATAAAAATTATTTCAATTTTTAACATTAAAAATTTACTTTCAACTTAGGGGCACCTGGGTGGCTCAGTCAGGTAAATGTCCAGTAGTTTTTGCTCAGGTCATGATCTCAAGGCCATGAAATCAAGCCTCATGCATCAGGCTCTACACTCAGCGTGGAGTCAGCTTGAAATTCTCTCTCCCTCTCTCTCTGCCCCTCCCCATTACTCTCTCTCTAATAAATAAAATCTTCAAAAATTTTTTTTTGCTTTCAGCTTACAGACGGGAAAATTTTTAAATTTTATTCTAATATTAAGTACAACCTAAGTCCTTAACACTAAGGACTTAGGAAGGCTAAAGCAAAAGGACAATTCCTTATTCTTATTTTACAATATCAGGTTAAACTAATGCTCATCTAGAATATAAAACAATAGGTAAAAGAAAAAAAAAATTAAAATAGGAATGGCTCAACAAATTTTGCCTCTACTCAAACCAAAAAAACATCTTGTTTTGGGGGAATCTAAATCTAATTTAAGTATTCACCAGTAAAATACTTACCTTTTCTACTAGTGGTATTAACTGTTGGTGTTCTGCTAAAGTCTTTAATAATTCCATAATGAAAGGCAGGTAATTATGCTTCCTTCTGATATTTTCAATCTGAAAATAAAACAAATATCAAACCACACTAATTTTACATTTCCACTAAGTTCCTGTTATTTCGATCTTTGCATCCAACTTAAAATAGAAATGGGAGTAAATCTTCCATTCTCTTAAGAAAAAATATTAGAAATGAGATTCCACAGAAATGAGAATAAAGACTAATACAATAAAACTTGTGAGAGTTTCTTGGGTGTGGCTCCTTACTCTTGGCTTAACAAATAACACTTTTAAAAGTCTAAAATTATTTATGAAAAATTAAGATGAAAGTAAATTTAAGAAGCCCACATGATAAATTAACACTCTTACAACTATGCAATAATCAGGCCAAAAATATGGCCAGGCCATATTTTTATATATATATATATATGATGCAAAGCTTTATTTTGTGATCAAGAATAATCTGTCGGGACAGACCTGTGCTTCAAGTGAAAACCATGCATTGTCTAGAGCGCCCCTCCCAAGTTACATGATTCTAGTTTTTCACTGCCCTTTCAGCTATTAAATATTCTGTCTGATAGAGGTTCAATTTACTTCCCTTCTGCCATAGGAAAAAAAAAGTTTCCATTTTTAGTAAATTCATTTCAACATTCCTTTACTTCATATAAACTTGAACTGCTTTAAGTTCTCATTTGAACTAGTTGTGATCTTACAGGTTCCTTCAATTAATTAATGAATTAACTAAAATCTTAATACATGTTCATTTTATAGCAGTAAGAGAATCATTTTACCTTTTTGAATAGGTATTTTCAAGCAATGTAGCAGGTAAAGATTCTGAAAACTCAATTTGTGTTTTTTATCTTAGGCTAGTATCAAAACTTAGTGATGTAATAACCCTCCATGGAGAATATATAAGTTGTGGGTAGTTATTTTTGTATACCACATAAAATGGAAGATAAATATTCAAACTTTCATCCCTTACTTTCCTATCTCCATGAACTTGGAATTCTCTGGAACCAGCCCCTACCACTTCCAACTGAAGAAATCCTACCAGTCCAAGGTTCATTTATTTTATTTAACAGTCATTTATTGGCTGTTAAGTATGATGCAAAGCACTAACACTAACGCATTTTGGTGAGCAATAAAAAGAGAAAAAAGGAAAATTCTTGCCTTCAACTGAGCTACAAATAAATAACAATGATTTTGACACACATGAGAAATGACTTAATTACCATTTCCAAACTTACACAAAATTCAAAGTTCCCTTTACTTTTCACTCTCTCTGAAAAAAGCTTATCAGAATGCAAGTGAAAGAGAATGACATTCTTAAAGACAGCCTTGCTTTATATTTAACTCTGAATTATATAAATGTTTGCCATAATTAAAATTAAAGGTTTTTTTTTAAAAACCCTAAGAACCTGGAAAAGAAAATAAAATAAATTAATCCAACTTTGCATTGGTGATAGAACCACACACTAAGAGAAAACTGGTGATAGAACCACATCAAGAGAAAATTTTTTCAAATGAATTTAAAAATAGTTATTTGATTGTATATCCAAAATGGGGTATATCCTAAGGAAAAAAATAAGAAAAAGCTGTTCAGTTGTTATTAACACTAGTATTGTTACTTTGAACCTTTTTATGTATATATATATCTCCATATGTTTTTTATATATATAGCATAAAGAAAACAAGTCATTACATTAATACTGTTAGGAATCAAGACTTATAGCTTAAAAGGAGATGCAAATGGTTAATTTCAGGTATAAAGCCCTTTAATTCTTTTATTCTCTTTTTAAAGTGGGCTCCACATCCAACATGGAATGGGGCTTGAATTCATGACTCTGAGATCAAGAGTCGCATGCTCTAACAACTGAGCCAGTAACGTGCTCTAACCCTTTTACTTCTTAATTTGAAGACTAAACTCACATAGTACAAATCTACATTCTATTTTCTCTTCAAAACTAAAATAAGAAGCAAACAGGGGCGCCTGGGTGGCTCAGTGGGTTAAAGCCTCTGCCTTTGGCTCAGGTCATGATCTCAGGGTCCTGGGATCGAGCCTCGCATCGGGATCTCTGCTCATCAGGGAGCCTGCTTCCTTCCCCTCTCTCTCTGCCTGCCTCTCTGCCTACTTGTGATCTCTCTCTCTCTCTGTACCAAATAAATGAATAAAATCTTTAAAAAAAATAAAATAAGAAGCAAACAAAAATGTATTTCTTAGCTCTGAAAAGGCCTAGACATACTGACTAATCGGTATTACTGAGCACCCAAATAGTGGTTTCTAAATAACATTTCCGAACAAAAGAACCCAGGGCTTCTTGAAAAAAATGGCTAATCCAAGTCTGAAGTAGGAAATGTACAAGATGAGTCTGAAACATCTTGTCATACTGGAAATCAAGGAAGCTATCAAAGATGAAGAGAATCATATCAAAAGGACTTAGGACTTGGGGTGAATCCTAATGGCCAAAGATAAGACAATTTGATCATCATTAATTGCAGTGAACTGAAGCATCAAATAGGTTAAAATTTTTGTTCATAATGATACTTCAAAAAAAATTCAAAAGAAAGAAACCTCACTAGTTACCTTTCTGGGGTGCCAAGAAACCAACTCATTATTCTGAAAACTAGTAAATGATGGGGAAAAATAATCAAGTATTCAACATATCTTCATGTCAAAATATACTACTCTATATTGAAACAAAGGAACAAATAAAAAGAAAACATACCTTATATCTTTTTAGTTTCTGTACTTCTTCTTCAATAAGCATCTGGTTTTTGGCAACCTCTGACTGAATAGCACTTAACATATTATTACCCTGGTCTGTATCCATGGGTTCCTCCTTAAAGAAAAAGAAACAGTATACCCTAATGATTGAAGCTTGAATCCAAAATATTTTAAAATGATAAATACAGTACAATTATTTTCAAATTTTACTCTTAATATTGATGACAGAATACCAGTCTAACTTCAATATTAAAGGACAAAAGCCCTAAGAAGTACCTCCCATATTTCTATGTTCTATAGTAACACATAAGAATTTTTATGCAAAAAAATCTATACTGCAAAATACAAAAAAAGATTACTGCTGTAATCTTTTGTTCCACTACAAAATAAATTTGTTTGAATATGCTATTAAGAAAATATCATCAAAGGAATGTAAAAAAGGTACTATCTTCTCCAATCATATTTACTACAGCTACATAGACTAGTAAAGATTACATGTAAATCTAAATGTACCCAATTAATTTTGTGAGAAATATATCCTAATTAATTATATAATGAAATTAAATAGTTAATTGCTACCACTTACTTAGCACGTAATATTTGTCAGTCTGTTTTAAGTCGCTTACATATATTATCTCAGTTAAACCTCACAATAGCCTTTTAAGGTAAATACTATTAACTTCTTTTACATTAAGAAACTGAAGCACAGGGGTTTCTGGGTAGTTCAGTCAGTTAAGTCACCAACTCTTGATTTAGGCTCAGTTCGTGATCTCAGGGTTGTGAGATGAAGCCCTTCATGGGCTCTATGTAGGACATGGAATTAAGACTCTCTCCCTCCCCCCGCTCTACCACCACTCATGTGCATGTGCTCTCTCTCTCTCTCTCTTAAAGGAGAAAAAGGGGGAGAGAGAGAGAGAGAGAGAGGAAAGGAGAGAAGGA
Organism: Procyon lotor; assembly: GCA_028646535.1. Taxonomy (NCBI): domain Eukaryota; kingdom Metazoa; phylum Chordata; class Mammalia; order Carnivora; family Procyonidae; genus Procyon; species Procyon lotor. Next base: position 16,798,222 of record CM053618.1, read on the forward strand.
GGAAGAAGGAAACTAAAGCACAAAGAAATATATTCCAATTCATACATCCACTAAGTGGCAAAGCCACAAGCTGAATCTAGGCAGCCTGATTCCAGAGTGTATTCTCTTAATCGCCACTCAGGACACTTGATTAAATCAAGTAGGAAGGAAAGGAGGAATGGAGGGAGAAAGAGAGAAAGAGAAAGAAAGAAATAGAGAAAGAAAAAGGAAGGAAGGAAGGGAGGAAGGAAGGAAGAAACAAAGAAAAGGGAAAGAAACAAAGAGAAAGGATAAAGAAAAAGAACAAAGAGAAAGAGAATACTTTCCCTAAGACAACTAAACTAGAACTTTGCACTTAAAAACATGGTCACAAACCTCAGCAAGTTGTCTTTGTAACTCTGCTATCTTCTGTTCATATATCATTTTTCTGTCAGACACAATGGCCATTAAGTTAAATCGAATTTCGCCTTCACTGTACCTAAAAAAAAGTTAAAGTTTATAATGTAATAAAGATTTGTAACACTATTACAATTAAGATACTCTATTGCGACTACCCCATGGTTCTTTAGGATAAACACAAACCTATCAATTGGTTACTAGTGAGGAGTGACATTTAAAAAAAGCTTTCATAAATGAAAGGCTACAAACTGCAGGAAAAAAAACTATCTAAATTTAATCACAAATATCTTTAAATGTTCTAAAATAAAATTATACCACTAAACATTTGAAAAAAAGTATTTTGTCTTCCAACTTTTATAAGAAATATGGCAAAAAAAAATTAAAAAAGAAATATGGCAGGGCGCCTGGGTGGCTCAGTCGTTAAGCGTCTGCCTTCGGCTCAGGTCATGATCCCAGGGTCCTGGGATGGAGCCCTGCATTGGGCTCCCTGCTCGGCAGGAAGCCTGCTTCTCCCGCTACCATTCCCTCTGCTTGTGTTCCCTCTCTCGCTGTGTTTCTCTCTATCAAATAAATAAAACCTTAAAAAAAAAAAAAAAAAGAAAGAAATATGGCAACAATCATTTACTTTAGATCTCAAAAAAAAAATAACTAAACTAAGACCTCATGGTTATTGGATTAATTATACTGGCATTTTGATGGTAATTAACTATAGTCCTAACTATATACTTTTTTCCAAGTCATGATGTAGTTGCTATTTTTAGTTAATGTATTTTTGTATTTCACTTATACTTTACATTTAATTAGAAAATATTTGTATAATATACTAATATAATGTGGTTATATCCTTTTGCAAAATTTCTGAACGCTATTTTATTTTCACTATTCTGACACCAGAGTATCACAATGAGACATCTCACAGTATAAGTTTATTTATGGTAAGGATTGACATAAGAATAATTACTGGTAAGATAGTGTAAGTGGTGCTTAATCAAGATGAAAATATATAGAAAATCTAAGCCTGTTTTTGCATTATTCACTTATAATTGTTTCTCACACATAGTTCTATTCACTGAAAGAATATGGAACAATATAACTACAGTGCTTTGAACTATATAAAAATGTTTTTAAAACTCTGCTGTGGACAAATTATCATATGATCTCACTGATACATGGAATTTAAGAAACAAGACAGAGGATCATAGGAGAAGAGAGGAAAAAATGAAACAAGATGAAACCAGAGGGAGATAAACTATAAGAGACTCCTAATCTCAGGAAACGAACTGTGGGTTGCTGGAGGGGCGGGGGTTGGGAGGGATGGGGCGACTGGGTGATGGACGATGGAAAGGATATGTATTGTAATGAGCACTCGTATTACGTAAGACAAATAAATCACAGACCTGTACCCCTGAAAACAACATATTGTATGTTAATTAACTGAATTTAAATTTAAATAAATAAATAAATAAAAATAGAACTTCCATTTCCTTATTCCTCTCACTAAGAAAATACCAAAATAAAAACACCAGACATAATATATATTTTTAAAAAGAAAACAAAAGCATAAATGAAAATTCTGAAAGGCAGAGAAAAGGCAGACAAGCTAGGGAACCAGGACCCAAAAATAACACAGTGGTAAACTCCTTGAGTTATCTCTAATACCTTCATATAGCCTAGACTTGGAGTTAAAGAAGCCAGCAACTAAGAAATGCTAACAGGCACAGACAAAAAAAATTACCAACAGAAGTCTGCTCCATCTATCCAAATAGAAAAGGGGTAATTCATGAGACAGGAAATGTTTAGACAATAACTCCTCTACCATAGCTAAACACAACTGGAAAAACAAAAATGTGCCCCAACCCTACCCACCAGCAAAGACTAAGTAGGGAGAAAGGACTTTCATCCCTGTGGGCAGTAATGACACCTATTTGCAGTGTCTAGAAAAGACTAAAAGGGAAGCCAAGTGGGAAGTCACTACCATACAGTGGTAAAGAAGCCTCCCCTACTTCAGTGACAGTGAAGCCATGTAGTAAGCAGTAACAAGACATTCCTACTCCTTCCAACCAGGGTAGTATCAAGTGGACACTCTTTTGGGGCCAGAACTCCCACCCCTGCCCAGCAATAACAAGGAACCTCTTCCCATCTCAGGTATCAGTGGAAACCTGAACTTCTACTCCCACCTGGCAGTAATGAGGTAGCATCCTGATTTACCCTGCCAGAGCAATCCCCATATGAACCAGCTTAACAGAAATTTTATTTTAAAAATCCAGAGTCTTTTTATATAAAACTACAAATATTCAGGTCTTAATCTGTTAAAAATGATGAAAATATCAACTTAACTGAAAACACTAATCAAAAGAAAACAGGACTGGCTATATCACTATGAAATAAAGTAAATTTCAAAACAAAGAAAATTACTAAAGAGGAATATTACATAATGATAAAAAGATCAAACTACTAAGAAGAAATAGTGATAAATGTTTAGTTTATGCACCAAACAACAGACCTACAAAATACGTAAAGTAAAAACTGATTAATTTTTTTTTTAATTTTTTTTTTTTTATTTATTTGACAGAGAGAAACACAGCGAGAGAGGGAACACAAGCAGAGGGAATGGTAGCAGGAGAAGCAGGCTTCCTGCCGAGCAGGGAGCCTGATGCAGGGCTCGATCGCAGGACCCTGGGATCATGATCTGAGACGAAGGCAGATGCTTAATGACTGAGCCACCCAGGCGCCCCAACTGATTAAATTTGAAATTAGAAGTAGACAAATCCAAAACTATCCGTATTCGCAAATGACATGATTATGGAGAGAATGCCAAGGAACTCACAAAGAACTTCTAAAGCTGGTGCATGAGTTCAACAAGGTCAAAGGATGAAGAAAAAGAAAACAATCAACTGTGTTTCTACACACTAATGTTGATGAAAGAAACCAAATGTGAAATATAGTATCATTTGTAATCACTCAAAAGACTAAAGTACTTGGGTACTTTAGTATCTGACAAAACATGTACTGGACCCTGTATGCTAAGTACAAAATGCTGATGAAAGAAATTAGAGAAGATCAAAGTAAATAGAGAGACACACCATGTTCATGGACAGGAAAACTCATCATAGTGAAAATGCCAATTCTCCCCAAATAGATATAAAACTTTGACACGATTCCTATCAAAATCCCAGCAAGAATTTTTGTAGATATGCACAAGATTATACTAAAATTTATATGGGAAGACAAAGGAACTATAACAACTAAAACAATTTTGAAGAAAAAGAATAAAGTTGTAGGTATCAGTTTATCTGATTTCAAGACTTACAATATAGCTACAGTAATCAAGACTGTAGGACTGGCAGAGAGCAAAAAACAGGTCATGAGAACAGAGTAGTGAAGCCAGAAACAGACTCACAGGAACAGACCCAACCATTTTTATAATTCTACCATACTGCTAGAGGAAGGATAGCAACGAACGGTGCTAGAGTAAATGGACATGCATAGGCAACAAAATGAACTTTGAGTTAACTTCACAACATGGACAAAAATTAACTCAAAATGGACTTAAATGTAAAATGTTAAAACAAATTATTTAGGGAAAAAAGACAAAATCTTCAGGATCTTGGGCTAGACAAAGAATTTGTAGATTTGACAAAAAATAATTCATACTGGTAAGACTGATAAATTAGACTTCATTGAGATTAAGAGCTTTTGCTCTGTGAATGACTGTACTGGGAGAATTAGGGGAAAGGCTACAGACTGGGAGATAATATTCGCAGGTAACATGTCTGATGAAGAACTAGTATTATCTAGAGTATATAAGAAACTCAAGGCTCAACAGTCAAAAAACAATCTAATCACCAACAGGCAAAAAGCATGAAAACATTTTCAACATCATTAGTCATCAGAAAAATGCAGATTAAAACTATAATGAAATACCACTACCACCTACTAGAATGGCTAAAATAAAAAATTTTGACAAAACCAAATGTAAGCAAGGATATGGAAAAACTGGATCACTCATACATTTTTGGTAGGAATGTAAAATGGTACACTCTGGAAGAGTCTGGCAGTTTCTTAGAAAATTAAACATGCATTTATAACTCAGCAATGGCACTCCTGGGCATTTATCCCAGAGAAATGAATACTTAACGTTCACACAAAAATGTGTCCACAAATTTTTTTTGCTGCTTTATTCATCACAACCAAAAACTAGAAGCAATCCTTATGTCCTTCAATGTGTAAATGAGCAAAAACAAATGGTCCTATCTATACCATAACTACTATCCATCATTAGAAAAGAATAAACTACTTATGTACTTAAGAACATGGATAAATCTCCAAAAAATTATTGAGTGAAAGGAGCCAATCCAAAAAGTTACATATTATATGATTCCATTTATATAGCATTCTTTAACTGAAAAATTATAAAACTAGGGATTAAGGATGGGAGGGGAGAATGGCAAGAGAGAAAGGAAGTAGTTGTGGCTCTAAAAGCACAACATGAGGAATCCTTGTGCTAATGAAATCATTCTGTACCTTGTCAACATCCTGGCTATTAACACTGTACTCTAATTCAAGAAAAGATATTATCATTGCTGGGTAAAGGGTACATGAGATCTCTCTGTATTATTTTCATAACTGAATATAAATATATAATTATATCAAAATAAGGGTTTTAATTTAATAAAAAAAGATGATTAAAAACAACTCTACAAAACTATACAAAATATCTAATGGAGATCTGCATGCTTAACCTTCATAAAGAGGATATATTATCATGTAGAATTTAAATATTTCTGAAATTGATTTCCTGAACATATTAATCCAATCAAAAGTAGATGTTCAAGCACTGCTAAAATAATAATAAAATAAAAGTTGAAAAAAAATGTTTAAAAACCAGAATATTATGCCAGTGAGATTAGCTGAGCATTTACTTTTGTATCCTTTTTTCTATGACTGGCCGCACTGCGCTGATCCAGTCATCTTGATTGCATGCACCTAGAAAGAAATTTGAAATCATTAAATCAAATAAAATCAACATTAAAATTATTGCAAAAGTTAGTCTAAAATATCTTTTTATAAATACTTTGGGAAATTCAGTTTGGTAAAATTCTTTTTAGCACAACAATGTTAAGCTTCAATTCTTAGTTTTGGAGTAAAGGTAAAGGCAAAAAAAAAAAGCATTAGTCTAATTTGCTTTACTACATTATTGTGTCACTTGGTAGGTGCTGAACAAATGTTATGGAAAAGTAATTAATTAGGGAGTTATCGCATTAAAATCCACAACTCTGTGAAATAAAAATACCACTTTACAGTAATAAAACTGAGGGCAAAGAAAAATCAGCACACAAGTTAGTAGCAAATAAGGATTCAATCCTTATCAGTCCGACTCCCTACCATCATAACTACAAAATAAAAAACTGAAATCTATACATAGTGCAAAACTAATTCTACCCAGTTGTTTTAATCCTCTTTTTCACCATAATTTTTAGCATAGCCACCAGCTGTTTAGAAAAATTGGCTGTTCTACTTTATCTTTTACTTCCTTTGTATTTGATGGTTCTGACAAAAATAGAGTAAGTGACCAGATAGAAGCCAACAGAGAAAATACAGATCAGCTTAGCCACTAAACTACAAAACTTCAAGAGAATTTAAAGAATATTTTATTAATTTTCTGTGACATAAAAAAATAAACATTTTTAAACAAATGTAAAAATCTGCATTAGATGAATTGTAAATCTGCATTAGATGAATCACTGGTTCTATGCAGGGGACATGGTCAAAAAATACAAACAAAATGAACCTATGTTCATTTTTTAATCTAATAAAACTATGAAGTTTTATGAAAAGCAGATAACATTAGGTTCAAAAAAAAACAGGTTTTGTTGGACTTAAAAATGAACCTAATTTTTTTAAAAAGGAAACTTAGTAAGGTAAAAATAAGGAGTTAAAATTCTTTGTAAGCCTATGTTTTGGTACAATATCAGAACCACCAATTATATCCTCAACCTAGCTAACCATTTATCATTTTTGCTTAAGGTTAGAGATGGGTGGAATTGGGACATAATCTACCCTTTGATCCAAAGGACAGCATACTGATGCACTACATAGAAACTTCAAAGAAAAACAATTCTGTAGATTGTTAAACACTGAATTAAAGTGATTCTGAATGATCCAATACTAAGTGAAAATATTTTGGGGCACCTGGGTGCCTCAGTGGGTTAAAGCCTCTGCCTTCAGCTCAGGTCATGATCTCAGGGTCCTGGGATTGAGCCCCGCATCGGGCTCTCTGCTCAGTGGGAAGCCTGCTTCCCCCCCCCCCCCCCCCCCCCCCCCCCCCCCCC
>CM053618.1:16805431-16840499 GCA_028646535.1 Procyon lotor
TATTCACACTTCTTCCTAAATTCATTTCTGCTCTCCAAATTTAACCCATATTTCAGTATTCAGCATAAGCTCCAACTCACCTATGTGGCTTTTAGAGAAATTATCCAACAACAATTGCTATTAGTTTCTACCTTTGAGTTCCTAAAAAGGATATATATTGTCCACATATTTCTTCAGCTCAGTCATATATAGTCTTTACCAAGCTGTCATCTAGTTATTAACTATTTATTTAACAAATTATGTGGACCTTACATTTTAATAAGAGTGAAAAAACATTTAGATAGCATGTACTATGTGTCAGATATTTTTCTCGGCACTTCACATGTATTAATTCTTTTAATTCCTTCAACAATCTATGAAGAAGGAGTAATATTATTATCCCCATTTTACATTTATAGAAGCTAAGGCACAGAGAAGTTAAGTAACTCGCCTTTATAATTATATTATAATTAAATACTATTTTCTAGAGTCTTTCCAAAATGCTAATTCACTTATGATTTTACAATTTAGCAAGCTATTTATATCCTGCCAGATTTCAGAAGAAAATTTTTCAATTATCGTCTGTCTTTAATTCTTACAGTCCTCTACTTATTGCATTTATCAGAAGCTTTTGAAGTCTTGTGAAATCCACCAGTTCTTCCATCATTTGCTGCAGTATGTTTAAAAAATTCCTTGATAAGACTGCTTTCTCTACTAGGAAACATTCTCTTATACCCAGGTCTCAAATACAACAATACTACCACATTTCTGATATTCCTCTCCGATAATATCTTAAACGCAAAACTATCTTATAACTGACAAATTAGAGAAAAGTAATAGGAAATCTAGAATCCAATTAATATTGCTGATTTCTGGGGCGCCTAGGTGGCTCAGTGAGTTAGGCCTCTGCCTTCGGCTCAGGTCAGGATCTCAGGGTCCTGGGATCGAGCCCTGCATCAGGGTCTCTACTCAGCAGGGAGCCTGCTTCCTCCTCTCTCTCTACCTCTCTGCCTACTTGTGATCTGTCTCTGTCAAATAAATAAATAAAATCTTTAAAAAAAAATATTGCTGATTTAATAGGTATTTTTCTCTGAATCACAGTTCTTTAGTAAATTTGGAGAATAAATTCAGTGTTTAAAAGAGATTTCATAAAGGTTTGGTTTACTAAAACTTAGTAAGATTCAGTGTCCCCTTATCTTGAACCAAAATTATCTGGGATGAAATTATCTGGGAATGGGTTGGTAGGAGTGAAGTTAGAATTATTTAAAATTTATACAATTTTAACTCATTCACATGTTCTTTCAAATTCACACATTAAGGACATACTATGTACCCAGTGCCAGGCTAGATCCTGAGGCTATGGCAAAGAATACTCTCAAACATTCCTATAACCTAAGGACTTCAAATCTGTAATCCATCACTTTAGAAAACTTTTTTAAAGAATTAGAAAAAAAAAACCAACACCTTCCAAAGTAATCAAGTTATATACATTAAACATGCAGTTTTTTCTTTAATCAATATTTTGATATTGATATTTCAATTTTTTCAATATTTTCAATTTTTTTTTAAAAAGAAAAAAATCCTGTGGTTAATATTTCTCCTTCAATGTTAATAATGATACACACTGTCTATGACTTATTACAGCTTATTTTGTATGTACATGAAGAATAGTAATCATGGTGTGTGCATGGGTATAAAAATATCTTTCCAGGTTTAAAAATGAGTTTAGCACCACCAAGTGGTTATGCTATTATATAGCATAGAATTGACAAAAGAAAGACAGACCTTAAAAAGGGTACCTCCATACAGTCATTCAAATATTTAGTAAGCATCTACAGTGTAGGTGTGACAGACAAAGTAGTGCTAACTACTTTATCTACTAAGTATTATGTAAATCTGTTCATACTCATCTCTACCACCAGTCTTTCACCTACTTTTGCATGTACTTCTGCAAAAGCCTCCTGATAACTAGTCTTATAGTCTATACCAGCATTTCCTCCTCAAATGCATTCTCCACACTCTAGCCAAATCTTCTAAATAAAAAGCTGATCGTGTCATATTTCTTTAAACACTTCAATAACCTTCCATTACTCTTAAGATACAAAATCTCAGTCATGGCCTAAAATACCACATATGATCTGACCTTTCTCAACATATTTGGCAGAACGCTGATATTCTCTAATAACCATCTACTCCTTCTTCCATATGAATAAAATACCCAAATTTTATCTGGGTCCATGACCACCTGGAACGAAGACAACTTTCTCCCTCTCCATTGCTGCTAAGTACAGCAATGTGACCGAGTTCTGGCCAGAGAGAAGTAAACATGTGACACAGGCAAATTCTAAAAAATGTCCATAAAAGGAGAGAAGTGTGCTGTCCTCTTCCTGCTTTCTGGAATGTGGAATTAAGATAGAATGGTTAAAACTCATAATCATCTTGGGCCACGAAGTAATTTTTAGAATAGAATCCACACACAAAGGAATAAAACAGAAGAGCCTGTGATCTTGACAGTTCTTGGAAGTGAAAGAGTTTTTCTCTTTATTTCTTATAAACAATTGTGTCTTTACATCTAACTGTACCTAATTCTGATTAACATGCTGCCTATTCATCTCATGTCATCTTCCCCTTGCTCTCTATATTCCAGCTACACTGGCCTTCTTTTAGTACATTTTACTAGTCTTATTCCCTTTTGCTATAAAGCTGTAACTAATCTGAGATGACGCTGAACCTCTTTCCCCCAGTTAATACCTACTTAACCTTTACACTTCAGCTGAACTGTCACTTATTCAGAACTTTCTCAGATCTCTCTTAAAGGGTCAAGTCCCATTTTTATATACATAATAAAAAATTTAATCTTGCCCCAAAAGAGGACTTGCCTTTGCCTTTGCCCTTGGCTTCTGGGAGGTTAACTCTAAGCTCCTGAAAAGCTAGGCCTCATAAGAGCATCTTTGCTTACTTGGGGCATTTGGTTCACAAAGGTACTGAGTATGACTTCAGGTGGAATTTGATGACTGGTGACTGAGGTCAGCCATGTTGGGTGGTCAGCCAGGTCTATGAGACTGAGGCCAAATAAAAACTCTGGATAGCAAGAACTGGTTGTGATTCCCTGAAAACACTGTATATACTGTCACATATGGTTGCCAGGAAAGTTAGTGCCATCTGTGACTCTATTGGAAGAAGATAATTGGAATCTCTGAGCAAGGAACCTTCCCATACTCTGTCTCATCCATCTCTTCCTTTGGCTGAATTTAATCTGTATCTTTCACTGTAATAAACCATAACCATAACTATAACAGCTTTCAATAAGGTCTATGAGTTTTTCTGGCAAATTACAGAAACTGAGGGTGGTCTTGGGGACCCCCCCCAAACTTACAATTGTTAGAAGTGAGGGTAGCTTGGGGACCCTGAACTCTGTAGTTGGTATTCAAAGTGAGGGCAGTCTCACAGATTGTTTTCAAACTTCACAGTAAAATATGGTTGTCATTTCACTCCATGCAGTACTTTATCACCACCATAAATTTTGCATTTCAATGATTAAAACCAATCGCTTCCACTAACTCTAAGCACCATGTGGGCAGGGATTATGACTATTTATCATCCTCCAAGCACCTAGCACTGTTATCTGGCACATTGTGGGCAATCATCCTTTCCTAGAAGACTGAATAGCTAATCAGACACACCCAGTACAATCTTAACAAGTACAATCTCAGCAAATAGACTGGTGAAAAATGGTAATGAGACAATGATGTTTTGCAGTGAAGTATTACCAAATGTCATTTCTTATACACAAATTACTAGATTCTTTTCTCAATGCTTTCTTAACCAGTGATCCACATACACGCACTCCCATGCACAGTGTATGATCAGCTTAAGACAGCCAGTATTACTATTACCTCTCTAAACTGATGCAATTCCATCCATAAATACCAAATATATATACACTTAGTTAATATGTATGACCTTATCATAAATAAAAATAATTTTAACTACATTTTTAATGTAAGAAGAGACTGAAAATAGGAGACTCCTGGATAAAATCATTACTAGTTCTTGAAGCCTAGAATTAAGGATTATATATTTATGTAATACAAAGTTTCTGGTATAGGCTCATAGGAGGCATACACTAAAAAGACTAAAAGATATTATTAGGGAATTACTGATCTGTCAGTTCAATAAGAACTGTTGAGATTATATAGTACAAAAAACATCCAATATCATTGGAAAAGACATTAATAAACATGTCAGGAATAACATAATACAAATACAATGTTAAATTACAGTTAAGACAGAAATACAGACCTAGAAAAATATTACAAATTCAAACCCTAGTATCAATTTTCTTTAGAGTACTTTCTTTTACCTTAAAAATACTTAGATCTCTATAAATCATTAATGTCATAGTGTTAGTGAATACTAGTGTTAACTGTAATATTCTTAGAGATGAAGATCTCAGTCTACACTCATTGGATATCCATATGTGCTAGGGATTGTACATAAAAACAAAATCCTAGACTCCTAGGTTCACAATTAATGCGGAAGAAATACAGTGTGGAAGAAATTAAATGCACACATACACACAGAAAAAAACATTCAAGGGGCGCGTGGGTGGCTCGGTGGGTTAAAGCCTCTGCCTTCTGCTGAAGTCATGATTTCAGGGTCCTGAATCCAAACTCTGAATCGCATCGGACTCTCTGCTCAGCAGAAGCCTGCTTCCCCCTCTCTCTCTGCCTGCCTCTCTGCCTACTAGTGATCTCTCGGTCAAATACATAAATAAAATCTTAAAAAAAAAAAAAAACGTTCAAGAATATAAATCATTTTCAGTGGTTATCTCTGAAGCAGGGATTATACCGGACTTTTAGTTCCTACATCATACGGTTACAATGTTTAAATTTTGTAAAATGAGCATATATATTTATATACCTTAAAATATGAAACCTTTCTTTAAAAGGAGAAAAAACATCTGAAGGACTTTTAAAATTATCTCTTACTTTTTCTCTACTATCTAGATCTTGAATATCACAACCTGCAGTTTTGAAATTATAATTGTTGTACAATAATACATAAGTACAAGTATTATAATATATAAACAAATTACTTGTATTAAGAGAAATAAACAGAAACTCAAAATGTTGATCATTAAGAGATTAGTTAAATAAATTAAAGGACATTTACACCAAGAATACTTTTATTTTTTTTTTATTAACGTATAATATATTATTTGCCCCAGGGTACATGTCTGCGAACCATCAGGCTTACACATTTCACAGCACTTACCATAGCACATACCCTCCCCAATGTCTATAACCTAGCCACTCTATTCCTATCCTCTCACCCCCAGCCACCCTCAGTATGTTTCATAAGTTTAGGAGTCCCAAGAATACTTTTAAAAGAGACAATGTTGTGATGTGGTCAAGAGCATAAATTTCAGAGCTACAGTGCCTGAGTTTGCACCCCAGCTCTGCCAATGACCAGCTATATAACTTGGGTGAGTTTCATAAGCTCTCTGGGATTCAGTTTCTATATCAGTGAAATAATAAGGAATCTATAAAACCACATAGCGTTGTTGTATCAGCTACTACAAATAAATCAATACCTAAAAATAATATATATGGAAGTACCTAATAAGCCTTCAGAAAATGTTAGCTAATACTGTTATGTGTATGGAAATGGAACAAAGTCAAACTTTTATCATTAAGTGAAAAAAGATGCAAAATATTTTGCATAACAAATCAACTTAGTAAGAAAATTACAATGAGCATATGTTAGCATATAAAAAGATAATGTGGGAGGTAGTATGGCATGTGGAATCAAAAACCTGGGTTATTGTTTTGTCTTGTTTTGAGATTTTATTTATTTATTTGACAGGGAGAGATCACAAGTAGGCAGAGAGGCAGACAGAGAGAGAGAGAGAAGCAGGCTCCCTGCTGAGCAGAGAGCCCGATGCTGGGCTTGATCCCAGGACCCTGAGATCATGACCTGAGCCAAAGGCACAGACTTTAACCCACTGAGCCACCCAGGCGCCCCACAAACCTGGGTTTTAGATCTGGGTTTAAATTCTGTGTAACCTCTGAAAAATAAGTTAATTTTTCCAGGTCTCAATTTCTTTACCTGTGATATTAGGATAACAACCTCACAGAGTTGTTGCAAGGATTAAATAAATAATATATCTAAAGCACAATATCTGATACACAATAAGAATGGTAAATGTTGGCTACTGTTAGTATCGTTTTCATTATTGCCGAAATTAAGAAGAGACATGCCTGTCTTATTCACCATTATACCCCTAATACCTAAACCAATGTCTAACACAAAGTGGGTGCTCATAACTACTTGTTGATTAAAATGAATGAGTCAAACCATTAAAAGTGGTTAGTAGAAATGGGTGTGGCATTACAAAGATACTCTTATTACTATATATTTCCGTACTTTAATTTCTGCTATCAGAAAAAAAAATACACGATAATGTTCTCTTAACCCTTAAAATAAAAGGAAGAAAGTGCTAATTTCTCCAAAAAAACACTCAATTTTAAAAAGTTGGGGCAAAATGGAAAGTAGTAGTCAGAGGAAAGAGAAAACAAGTTACTAAGTGGAATGGCAAAGGCTTCATCCAAAGGGCAGTAATGAGATTTAGCAATTTTATTTTCAACCCTTCTAAAGGTTAAAGAGATAGGGATGCCTGGGTGGTTCAGGGGGTTAAAAGCCTCTGCCTTCACCTCAGGTCATGATCTCAGGGTCCTAGGATCAAGCCCTGTATCAGGCTCTCTGCTCAGCGGGGAGCCTGCTTCCCCCACCCCCCCACCCCACCTCCCTGCTCTCTCTACCTACTTGTGATCTCTATCAATAAATAAATGAAATCTTAAATAAATAAATAGATAGGTAGGTAGATAGGTGAAAGATAGATAGATAAATAAAGGTTAAACAGATTATCCTAAGCAATTTTTTGAGTCTCAGAAATGAGTTCAATTTTCAAACAAATGCCCTCATATTTAGCTTGGATTTTAAACATTAATCAAACCTCTTTTATCATTCTCTTTTTCAGCTTTTCCAAACAATGGACCAAATGTATGGAGGCATATAACAACATTTAACACTTCACTGTATATACTAGCACAGCAGTTCTCAAGTGTGGTCCATGGACCCCTGGGGATTCCTAAGACCCTTCTCAAGGGGTTCATGAGCTCAAAAATTCTTCCCATAATAACTCAAAGACAGTTTTTGCCTTCTACCCTGCTTTCACATTTAGTGAAATGTGAAATCACATTTAGTGATAGTATAATAGCAATGGTAGATAATACTGCTGGTATTTTAGCACCAATCTGGGCAGTGGCATTAAACTGTTTCATTGATATAGTTAAAAAAAAAAAAAAAAGAAGAAGAAGAAGAAGAAAGAAAGAAAAAAGCCAGTTTTACTGAAGACTTTTTTAATGAAGCAGTAAAAGTTATTTTTACTAAAATCTGACTTTGAGGTACAAGCCTTTAATATTCTACCAAATGAAATAGGAAGCACAAATAAAACACTTCTGCTACAAACCAAAGTAGGCTAGTTATTTCAACAAAAGGCAGTAGTACAATTGAGTTGTAAGCTAAGTTGGCTGCTTTTATCTTGGAACATCTTTTTCACTTGAAAACACAAATGGCAGACAAATACGGTTGTTCAAAAGGGTATGTGGCAGATATTTTTCTTCAAACTCAGTGAAATTAGCCTGTTATTTCAAGGAAAATCCCTCACAGTATTTAGTTTTTTGGATAAAATTTAAACTACCAAATGAAAATTAGAATTTGGTACGATTAAGATATTCTGCTGTTAAAAGTTTCATGATACTTAATGACTTTTCTGATGATACACATGTGACTTACTGATAATGTATGTAATCAAATGTGTCAACATTTAAAAGATCTGTATAAGGGCGCCTGGGTGACTCAGTAGGTTAAGCCTCTGCCTTCAGCTCAGGTCATGATTTCAGGGTCCTAGGATTGAGCCCCGCATCAGGCTCAGGGCTGAATGAGCGTCCCCCTCTCTCTCTGCCTACCTGTGATCTCTCTCCGTCAAATAAATAAATAAACAAAATCTGGGGGTTTTTTAAATATTTTATTTATTTATTTATTTGACAGAGAGGGAGATCACAGGTAGGCAGAGAGGCAGGCAGAGAGAGAGGCAGAGAGTGAGGGGGAAGCAGGCTCCCCGCTGAGCAGAGAGCCTGATGTGGGGCTCGATCCCAGGACCCTGAGATCATGACGTGAGCAGAAGGCAGAGGCTTTAACCCACTGAGCCACCCAGGCGCCCCTAAATAAAATCTTAAAAAAAAAAAAGATCTGTATAAGTCAGTGAATTTCAAAATGACCAATACACAATGTTATCAAATGCTGCATGAGTAAAAGATCCATGTGCAGACCAAGATAAACCAAAGAATTTTAATATAAAAAGAAGTAAAGTTCATTGATATGGTTTCAGATTTCACATTGCAACTAACCTTTAAGAAACCAACATTTTTGGAGTTTTGATATCAAAGAATATCCATATTTCTCTAAAATAGACATTAAAATATTCTTCCTTTTCCAACTACACATATGTGTGAAACCAAATTTTCTTCATATACTTCAACCAGAAACAAAACAAAACAAAAATACTGCAACAGATTGAATAAAGAAGCAGATAGGAGAATCCAGCTCTGGGCTATTAAGCCAGACATTCGATCTGCAAAAATATAAAACAATGTAAAACATAAATGTAAAGCTTCTTGCTTATTTTTTTTTGTTTTGGTAAATGTGATTATATTTCACTAAAAATGTGTTATTTATTTTAACATGTAATGCATTTACTTGTTTTGTTTTGTTTTTAAGATTTTATTTATTTATTTGACAGAGAAAGAGAGATCACAAGTAGGCAGAGAGGCAGGCAGGGGAAGAGGGAGAAGCAGGCTCTCTGCTAAGCAGAGAGCCTGATGTGCGTTTTGATCCCAGGACCCTGAGATCATGACCGGAGCAGAAGGCAGAGGCTTAACCCACTGAGCCACCCAGGCGCCCCCATTTACTGGTTTTTAAAATCAATTAATACTCTCAAAATGTCTCAGTCTTAATGTCTAATATAATAAATATTGATAAATATAATCATTTTTAAGAATGTAAAGGGGTCCTAAGACAAAAAAGCTTGAGGACTGTTACACCAAAGACACAAAAGTGAAATAGAGTTCTGCTTAGAGAACTCTCAAGACTTCAAAGTATCCAAGGAACATACCTGCTTTGCAAAAAATATTGTGTCAAGTCTGGAGTCCTGAACTACAGAGCCTGCTGGTTCTTCTCCTGGCTGCCACTTGAAAAGAAAAATTAACCCATGAACTGGCCTACAAAATAAAATACAAATTAGTGACACCAAGCCCTGCTTTTTTTTTTGAAAATGCTGTCAATACATTACATTTTAGTCAGCTACTTAACAAATACATTACAAACAGAGTAAATTTGAGAAAATTTTTTAAGATTTCTACTGCTATTCACAGTCACTAGAATGTTGCCTAGGACATGGTTAATACACCTTAAAATTCCATTAAATAAAACAGAATTAAAATGAAAGATTTATAGTCAAATCTGGATTATGCACTTCTACCTTGTATCACTTCACTTAAAAACTAAAAATAAGAACATAGCAAAACTGGGGAGACTGGGTGGCTCAGTGGGTTGGGCCTCTGCCTTCGGCTCGCATCATGGTCTCGGGGTCTTGGGATTGAGCCCCACAGCAGAGAGCCTGCTTCCCCCTCTTCCTCTGCCTGCCTCTCTGCCTACTTGTGATCTCTCTTTGTCAAATAAATAAATAAAATCTTAAAAAAAAAAATAGCAAAACTAAAAGAAGCTGTTAACTTGAGACTGAATTCTAATATATACAAATAAAGCTCATGTGGGACAGTTATAAATGGCTTATAGCATATATATTATAAAATATATTAAGTCACCTTTACATAATTGTTGGACTCATGAAAAACCATCAAACTGCAGTAAGAATGGATGTTATCATCTTATACATAATTAAGTCATCCACTTTCCTAAAGGAACTCTTGTTGCCCATGAAACATTAAATCACCACTTTAAGATTCTCTCTAGTCTTTTAGAATTATATTCCACGCAACAAAACCCTTTCTTTAAAGACAGTTCAAATGATGCATTTTTAATTAACCTTTCCTGATCACTCAGCCTGAATTGATCCCTTATTTCATCTCAAGTCATTGTTCTTTCTATGGGGAAGGGGAGAGTAGGGGAAAGCAAATGATCTCTTTCCTGTTAAAAATAGTAGCTGTATCCCTATAGTCCCCATTTCCGCTTTAGAAGCCTACTCCTTGTCACATTCCAAGAATCTAAGAATTCTCCCTCCAATGAAAATTCCTCTAGCCCTCTATTTGCAATATAGCGTCAATGCTTGGGGGCACGGAGATTGAGGCTAGGGGAGTCTTAGAGAGGTGATTTGAGTCAGAAGGATGGAGAAAAGGAAGGTAGTTCCTGGCACCTACATTTGGAATCTGAACTGTAACCTCTCCAAAAAGCAATGTGATAATGTATAGACAAATTCTGAATTACTATTAATATATGTTATCTACTAAATATGCTTTTATAGACTAACCTATTACTCATGTTTTTAATGTTAAAATGTGTTCTGTGTTCTAACCCCACTGACCTATAAGTGAATACTGTAAAAAAAAATCAATCAACCAATTCTAACATGGAATTACAGAGACTTGGTTTTTAATCTCTTAGAAGTTACTTATATATGAGTGTCGGGTCTGGGTTATAAAATGAGAGTAAAAATACCTATCTCACAAAATCAAAGAAAGACTTAAAGGAGATGATGTAATTAGCCTAAAGTAATCCAAGTAAAATAAACAGAAAACAGTCTGCTTAAAGTATGGACATATTATTTTTAACACAGCTAAGATCATACTTACTTTAATTTTTCAAAATTCTCAGGCTCTAAACTCCATATTTCTTCTACTTGAGCTCCTCGGCAACCTGATATAAGAAATTATTACTTTAGAAAACAAAATAACTCATTTTTTCCCTTCACCATTAAATAAAATACTAACTGAAAGAAATGCACATTTAGGGACAATGAGACAAGACAAATTGAAATGGTAACACTGATGAAGTTCACAGCCAAATCCTTTTACTTCTTTTACTTCCTAGTTATTTATAATGGGAGTATATTACTTTTATAATTTAAAGAATTTTCAAGAGTTTTTCACCGAAACACCACCCCAGATTTCTCAGTCTCTCTCAACCTCTCCCTCTTCGGCATCTACTCTTTTCACTCAACTGCCATTGCCTAGGTTTGCTCTTGGCCCTCTTTTTTTTTTTACTATATACTTTTTTTTAAGTGGTAATAAATAACTACCACTTAACAGTGACTTTCACATCACATGTTTAGTTCTGACCCTTTTCCTAAATTCCAGTTCTAGATTGTCTTTAATATAATTTTATTTTCAACTATCTCAGAGTCCCCCAAACATACCCTCCCTCAGGATACTGCTTCTCAATCGGGTGATGTTTTCTGCCCCTGGCTGCCTGGAAAAGATTTTACAATGTCTGGAGATATTTTTATTGTCACTATTGTCATCAGTGGGAAGGCCTTGGCATCTAATGGATAGAGGCCAGAGATGCTAAACATCCTACACTGCAAAGGACAGCCACCAACAGCAAAGAATCATCTGGCCCAAAATGTCAACATTGCCAAGGTTGAGAACCCCTGTCCTAGCGGTATGTATCATAGTAACAGTGTGCTGGTTAAGAGGCTGGTTTCAACATGGATGGGACTGGAAGAGATTATGCGGTGAAATAAGTCAAGCAGAGAGAGCCAATTACCTTATGGTCTCACTTACGTGGTGAGCATAAAGAAAAACATGGAGGGCATTGTGAGAAGGAAGGGAAAGGTGAATGAGGGGAAACCAGAGGGGGAGATGAACCATGAGAGACTGTGGACTCTGAGCAACAAACTGAGGGTTTAGGAGGGGTGGGGGTGGGGGGCTGGGCGAGCCTGGTGGTGGGTATTGAGGAGGGCACGTATTGCATGGAGCATTGGGTGTGGTGCATGAACAATAAATCTTGTAACACTGAAAAAATAAAATAAACATTTTTGGGGGGAAAAAAAAAAAAGAGGCTGGTTTCAAAAACGCCAGGGTGTGAATCCCAGCTCCTCCACTTACCAGCTATATGACCATTTAACCTGTTCCCCAAACTCATGAAGTTGTTATGAGGAATCAATAAGATAATTTACTATGCATGCAATACATTTAATACAGTGCCTGGCACACTGTAAAACAGTTTATTAACAGTTAACTAATATTATCTCAATACAAAAAACAGCCATATTTACCAGGGCCTTCTATCTGTAAAGTGCTTTAAATGCATTTTCCCTAATCACTGCAAGGTAAGTATTATACAGAAGTTTAGGGAAGTTAAGTGGCTTGCCTATATTCACTACAGCTAGTATATGTCAAAAAAACTAATTAAAACCCACATCTGGTTCCAAAGTTTTGGAATTTGGATAATTTTTAATATTCCAGATTATTTTCAAGCAAAAGTTAGAGAAGTCTTTGACCTGCAAAAAAAAAAAAAAAAAAAAAAAAGTTGGGTTAACCAACTACATGACTTTGGGCATTTATACCATCTCAGGACTCAATTTGCTCTATTCAGCAAATATCTATTAAGTACCCATTCTTTTTTCTTTTTTTTTTAGATTTATTTATTTGTCAGAAAGAGAGCAAGAGAACAAGCTCAAGCAGGGAGAAGAACAGCAAGCAGGCAGAGGCAGAAGCAGGCTCCCTGCTGAGCAAGGAGCCAGATGTGGGACTCAATCCCAGGACCCTGGGATCACGACCTGAGCCAAAGACAGACACTTAACCGACTGAGCCACCCAGGTATCCCTAAGTACCCATTCTTGTATGAAAGATATATGTATACAAGGTAGAGTTACTAGGTTGACTGTAGAAAACATGTTGCTAGAATTCACATATAGGAAGTTAGAGGAAAAAGCCTTGGAAGTGTGAACCTGTATTTATATGAGCGACAAAAAGGGCACGAAAGGACACTAAGGCAATTGTTAACACTGGTTACTGCTATTAGAAATCAACTGTAGGGCACCTGGGTGGCTCAGTCATTAAGCGTCTGATTTCGGCTCAGGTCATGATCCCAGAGTCCTGGGATCAAGGCCCATATTGGGCTCCCTGCTCGGTAGGAAGCCGGCTTCTCCCTATCCCACTCCCCTGCTTGTACTCCCTCTCTCTCTCTCTGTGTTTCTGTCAAATAAATAAATAAATAAACAAACAAACAAACAATCTTTTTCAAAAAATCAATTGTAAAAAGCCCAAACATTAAAACATTGTACATACTAAATACTAAACAAAAATCCACTGAATAAAAGTGTCCCCAAATCTTCTGCACAGGGTAAATTTCAAGTGGTGGCACCTGTTTAAACAACCTTATGCTAAACACACACACATCTCTTTATATAAGGAAAACATAGTATTCAACTCTTGGCATCTATCTCCTTATATACATTCAATATCTAATAATCCTCTTATGTACACTCTATTTCAAATAATGTATGGTATAGGAAAGAGAAAAAAAAAGTGATTCAAGAGACCTGGATTCCAATCCCAGCACTGTCTTAAAATTCTTAACCTTGGGCAAGAACACAATGTCTCTGAGCCTCACTTTCCTTGTGTATAAAACAAGGGTACTCCTACTCCCTACTTCCTCCAATCCACACAGTTCTTGTGAGGTATACATTCTTAAACACTAAATGCAGACTTCCTGACATATGTTAAGTAAAAAGATGGGGGCAGGGTAGAGGAAAGCTTTAAAAAGTTAACAAAATGCTGGTATTTTACAAATTCCTTTTGGTGCCAAGCACGGTACTAGGTCCTGGCAAGTACAGAAAACAATAAACTATTGTCACAGTACTTAAGAATATCACAATTGAGGAGGGCACATACTGCATGGAGCACTGGGTGTAGTGCAAAACAATAAATCTTGTAACACTGAAAAAAATAAATAAATAAAATTAAAAAAAAAAAAAAAAAGAATATCACAACTAGGGGGCCCCTGCTGGCTCAGTCAGTAGATCCTCTGACTCTTTTTAAGAGTCCTAAATTCCAGTCCCACACTGAGGGTAGAGGAAAGAAAGGAAGATAGGCAGGAAAGAAGGAAGGAGAGAGGGAAGGAAGGAGGACTTGACAACTAGTAGAAAACAAGTACATATAATTCAAAGACAATGCAGCATACATAATTTGCATATGAAAGGTACACTGAAGAGCTCTCTGGAAGTTAAAAGGTGAGAAACCATTGCTGTCTTTGCTGATCAGAGAAACTTTCATGGATAATTGAACCGGGTTTTAAATAGGGTGACCATAGAATCTGTCATCCAAACCAGAACACTGCTCCAAAGTGAAAGTAAGTACTAAAATTAAAATATACTTGAAATATTTATGTATTGACAAACACATTTGCATTATGATACTAGTGGCTTCATAAATTAGTTTTTGTATTCTAGAAATTAGAAAAACTAATTTCAAAAAATAATTCTCTTAAAAATATCCTGGTACATTTCTCCCCAAGAAAAATACCATGGTAGGGCCCTCCCTAACTGTTGCCAGTGCCTTAAATTTAAAATTTAATACTATCTTCCAACAGTTTTTTTTTTTTAAGATTTTATTTATTTGACAGAGAGAGATCACAAGTAGGCAGAAAGGCAGGCGGGGGGTGGGGGGACAGGTAGCAGGCTCCCTACTGAGCAGAGAGCCCAATGCGGGCTCAATCCCAGGACCCTGAGATCATGACTTGAGCTGAAAGCAGAGGCTTTAATCCACTGAGCCACCCAGGCACCCCAATCTTCCAACAGTTTTGACAATCTATAATTCCTCTAATCTCACCAAGTCTACCAGAAGTAAAGGCATGGCCCCTGTTTCTGTATCTCCTACAAAAAAACAGTCTCAGGTATCTTCACTAATCATGTTATTCCATGTTATTTAGTTAGTGATGTGACCAAATAGGAAAAACTGGATTGTGGGCACTCAAGCAAGCACTCCAAAAACAAGGACTAGACTATTATTTGGGAACCTCAAGTTGGAAAGCTGTTGATTTGTATCCCTAATGCGAGGGTTCCATTTTGGGGGTCCCAACAATTATAAGCAATACTTGTTTCTAGGTGTACCAGGTGCACTCTCATAAGTATATTTTTACTTTTTGTGTGAAACCCAGGCATTAACTTGCCTCTCTCCTCCAAATAAGGTAACAGGTACCTCAAGAGAAGTCCTAACTGATGTTCTTGGCAAGGCCACACTATATTGACCCCCAAAAGTCGTTCAGATTTTTCTCAACTCCTATGCCAGAGTTGCAGATGATGTAATTCTGCAAGACTTCTTCCTTGCAAGCCCCGGAGAAGTCTGTGCAATCATTAAAATACCCTGCTATATACCTATGTTCATACCTTAAGCCAAGACGAAAAGTCAATACAAAAATTTAAGGAGAAAGCCACCTGCTTTCTAATGTAAACACTACAAGAGATAAATTAAACAGACTTGGTACCAGCCCTGTGGGTCAAGTCAGATTAATCAGAGTTGCTGAGGGAAAGGCATGTTTGGTATAGAAAACAAGAATGGATTTTGTCAGGAGACAACTTTCAATGAGTTTTTCCTGTTTCTGCTTGTCTTCTGACAGTTCTCGACTATCTTTTCAAGGATGTTATTTTGATAAACAAACAAAAGAGAGATAGTTGTCTCCCCCTGGTGCAGAGACAAGATGTACTTGCTGTTCATAGAATATTCTTAAAGCTAAAGGTTGATCGGGTTTGTTAGCAACCTCTTTAATTGGGATTCCTTATGCTCAGGGTTCCTTAGCTATGACACAGACCCATGTGTGTAACATCCACCTGGATCCACCTTCATTCCCATGGACCTGTAGGATGAGGGAACCAATGCAAATGTGAATCTCCAGCTGCTTACTGTGCCAACAGTAATACAATTCTTTATTTCTTTATCAATATATCAATAATATAATCTTTTATAAAACAGTGCAAGCTAACTCATTGGCTGGTAAATGGTTAAATATAATAGCACACTAATTCTTAACATATATTAGATTTTATCAAATGCTTTTTGTGTCTATTGAAATAATCATATAGTTTTTATTTAGTTTGTTAATGTGGTAAATCACACTGAATCTCAAATGTTAAACCAACATTGAATTCCCAGGATAAATCCCACTCAGTCATGATATATTGTCCTTTTAATATTGTTTGATTTCCTAAAATTTTGTCTAGAATTTTTACATTTATGTTGATGATAGAGTTAGGTCTATAGTTTATTTTCTTATAATGCCTTTGTCTGGATTGGGTGTTAGGATAATGATGGCCCTCATAGAATGAGATGGGAAATATTCCTTCTCCATTTTGGGGGGGGGTAGTTTGTGTAGAATTGGTATTACTTAATCCTGAAGTATTTGAAATAATTTACCAGTGAAGCAATTTTAGCTAAAGTTTTCATTGTGGGAAGATTTTAAATTACAATTTTAATTTATTTAATAAATATAAGGCTATATACTGGTTATCTATTCTTGTTTGAACTTTGGTAATTTTTGTCTTTAAAGAAATTTATACATTTCACCCAAGTTGTCAAATTATTGGCATAATGATGTTTAGAATACTCCCTTATTATCTTTTTAATCTACAAAATCCATAGTGGTATCCTCTGTCTTAGTCCTAATATTGGTCATTTGTGTCTCCTCTACTTTTTTTTTTTTTTTTTTAAGGTTTTATTTCTAAACAGTCTCTATTCCCAACACAGGGGTCAAACTTACAACCCTGAGATCAAAAGTCACATGCTCTACCAACTGAGACAGCCAGGTGCCCCTCTCCTCTTCTTTTCTGATCAGGCTGACTAGAGGTTTATCCATTTCATTGATCTTTGAGAAACCAGCTTTTAGTTTCACTGATTTTCCCTACCCCTTTTTTATTTTACTAATTTCAACTCTGATCTGTATTATTCCTTTCATCTGCTTACTTCAGGTTTCATTTGCTCTTCTTTTTCTAGTTTCTTGAAAGTTGGGGCCATTGATTTGTTGTAGGAAAAGTAAATGCAGTCCCTGTTATTCCATGTTGGCTGGAAATGGAAGTTTACAGCTTCTGTTTTTAATCAGCAGACCATCACTATTTTGATGCATTTATGAATTATGTATGTATCACACCAATTAAAAGTATAAGTTCTGCTATATCAGTTTCTTAATAAGAACTCTGTTTTTTGGAGGGCGCCTGGGTGGCTGAGTGGGTTAGGCCTCGGCCTTCGGCCTGGGTTGTGATCCTCAGGGTCCTGGGATCAAGCCCCGAATCAGGGTCTACACTCAGCGGGGAGCCTGCTTCCCCATTTGCCTCTCTGCCTACTTGTGATCTCTTTCTCTCTGTCAAATAAATAAAAAATCTTAAAAAAAAAAAGAACTTTGTTTTTTGGGATGCTTGGGTGGCTCAGCCGGTTAAGTGGCCTACTCTTGGTTTCGGCTCAGGTCATGATCTTGTGGTCTTGAGGTTGAGATGGGGTCATGAACCCCATCTGTATGGGGTTCTGTGCTCAGCGGGGAGTCTGCCTGAGGATTAGCTCTCTCCTTCTGCCCCTCCCCATACCTGCACACAGGCTCTAGTACCCTCTCAAGTAAATACATACATTTTAGAAAACAAAAAAAGAGTATTATTTACCATGATGTTATATTCCACTAAAATTTGTATTTATATATTCACTGACTCCACAATTCTTCTAGTGAAGAAACTTTCAAAATAAATTGACAATAGCATTCATAACACAATAAGATTATCCACTTTTTAAAGAATGAACTTCAAAAAGCTTTTTAAATCCATGAATTGGCTAAGAAAAAAAATGGAAATGATTGGAATAAACTTACTTTCCCTTTGAGGTATCTGATGATGATATACAACTTCCATCATTTAACTTTTTACAAAGTTTTTCTGCTAATGTAGCCAATCTATTAATAGCAATTTCTTCACTTTTCATATGTGCCAGTGCAGAAAATGCATTTAGTCTTATGCGTGACTTTTAATCATTTTCAATTATAAGTTTTCTATACATATGGGACTGAAGCAATAACTGTTAATGGAGTGGATTAATTTAAAAGCGAACTTGCCTAGTATATATTTCCTAAAGTTAACTTTAATATGTCATAATGGTTAAGGTTTTGAAGGTAAATATTATGGCTAAACCTTCAGACATCTCAAACTCAATATCCAAAAGTGTATTAAACTTTTCTCGTCATCAAGCTTGTTCATCAAGCTTCATCAGCCACTCAAGGTAGAAACCATGAAGTCATTTTCACTCTTTCCCCTACATCCAGTCAGTCAGCAGCCCTGTTGATTTAAATAGAGCAAAATTACTGCAACTACCTCCTCCTCTTTAACCCATTATTTTAGGTCAAGCTAATCAACTGATTCCAACCATTTTAAGAAACCGCTAGCTTCTCTCCCTTCATACCACTTCACCCTGCACACTACACATAGTAAACCTTTTTTTAATTATAAAAATATCATTTCAGGGTTCAAATATCTTTGGCAGGTAAGTCCCCAGCGACTACAGGGGATCCAAACTATACAACTCAGCATACAATCTGGCCTCAGTTTACTTTTCAGCTTCAGATTCAAACAGTCCTCTTGTCTGTTACACAATATGTTTTTTTGTCACTTTGCTAGCTGTTTCCTGTGGCATATACTTTAACATTACTACAGTTTATGTTTTTTGTCTGTGCTCTTCCATGACCCTTCCATGTTCCCATAACATTTTGTTATATGCTCTAACATAGCAATTAATACAGTTTTAGTTTGAGGTTCAGATCTTTAGAATAGCAGTCATGGTTTATTCACTTTGAAAATTCCCAAGCCCTACCAGTGTGCCTGAGATACAGTAGGTAAACAACATATGCTTGATAAATTATATTCCAAATATTCAGCTATGTACAATAGACAGTATCTATATCAACGTTTAGTTTTTATCCCGAGTACAAGTTTTAACGTAATAGCTAGAATTAATAATACTTGAAGAAATGTAGCAATAAAACAAAGTTACTGCCCAAAGAAAAGGATGGGAACAAGGACCCGAAAGGATAAAAAGTCAAGTATGCTGACTATTTAGGATGTAAGACAAGGAACATGGCCAGAGAAAAAACTGAGGAAAGCATGTGGCCTCTAATCTAGAGCACTAGCTCAAGAAACCACACTTTACCGGAAGTAAAAAATGAGCAGGGATAAGAACTAGCAAAGTGGCGTGTCAGTCCCATGCAGTCAGTGTGT
The DNA here is from genome assembly GCA_028646535.1 of Procyon lotor. Classification (NCBI taxonomy): domain Eukaryota; kingdom Metazoa; phylum Chordata; class Mammalia; order Carnivora; family Procyonidae; genus Procyon; species Procyon lotor. The sequence goes on from CM053618.1 coordinate 16,824,735, forward strand.
GTGAACGTCCGAAAAGCTATTCACACACTCAAGGTGTTCTGCTTTGAGTAACCAGAATCTCGGGTTCCTGCGCGGCTTGGGGCATACACACCCCACCGTCGAGGAGGTACACCCTAGCTTTTCCTGCAAGACTGACAGCCTGAGAACGTGCACCTAGGCACACCTGCCAGGCAAAGGCAACGCTCCCCAGAGAAGCGACAGTGGAAAGGGAAAGATACGTCTAAGGGTGGGGGCGCGGAGCGCTCAAGTCAATTAACAATTGAGTGCCGAGTCCCGAAGATACGACAGTGCACAGCACAGATAGGATCCCTGCCCTCGTGATGTGGCTCTCAAAATTACTGCGGAAACGCGACTGCCCAGGACTGAGGAGGGGACGAGAGACCTCCGCGATCCAGGTTTCTGGAGTCGCCTCCCTTCGGACGCGAGGCGGCGGTGGCCGCAGATAACCACTCCACGCCCAGCTTGGGCCTCCTCCCGTGACCCCCGGCCCAGGACGGTCCCTTGTCTCTCACCGAATCCTTTAATGAGCTCGGTGAAGACCCCGGGGTCGCTTTCCATGAGGCACCACTCCCCGGCATTGCCCGTCATGGCCCCGGCCACACACCGCCCCGCTCCACCTCAGGATTCGGCCGCCCCCCGCACCAGCTGCAGCCAGCCCCTGATCTCGGCAAACCCGCCGCTGAGCTCGTCAACCCCACGTCACCCCGCCTACTTCCCGACAGCCTCCGGGCGCCGTCACCTGCAGCGCGACAGAGCGCGGGAGGACGCTCTAGCCACCCAGGAGACAGCGAAACTCTTCCTAGGCCGTGCAGGACCCGTAGCGGATTCGGAAGGGGCCGGGGCTTAAGAAGAAAGGGCGGGGATTCAGCGCGCCGTAGGAGGTAACATCCGGGATCCTCGCCAGTCGAGGGCGGGGCAAAAGGTGAGGGGCGGGGCTCGTTCCCGGGAGCCGAACCTGGAGTCCCGGTCGGCGGTAGAGTTGGAGCAGTTAGCGCCCGCAGGGCTGTAGCATCTTCCTGTTGTCTCCACGCACCGCGCAGGGCTTCTCCTGGTGGCGTTGCGGATTCGGAGGGTCGGCCGCCAAGCACAGGTGAGGAAACTGTGGGAGGCCGGCTGGGGCCCTTTGTGCGGTCTGAGCGGACCCGGGGACGCGCAGGGTTTGGCTGATCCTCCATGTCCCTCATCCAGCATCCCAGTGGCTGAGGCCGGAGCAAACACTTGGCAAAACCATCGTTCTCCCCCGCCCTGCCTCTGAGTCCTGCTGTTGCTGGATGGCGAAACCAGCATCTCTTTGAGCACAACCTCGCTTGGCCCGGCTAGGACGCTCCCGAGGGTGGGCCCTTCCAAATCCCGGACTGCTCCGTCTTGTGCTTCCATAGCTTTCCACAGGCCGCGTCTGGAGGGGCCTGCTTTATCTTTACTCCTCCTCTTCCTTCTCCTCCTCCCGCGGCTTCTGCGCGGAGAGGCGTTGCCCCGGATTTGGGATTTGGGAAGAGGGAGCTTTGCGGGAACACAGAAGGCGAATTTATCCTCGAGGGAATGACGAGAGAGATCTATTCTGTAGTTCGTGGGGATGATAGACAAGAGTAAGGGGTTGCGATGCTTCAAAGAAAAGGTTGGAAAAAAGCGTAGTAATCATAAAAACGTTTGTAATGTTTCTAAGATTAAATGATGAGTTAACCCAAAAATGCCTATTTTCGCTAAACTGTGAAATTGCCCTCGTTCAGCAGGCTTTTGCAGAATACTAGTGTTAAGATTAAAATCTTCAGGAGTATGTGTATTTATGCATCACTTCTTAAAGCTCCAAATTCCAAGAAAGGCCTTTGGATTCCGGACAAAAACACTTTAGTAGACAAAACTGATTCCTTGCTCCTCAAACAGGTGACCTATACCTCGGGAGTTAGCGAGCATTGTGTTATGGACTATGTGAAGCCACAAAATAAGCATGACAAATATTACTGAGAGAAACAACAGAACAGTTTTTATATTAAAACAAGCATGGCTGTGGAGCGCCTGTCTGGCACGGTCGGTAAAGCATGCAACTCCTGATTTCTGGATTGTGAGTTCCAGCCCCACATTGGGCGTAGAGATGACTTTAACAAGAAAAAAAAAAAAGCATGGCTGTATTATGGAGTAGAAATGAAAGTTTGTATCAAGTGTTTGATTTTTTTTTTTTTATTTTGAAACTGTCTTGAAGTTTAAAAAAAAGAGGAAGGGGGTGCGGGTGTGAATTTCTGTTTATTATCTGTTCCCTTAAGTATACTAAATGGAAAAGTTTGTGAAGTGTAAGAGTCTTGCTGTGTTTCCTTAATAAACCATGCCTAGAATGAGTGTCATTAGACCCCAAAGCTGTTTGTGATAATTTGTGGTATATTTTAACCTATAATATTACTGTAAACTTGAAAGTGTTTTCTGTGCTGAATAGGTACTCATAACTAACATTTCTTTGATACCCAACTTTAACATGGTGCCTATTGTAGAAAGACCAAACTGGAAATTTAGCCCTTGACATAACCTAGACGTAACCAGAAAGGAGGGTTAAAATTTCTTTAAATTATGTTAACATTTAATCCTAACTTCACATAAAAATCCAGATTTCTGGGTCTTGAGAAAGATGAGAAGATTTGATAATACAAGGTCTCTACTACATGGAAACCAGTTGGCATGCTGTCGTGTTTGCCACAGTTCCTCACCACTTTTTATTGCATCACATTTGACTTGATCAACTCAGGTACACTACCAGTCTGAATGATGTATTTATTTGAATTTGTGGCCCCAGTTTTTGCAGTATTGTTTCTTTTAAATTGTTTTGCATGCTTATAGATGTATGTCAGCTTTGACCTCATTTAGAAAGGATTAAGCTGCAAAACTTGCTTGACCTCTTGGGATGAAAGCATTTTCCAACTAACAGATGATCAAGAGACTTTGGGAAGATACTCACATGTGTACATTCAAGAAAGACAGGAACCCAAGAAATAGTACTGTTAAAAGATAACTATAAATGTAGTTCTAATGAACACAAAGCAGAAAGAATTGCTATTACTATTGTGTATTAATTACTAGCATTCACTGATTTTTGCATTCAATATTAAGAGAGAAGTGGGCATTGTATAAAATGGCCACAACCAATTTCACATCGTGGCCATACCTTTAAAAATACTGTGATCTGTTTAATTCTTCCCTGAATTTTAATTTACTGAAGTTTAAAACAACTTTAGCTCTATTAAAGTGTTTGGAGTAGTGTACTTTAAGAGCATTGGATAGGACAGGCCAACCCAAAGAATTAACTATCTTTTTTTGTAGTTGTTGTTAATCTGGATATACAACCCTTGATTATTCAGAAGCGGATTAATTGATGACCAGGCTCTGACCTCATTCACTGTCCAAACTGCCTTCTAAATCACTGACAATGGGGCTTAAGCTTTGAGGAGGGAGATGATGGAAGTTGGGGAAAGGGGAAATTAAGGTCCTGTGTATGTCTGTTTGTATCTCAAATTGCTTTCTATACAAATATAAAAGGTTATATATAAAAAATTATATAAGGGTTAAATATCATTTGAATGTCTATTTATTTATATAACTTCCCAGATATATTTTTAATATAGTCAATTTTTAGTTTTCATTTTTAATGACAGATTTTTGAGAGAATTCCTGTGTCATGAAATTCACTATTTTAATGTATGCCATCAAGTGACTTTTAGTATACTCACAGACTTATGTTGATGTAGGCAGACTGGGTCTGTGGACCTAGAAGGAGTCCTACAGGACCAGCCAACAGGGTCCTTGGTTTTACAAAGGATAGAAATCAAACACCATCTGAGAGGAAGTGAGAGTAGAGTTTATTGAAGGTATATAGAGAGGACAGATGGAGACATAGTACCTGAGAGACTTTGAAAGGAAAGGAGAGTGACTCTGTTTTGCTTGGAGTGTGGGGTTTTTATTGAGGATTGTGATCTGGTGTGCATGTCTTCTTAGGCATCCAGAAACTGGTCAAAGCAAGCACAAAGACTCAGGTGTCCTCCTTAAGTCACTTATGCAGGAGGCTTGGCGTCAGGGTGTCTATAATCAGTGGTCTGCAAACTGTACATGACAAGCTTGCCCTGTCACTCCTATCAGTTGTGCTGGAAGACTCCAAAGAAATCATTAACTCCTGGACCCTTACAAGAAGGGGAAGGGCATACATAAGGGCATACATGCGTAAGGTGTGGGTGCAGGTCCTAGCAAGAGTAGAAGCAGGAAAAGGAGCAAAAAAGCAGTTCTTCATGGAGTCCCTTCAGTTTCCTTATCTCAGTGTAACCATCACCTACTATCTAATTTCAGAACATCTTCACCACCCCAAAAAGAAACCCCTTACCACTTCAGAGAACAGTCTGGCAGTTCTTCAAAAGGTTAAATATAGAGTTACCATATGATCCATCATTTTACATTACCACTAGCAATGAATGAGGGTTCTAATCTCTCCAGATCCTTACCCAACACTTACTGTCATTTTCGTTGTAGCCATCCTAGTGAGTGTGAAGTGGTATCTCATTTCAGTTTTGATTTGCATTTCCGCGATGAGTGATATAAACTGTTAGGGTTCATGAGCAAACAGTCAAAGAATTCTTGAGATGTCTTCAGTGCAGAAAGGGTGGTTTTATTAAACCATAGGAACAAGACCCATGGGCAGAAAGAGCTGCACTTGACTTGTGAGGAGTAGCTGATTATATACTTTCAGATTGGGAAGGTGCTAGGGATAGCATACGTCTCCAAGGAATTTGAAAGCAAGGTTTCTAGGACCTTGAGGGGCTAGCTGTTGTTAGGAAAAGGTCATTTACTACTGTCTAATGAAACCTCAGTTATGAGACTCAGATGTGTATCAGGAGGCCCTATGCTTGGAGGATGATTGCTAACATATATCTGGGGAAAGGGGGATAGAGAAAGGAAATTTTCAAAAGGATTGTGATAGGATCCTGGAGGTTGGGCTAAGTATTAACTTTGAGGCAGCTACCTAAGCTCCTTAATAAAGTACCCTCTGCCTGTCCCAAGAACTTGTCAATGGGCTGCAAAGAAAATGTAATTTTTTCTGTATTTCTTTCTCCTTTATTCTCCACATAAATGAGTACTAAAAACAGCATCTTTTTATGTATTTACTGGCCATTTGTATATCTTTGAAGAAGTGCCTACTCGGATGCTTTGTCTCTTTTTACTATGTGAATTATTATTTTATTATTGAATTGTGAGGTTTTTTTAATATATTCTAGATAAAATTCTTATGGTATGATTTGCAAGTATTTTCTCCCATTTCATGGGATCTCTTTGCACGTTCTTGGTGGTATCCTTTGAAGCACAAGTTTTAAATTTTGATGAAGTCCAGTTTATCTTTTTTTTCTTTTGTCACTTTTGCCTTTTCTGTCTCTTTGAGATCAGTTCTCTGACCCAAACTCTGTCCTGCAATTCAGTTCAGTTCCAGACTTAGCTTCAGATCCCACAAGTTAAAGGGCAAGATCCCCAACAAGACTACCCTTAACTTCAGACACCAGCTACGAGTAGAGTCTCTGCAACCAACTACATATCCATGTCTTCCCACAAACCCCTCAGGGTCAATAATTCACTAGAATGACTCACATAACTCACTAAAAGCACTATCATTATGATTATAGTTTTAATATAAAGGATATGACTCAGAAACAGCCAAATGGAAGTCACATATAGTCCAAAGTCTAAAGGCAGGACAGGGAATACCCTCTGTGTGGAATCCGGGCAATTCATACTCCAAGCACATCAATTTGTTAACCCGTTAGGAAGCTCCACTGAACTTTGATGTTCAGAATTTATATAAGGGATTTTATTAGGAGGCTTGATTGATTGTGATTGGTTGACTATGTGGCGGAGCCCAGTCTTGGGCCCTAACACCTCCTGGGAGTTCGATCTAGCCCCAAATTCCAACTCTTTAATCAAATGTTTAGTCTTTCCGGTGACCAACCCCCATCCTGGAGCCCAGAGTGAATCATCATATTAGCATAACAAAGACTCCTGTCAATCTGGAAATTCCAAGGATTTTTGAAGCCCTGCCAAGAAACGTGGACAAAAACTAGATACTCTTTATTATACCAGTCTTACCACCCAGCCAATTTTAAAGTTAATTTATGTGTCAGCACTGAGGGACAAGGAGAATAGCTGAGAACTACTGCCATTCCGCTTTTCATATTTCACTTGAAAAATTTTATTCTGGTAAATTTACACAAACAAGTAGAGTGGGGCCATTCATGTGATCTGTTCCACTGTTTTATGATGCATCCTGGAAAGAATGGTCACAGAAGCATGTGAAAAGCTGAGAATTTTTTCCTGCAGAAATGTTGAAAGGGTAGGTCTAAGTGGTTGTCATTAACATATGCAAGGGTTAAGATTCCTTTGATGAGGCAATGAGTTAAGTAACTACATTTCTTACAATAGAGATTACAAGGATTACATTTAGGGATTGCACTTTAGCATCTACCCTAGATATAAAAGTTCATTTTTCTTCTTGCTCAACAAAAGACAGCTTGAATACATAATATTAAATATATTAGAAAAACTTGGAGATACTGTTCCGCTCAGAAGACATTTTTACTCTGTACTCGTTACTTCCTCTTTGTAACTTTTTCACGTTTTATTTTTCTTAATTGTATATCCACTACCTGAATATAGTGCATTTTTTCCTGATTACAGAATTTATCTTAAAGGCTTGCATTACATTATTAATTGCACACATCAAGACTTATTTTCAAAATAAATGTGTTACAGGGAAGAAAAACCAGTCATACATGACTCTTAGATGGTTCATAAAATCACTTTAATATGGCTTAGTTATCCTCAAGTATCTATTACTTAAGTGTTGTTGTAGGTTCAAAGAAGGGATATACAACTAAACCAGGTCCCTGCTCTTAAGGGAACTAATAGTCGCTAGACATACTCACAAAAAATAATAACAAGGGAAAGAATTTGAGGGGAGGGAATTTTGAGATTTGGGTTGGGATATTTAAATCACACCTCTTGGGTTTTGGGTCAGGAAAGCTGTTGTATTAGCAAAATCTAATATTGAGTATCATTTCAAGATTATTCATCTAACAAATATAACTAATAATCAGGAATAGCTAGGTTAAAGTACCACCCAAGGGTATTTTTGTAAAAGCTTAGAGATGAGGCTAGCAATGCCAAATGCAGTGTAAAGATAAAATAAAGAACATTTTCTACTAGAATTAGCAGTTAAGGTGTAAGTCTTTGAGAAGCCTGTTATTCTCAAAGTTTTTTTGATTAAAAAGCAGATAAGAAAAAGAAAAAGGCAGATAAAAAGCCATATTGAAAAGGGTAAGAATAAATAGCAGAGGCATCATCTTTTGCACCAGGAGTTACTGCCTATACTGCACTGGGTAACTATAAATCGGTCCCTAATGACTAATGTAATATGATCATTACACTTTGACACCTGAGGTCTAGGCCTGCCCTAACATAAGCTACTTTATACACCAGAGTTTTATTTGAAATATGACGCTGATTATTTGCAACATAATTCAAATCACTCCCCCCTCCCTCCGCCAGTCACATTCAAAATAGGAGGCTGTCCAGTCTCCCACGCATTTATCCCCCATTCTGAGACCCAACCTCATTGCTCCCTTGCATAACAGACTACCCACATTGGGAACTTCCTCGATTTCCTTATCCTCTCTTCTCTCCAACCCCTCTTCACCCTTAGTGAAGGAGCGATCTCTTGCTGTCAGTAGGCCAGTCTCAACCTGGATGCTCTAAAGCCCATTCTGTTTCACCTTTAGTGATCGCATTCCCTCAGTTATATCTTTTCTCTACTGTCTTCCACTCTCCAAATTGAATCATTCAACCTCAGCCTCAATGTCCTCTCATCTAGAAAGATAAAAAGGTTTTTCTTTGTGTTCTCATCTTCTCTGTTACCATCCCTTTCTGAAAAAGAGTAGTCCACCTGTGAAGTCTCCCTCTCTGCATACTCCTAATCTCAGTATAATCAGGCTCTTTCTTGCAGAACTCTACTACAATTGCCCTTCCTCATCACTACTGTTTGGATAAATCCAGTGGTCATTTTCCTAAGTTATTTTACTTCATCTCTGAGTATTTGACATTACCAGCCACTGACTCCTTGAAATTCTCTTCCCTATGGCCCATGATACTACTGTTCTGGTTTGCTATGCACCCCTCTTTCTCTCCTTTGAAGGGCCCTTTTCTCCCTAGCTCTTTTTTTTTTAAGATTTTATTTATTTATTTTTGAGAAAGAGAGAACAGGAACACCAGGAAGGAAGAGGCAGACTTCCCACTGAGCAGAGATCCAGATGTGGGGCTCCATCTCGGGGTCCCAGGATGAAGGCAACTCATGACTTGAACTGAAGGCAGACACCCAACCAACTGAGCCACCCTAGCTCTTAATTATTAATATTCACCAGGATTCCATCTTAAGGCTTACCCACAATATATAAACATGTTGAAATTTGTATCATCCTCAAAACAAAATTTCTTTTACCTTGTGTTGCTCTTTAAGCTACTACCTTATCTGTCATTTCTTTATAGCTATGCCAGTATACTTAGTTCTTTTTCTAAAATCTAAAGGCAGCAAGATTTCAGACATTCCTTTCTGGAACACATTTCCCCAAGCTTAATATACCAGTTTTTAGTTTGCCTTCTCTGTGCAAGTCTTCTTGTATTATTGAGACAGCATTTTATTCTCCTCTACTGACTCAAAGAGTACTTTTTATTAGAGCACTTAAATACAGTTTGCTTCATATATGTATATATTTTTACCTCACCAAACAGAAAATGGTTTTCCTAAGGACTCTTGCTCTTTTCTTAAAACCTTTTTAGAGAATGGGGGGACTTTAAAAAAAATCTTTTTAATTGAACAGGAATCTCTTTAATGTCTTACACATAAGATGCAGTAAATGCTGGTTAAGTTTTTTCTTGTTGGTTGTATTGTTTTGTTTGCCATGGGGAGAAGCCTAGTGCAGTGCACTATAATGGTATAGGCAGGAGACTTGGGGCACCTGGATAAGCAGCTCTACTGTATTAAGAGTAGCAGTGGATGGATAATGTAGTAGACAGTTGTGGTTGCTCCATTAGGAGGATAAAAAGGGATATTACTGTGGTACAGCTAGTTCTAGTAGCTTAAGCAATAATGGAAGGAAGTACAGGTAATTACAGATCACATAAGCTATAAATGAGCATAGTTGATAGGACTTTAATCAGTTAGGATGCTCTCAACCATAGGTAACAGAAAACTTAAACAATAGGCTTAAACAAAGGCTTAAACAATAAGGATACATTTATGATATGGTATGAAATTTGTAAGTAAGGCATTGCCAGGTAGCTCAATGATAGCAGGGACCCAGATTCTTTCTAATTTTTTTTTCAGTTCTAAAATACATAAATTAGTGTGTCTTCTTAAACTGACTCCCCCATGGCTCTAGCCCACCACTCCAAACTTCATTTGTAAATCAGTGTCTGAAAGGGGAACATTCCTTTTTCAGAGCCCAAGACCACTTTTAAGAGTGAAGAAAACCTCAGAAGTATTCTCTGCAGACTTAATCATGTCACAGTGGCCAGTTGTATGCCCTTACCTGTACATGTCACATGGCCAAAGACATTCATCCCTTAGGAGTAGAGATGGGTAGGCTCCCCTGAAGAAGTTTACTGCCTGGAAAAAGGGGGAGAGAAAGAAGGGATGTTGCATACGCAACCAAAACTGTGTACACAGTTTTTCAGAGAGTAAAGGAAGTAAGATCTTTAGCCTCAGGTAGCATAGCTGCCCTCCCTGCCCCTTTTATTCTCTTTCTAAGGCATCCAGACCCCATGCTGAGCTGTCTGCTTAGTCTCTGAAGCAACAAACAATACCTCAAAAATATAACCGAGTTGTTGCTTCTGGTTATCATGCTACCACTTAATGAGCTTAAAAAATACTTTTTAAGTCAAAAGATTGTGTAGCAGGGGCACCTGGGTGGCTTAGTCCGTTAAGCGTCTGACCCGCTCAGGCTCAGATCTCAGAGTCCTAAGACCAAACCCTGAGCTGCAGACTCCCTGCTCAGTGGGGAGTCTGCCTCTCCCTCTACCCCTCTGCCCCTCTTCCCCTGCAGTGCCTGCGTGCTAGCTCTCTCTCTCTCTCTCTCTCTCAAATAAATAAATATTTTTTAAAGATCAAAGATTTTGTAACATTTCAAAAAGCATAGATTAATAAATGCTTTCAAAAATAAGAATGTTTTCCTTTTTATAATTTTAGTTTTCTTTCTAGCTATAATAACATTTTGCTTTTTGATAGGTTTCGTAAAAGACAAAAATGGAGGAATCCGTCAATCAAATGCACCCACTGAATGAGAAACAGATAACCAATTCCGAAGATGGATATGTATGGCATGTCACTGATATGAATCGACTACACCGGTTCTTATGTTTTGGTTCTGAAGGTGGGACTTACTATATCAAAGAACAGAAGTTGGGCCTTGAAAATGCTGAAGCTTTAATTAGACTGATTGAAGATGGAAGAGGATGTGAAGTGATCCAGGAAATAAAGTCATTTAGTCAAGAAGGCAGAACCGCAAAGCAAGAGCCTATGCTTTTTGCACTTGCCATTTGTTCTCAGTGTTCCGACATAAGCACAAAACAAGCGGCATTTAAAGCTGTTTCTGAAGTTTGTCGCATTCCTACACATCTCTTTACTTTTATCCAGTTTAAGAAAGATCTGAAGGAGAGTATGAAATGTGGCATGTGGGGTCGTGCCCTCCGGAAGGCTGTAGCTGACTGGTACAATGAAAAGGGGGGCATGGCCCTTGCTCTGGCAGTTACAAAGTATAAACAAAGAAATGGCTGGTCTCACAAAGATCTGTTAAGATTGTCACATCTTAAACCTTCCAGCGAAGGTAAGCGTAAGATCTTTGGGTTGGGGGAGGTTGCAAATCTATGATAAACTCCAAATTTTTATTTGACATAAGATAATTGTATAATATCTTCTAGAAATAGCCTTTCAGTCTCAAAACACATTGGTTGACTAATTCAAATGTTTAATGCCAACCTGGAATTAAACCCCTACCACAGGCAATCCAGAAATTACTATTCAAGAATCAAATGACAGGTTTACAGATTAATATTCTAAATCTCAAAATGTCACTGTGCTAACTAGCATGCCTACCCAAGTGATTATAGCGTATGAAAGCAGCATGGACATGATTAAAGTTGTAGTAAGCAAAACAGCTCCTAGCCACTAGCCTAGGCAGATAGCCAGGCTATACTGCTCTGGTCCCTTATGATTTTTTTCCCTCCCTGTCTTCCTAGGATATATGTTCCATGGAACCTAAAGGCTACCTGAAATAGTGCTGAACTTAACAATTCAGGATGTTAATTGTCTCCAAGCAGTCAGCCAGGGGACATGGTAACTTGGGGCAGTTTTTCTGTGTCTATGGGAAGAGACTTTTGAGAAGTTAGTTGGATGTATGATAATTACTCAGTCCTTCTTAGAAGGGAAATAAGAAAAACGTTTGTGCAAGAATAATGTAAAGTATGAACTTCCACAATATTTCTAAAATTTGCTCTTTTTTAATACCAGGAGTGAAACTTGAAAAGACAGCTAGCTCCTCATTAATTCCTAATTTACCCATTTTATTATGAATGGATTTTTTAAAATGAAATTTAAACCGTAAATTATTACAAATACATAAAAAACCCATTTGTATTTTGGTTTTTTATTAGAAATTATATGTTTGTTTTAAAGTAGCTGGATAATACATAAAAATACAATGCAGAAAGTAGGAGTCCTGCCCTTCAAAAGAAATTACTGTAGTGCTCGCTTCGGCAGCACATATACAAAAGAAATCACTGTATGTGTTGTATATTACTCCTAAACATACACCATTTTATTCTTTAACTTTTTATATACCTTCTTTGTTTCAGTTAAAAGTATATCGACATTTCTTTAAGTCAGGAGAAATAGTTGCTTATATACCATTGTATGAATATACTATAATTTATTTACCTAGTCTCTTACTGATGACAATAAAATAGCTTCTGGTTTCTTATACTATTATAAAAATACTACAATGAATAAACTTGCATAATGTAAATATTTATATAATGGGTAAACCCACAAAGAGTTTGTAGAAGTAGCCAGTTTCCCCTCATTGAACACTGGCTGTTACTAGTGTTTTTTTTTTTAATATCTGCCAATAGGATAGGTGAAAAATTACATCTTACTGAATTTGTGGGCAAAAGTTCATCTTCTCGGGGCGCCTGGGTGGTTCAGTGGGTTAAAGCCTCTGCCTTCGGCTCGGGTCATGATCTCAGGGTCCTGGGATCAAGCCCTGCATCGGGCTCTGTTCAACGGGGAGCCTGCTTCTCCCTCTCTCTCTACCTGCCTCTCTGCCTCCTTGTGATCTCTCTTTCTCTCTGTGTCAAACATAAATAAAATCTTTAAAAAAAAAAAAAAGTTCATCTTCTCATACATTATACTTTGCTGATTATTTTTTGTGGAGTATATTTTATCTTTGTCCTTTTTTCCATTGAATTGCTATTCTTAATATTGATTGTCACCATTTATTCATTCAACAAATATTTATTGAGCACCAAATGGATGGGGGCTGTTCTAAGAACCTGGAACACATAGGAATTTATAGCTTCATATTATATTGATCTCCTGCACTTTCACTCTTTTTTCTTTGTCTTTCAACTTTTTTTGTTGGGAGTTTCTGGCATATTGAAGTTTGGAATTTTAATGTAATGAAACTTGCCTGGTTTTCTTCATAGATTTTTGTTTTGTGTTAGGTTTAGAATGGTCTTTTTCAGCCTAAAGTCATAAAAATATTTACCTGTATTTTTCCCGAACATATTCATGCTTTAATTTTTTTATTTTTAAATCTTTAATTCAATATGAGAAGAATGTAGGGATCCAGCTTTGTCTTTTGAGACACTACATGGTGGTGTGTACCTAAGTGCTAGTTCTAATTGGAAAAACTAGTTTCTGAATTTATGCATATAGTTGTTCTGGGTTTTGAATTCTTGGTCTACAAAACAACTTAGTAGATGTTCCCAAAACTTGCTCCCACAGACAGTATTCTTTAATTCTAAATTTTTTGAGGGCAAAACTCATACTTAAAATCTTTTAATAATAGCAAATATGTTCAGGCATAAGAGATCCCTAGGCTTCTCGGAATCAAAAGAATTTGGAAAATTCTTCCAGAATTCCAGAGCTTCCAGAAAGGTAATATTTTTTTTAGAGATTTTTACTTATTTATTTGACAGAGAGACATAGCAAGAGGGGGAACACAAGCAGAGTGAGTGGGAGAGGGAGAAGCAGGCTTCCCACTTGAACAGGGAGCCCAATGTGGGGCTCATGACCTGAGCCAAAGGCAGGCACTTAACAACTGAGCCACTCAGGTGCACCCCAATAAATAATATTTTAATACCTTAATTGAAACATATTTGAAACAGATAAAGTAAGTTAAAATGTAATTTAATTAATCAGGTATTTCTTGTATACATACTGTGTGGCCAACATAGAACTTGAGTAGGATAAAAATAATAATAAGCCTGCCTTTAAGGAAGTTATATTTTAGTTGGAAAGACAAAATAGCAGACATGCTCACATATGAAACATTTAGTAATTTAAAACAATATAAGATTTTGTACTAAAGTCTGGATGTTAACAAGAGTCAGTACTTTAGAAGTTCCTATGTATTAGTATTGACTTGATCAAATTATTTAGAGTCCAGAGATAACACATAGGCTCAATCTGCCTTAAGGATGGATTTTATTTGACCTGCACAATTTTTAGGGGAAAAATGAATTCTTTGCTAACGTCATTTTAAAAAAATCAGAAGACATCACATAAAAATTCCTATTCTGGCTTTTTTTGAAAATACTTTTTTTGGCAGCACTAAACCAAAACTTCACTAAACATTAGTAGATCATACTCTCTTTAGTTTGTTCCATCATCTTCACCACTCTCTATTATATATCTATTCCATTTTTTATCTTACCAACATTTACCTCTTGGACCTTTTTGAGTCTGATAAATCAAACGTCCCTTTCACATTTAACAGAAGTGAAAGCTAAGGCCTAAGATTGGTCACACAGCCATTTATTGGCAAAATGTTGGCTAGAACTCAATCATCCTCAGTGCCCCAATCCCAAGCTCTTTCAACTATCAAAAGGAACTAAAAAAGAAATGAACACCTTGTTTTCCTTTTTATTATTTGGCCTGTAGTACTTTCTCATTTATTTAAAAAAAAATTTCAAATTACTTACCTACCTGTCCACTTCTACATATCTCTGGTACTTGTAAATACATATTTATTCAGTAGCGGAAAGGGACAAGTGTATAGGAGATTATTTGAGACAGATCTGTACTTTGAATTGTTCTGAGATTGTGGACCTGAGATAGGTATTGTCTACCAAAGTTTCTAATGATGGTGTCTCAAAAAAGAAGAACCTCTATAATAAAATGACTTAGAATATAAGAGATTTTCCTCCAGAGCCTCATATTAAAACAATTATGATGGAATAAGCAAAATCATTTGACTCCCATCGGCTTAAGTGTGTTTGTTATATCATAGAAAGCAGCCTTCCAGTGTAAAGAGTTTAGCTCCTCTGTATCTAGTTATTTCATTCTCAGTAAACATGTTTTTCATCCAGAAATTCTCATGCCATTTCAATTCTTTATTTTCTTAAAGGACTTGCTATTGTGACCAAATATATTACAAAGGGCTGGAAAGAAGTCCATGAATTGTATAAAGAAAAAGCACTTTCTGTGGAGACTGAAAAATTATTAAAGTATCTGGAGGCTGTAGAGAAAGTGAAACGCACAAAAGATGAACTGGAAGTCATTCATCTAATAGAAGAGCATAGGTTAGTTAGGGAACATCTTCTAACAAATCATTTAAAGTCTAAAGAGGTAAGTATATTATAGTACGTGATTAAACGAGAGTAATTTGTGGTATGTATTATGTATTAAAACTTATGTGATATGTATAAAAGTAATTTATGATATGTAATTTATAAGATGCGTAACAATATATCCACTTTTTAACAAAAATGTAAAATGTATCTTGGGCGCCTACCTTCAGCTCAGGTCACGATCCCAGGGTCCTGGGATCGAGCCCTGCATTGGCCTCCCTGATCAGTGGAGAGCCTGTTTCTCCTTCTGTCTCTGCCTGCTGCTCTGCCTACTTATACTGTCTCTGTCAAATAAATAAAACCTTTTAAAAAATATACAAAATATATCTTGAATCTATGTAAAATACTTAATACAATGCCCAGATGTAGTTGGCATTCAGTTAAGTGTTATGTCTGCTTTGTAAAGGCTGGTTAATTTGCCTGCTAATTAAAAATAAATAAGTAAAATTCTTCTATGTAGTTCCTTCATAAAATAGACTTTACTTTCTTACTCTAGTAAAGAGAAGTTAATTTGAGAAGCCTTTGACCAGTGTGCAAATCTTTTTATTTAGGAAATACTTAGAACCCCAAAAGAAAGTCTTAAAGAAAAAAAAAAAAAGAAAGTCTTAAAGAATATGTTAGTAATATTGATACAGTGATTATACTGATTCACGTGCCCTTAATCTTTTATATTTCTACCTATGTCACTTCAATAGGTGTGGAAGGCTTTGTTACAAGAAATGCCTCTTACTGCATTACTAAGGAATCTAGGAAAGATGACTGCTAATTCAGTGCTTGAACCAGGAAACTCAGAAGTATCTTTAGTATGTGAAAAACTGTGTAATGAAAAACTGTTAAAAAAGGTAAGCATTG
>CM053618.1:16840999-16879160 GCA_028646535.1 Procyon lotor
ACTTGGGACTTGATATATTTTATAAAAACACATTTTAAAGATGATACTGATAGTTTAACCATTTTTTATTATTCATTTGTTTTTCCACAGTTTGTGTAAATGGTGGATATATAATTAACATTGTAAGTTTATGAATAAAGAATTTCTCCTTACTTTTGGACAATATCCAATCATCTTATAAAATTATTTTGTTAAGTTTTAAAATACTAAATTTAAGATTTTTATTGCTGTAGAGTCCTTTGACTTGGTCCTCTGTCATTCTTTTAATCAGTAGTGGATCTCCTCTATCTTGGTGGGAAATGATTTTTTTCTTTCTTTTAGTACTGAAAATCCTACATCAGAGTTAAAAGTTAAAGTTTTTGATTTTAAAATTTTCTTCTTATTCCACAAAATAGTAGTAACTAAATTCAGCAAATGAAAGGGATTATACAGATGAGATTTATCTTCAATATACAAAAATCAATCAATGTAATACATTACATTAATAGAATGAAAGGACAGCCACACGATCTCAGTGCAGAAAAAGCATTTGACAAAATTAAATACCATATCATGATTTAAAAAAACCAGTAAACTAGGAATAGAAATGAACTTCTTCAGCATGATAGAGGCCATATATAAAAAACCCACAGCTATAAATTATATTCAGAGGTGAAAGATTGAAATCTTTTCCATTGAGATCTAGAAAAAGACAAAAATGCCAACTTTTTCCACTTCAATTCTATAGAATACTGGAAGTTCTGGCAGTTAGGCAAGAAAAATATATAAAAGGCTTCCAGATTGGAAAGGAAGAAAATTATCTCTGTTCTCAGATGACATGATCTTATAAGGAGAAAAGCCTGCAGAATCCACAGAGAGCTTAGAGCCAACAAACAAATTCAGCAAAGTTGCAGGATATAAAACCAATAGGCAAAAATCATTAGTATTTCTATACACTAGCATTGAACAATCCAAAGGCCTTAGCCTTTGTTTAGCCTTAAGAAAACACTTCCACTTACAATAATATCAAAAAGAAAAAAATAAGACTTAGGAATAAACTGTGAAGGTACAAGATTCGTAAACTAAAAGCTATAAAAAAACATTACTGCAAGAAGTTTAAGAAGACTTAAATAAATGGGAGGAAAACATGGTTAGGAAGACTTGTTAAGATGACAGTACTACCCAAAGCAATCTACACATCAAGTGCAATTCCTATGGCATCTTTTGCAGAAATAGAAAAACCCACTGTAAAATTTACGTGGACTTTCAAGAGACCCCCAAATAACAAAACCAGTCTTGAAAAAGAACAAAGTTGGCAGACTCACACTTCCGAACTTAGTACAAAGCCAGGGTAATCACAACCGTGTGGTACTGGCATAAAGGCAAATACATAGACCAGTGGAATCGAATGCAGAAGCTAGAAATGAACTCTCACATGTGTGATCAATTGGTTTTTGACAAGAGTGTCAAAACTGGCCAGTGCAGGAAAAGACAGTCTTCAAAAAATGGTGCTTGGGAAACGGGGTAACCACATGCAAAAGAACAAAGTTACCCCTTTAAATTATACCACATGCAAAAATTAAAGTGGATCAGTGACCTATATTTAAGAGCTGAAACTATAAAACTTTTAGAAGAAAACAGAGTAAAAGCTTCATGACATTAGATTTGGCAATAGATTCTCACATATGACACCAGAGCATAGGCAATAAAAGGAAAAGTAAATGAATTGGACTTCATCAAAATTTAATAAACCTTTTGTACATCAAAGGACACTATCAAGAGAATGAAAAGATAGCCTATAGAGTAGGAGAAAATATTTGTAGATCATATTTGAAAGGTTTTTAATGTTTAGAATATATATAAAGAAGTGTTACAACTCCACAATAAAAATACAAAAAACCCAATGCAAAAATGGAGAAAGTACTTGAATAAGACATTTCTCCAAAGAAGATAGCCAAATGGCCAATTAGCAGGTGAAAAGATGTTCAACATCATTAGTCATCAGGGAAATGCAACTCATTGGTTCTTATCAAAAAAGCAGAAATAACAAGCCTTTGGGAGGATAGGAGAAATTGCAACCCTAGTGCATTGCTGGTGGGAATGCAAACTGGTATAGGCCTGTGGAAAACAGTTTGGTTGTTTCTCAGAAAGTTAAACATAGCATTACCGTGACATCCACTATTTCCACCACCTATGTATATACCCAAAAGAATTGAAAACAGAATCAAATGTACCTATAGGTGAATGTTCATAATAACACTGTTCACAATAGCTAAAAGGTAGAAGCAACCCAAGTGTTCATCAAGAGATGAATGGATAAACAAAATATAGTATATACATACAATGGAGTATTCAGCCTTACAAAGAAATGGATTTTGAAACATGCTACAACATGAACCTTGAAAACATTATGCTGAGTGAAATAAGCCAGACACTAAAGGACAGGTATTATATGATTCCATTATATGAGGTATCTGGAATAGGCAAATTCATAAAAAAGAAGTAAAACAGAAGTTGCAAGGGACTGAAGAGAAGTGGGAATGGAGAGTCATTAATGGGTACAGAGTTTCTGTTTGGGTAGATAAAAGGTTCTGGAGATAGTGGTAGTTACATACCATTATAAATATACTTAATGGAATGGAATTGTACCCTTAAAAATGATCTAAAAGCAATTTTATGTTATTTATATTTTACCACAAAAAAACTTTGCTAGACATTCTCAGTTTACTTTATGAGGAGTGATTTCTAAAAAAAATTAAAAAAAGGCATATGGTAACTTCTTTAAATAAAATTACTGAGTAAGCTATCTTATTTTCTGTTCTTCCCTCTAGTAAAATCTTAAGCATTTTCAAGTACTCGTCAGTTAGTTGGTAAATCAAAAACCAGGTCTTTCAAGTGGAAAGATGAATAAATATGATTTTTGAAAATCTAATTTTAATTTCTGTGATTGCTTTTAAAGATCATTTTCGGTGTTTTGTTTTGTTTTTTAGACAGTGGAGCCAACTGGAAAGCGTTTCTTGCTGGCTATTGATGTCAGTGCTTCTATGAACCAAAGAGTTTTGGGTAGCATACTCAATGCTAGCACAGTTGCTGCAGCGATGTGCATGGTGAGAACACCTAATACAATTTAGAATTTTTGCCACCCTAAAAAGTATTTACTGTGGGGCAAAATTGTAAAGTTAGATATGATCAAGGATTATGTTTTCACTTGTTTTTGTCATTTTGCTTTATAAGTAAAGTTTTAAACCTGGGTAGCTCAGCCCGTTAAGTTAAGTATCCAACTCTTAATTTTGGCTCAGGTCACAGTCTCAAGGTTATGAGATTGAGCTTGGGTCCACACTGGGCATGGAACCTGCTTAAGATTGTCTCTTCCCTCTGTCCTTCCCTACCTATGTGCATGCTCTTTCTCTCTCTCTCTCTCAAAAAAAAAGGCAAAGTTTTAAGTATATTGTATGCATAGAGTATTGTGTAGGTATATTTATAAAGCATATCCAAGGAACAATAGAAATTTTAATTTTACTGAATATTAAATATTAATATATTGTTGAGAAAATAGATAATGCTTAGAGAACATATTGATAAATATAGAAGTTAAAAGATCAGGAAATGGGGCGCCTGGGTGGCCCAGTGGGTTAAGCCTCTGCCTTTGGCTTAGGTCATGATCTCAGGGACCTGGGATTAAGCCCTGCATTGGGCTCTCTGCTCAGCAGGGAGTCTGCTTCCCCCTAATCTCTCTGCCTGCCTCTCTGCCTACTTGTGAGCTCTCCCTGTCAAATAAATAAATAAAAATCTAAAAAAAATTAAAAATAAATTTTAAAAAAGATTAGGAACTAATAATAACAGTAAGACTTTCGTTCTAGCCTGCCTCTGTCACTTTTGTGGCTTTATGTTTTATTTAATAAAATGAGAAGCACATAGGCTCTGTGTGCTTCAGAGGATAGTTATAAGAACCAGTTGCTTTGTAATAGTTTGTGAGAGTACTTTGAAAGCTATACTGTTACTGTGTAGTTCCAGAACAGAAATAAGCTTAGAAAGAAAATAAATATCTTTTAAAGATTTTTATTTATTTGAGAGAGAGAAAGAGCCTGCCAGTAGGAGGGAGAGCAGAGGGAGAGGGAGAAGCAAACTTCCCACTGAGCCCAGAGCCAGATGTGGGGCTCCAACCCTGGGATCATGACCTGAACCAAAGGCAGACGCTTTACTAAGTCACCTAGGTGCCCCAAATTAAATATCTTCTAAAGATGAAGTTTTATGAATTTCATGATACTATATTTATTTCACCCAAATCTGCTGAAAATTATCACTTTTGAATGTTTCAGGTTGTCACACGAACAGAAAAAGATTCTTATGTAGTTGCTTTTTCAGATGAAATGGTACCATGTCCAGTGACTACAGATATGACATTACAACAGGTTTTAATGACTATGAATCAGGTAAGGAACTGTTTTAAGTTTCCTTAACATGTTTTAAAATAATCTTATATTGATGTTATGTCTGATATTAATAAGTTTATGAGAACAAATAGTTTTATCTTGAGTTTCCCATGAGCGCAAAATAATAAATATATACACATGCTTTGAGAAGGTCTGTGTTTTAGCTATAAGCAAAATGATAATGTAAAAAATAATATTTTTAAGTATTTAATTATTTCAGACATTTCAGTATGGAAACTAGGACACTTTTTTTCTTAGCCATGTTTTTGTTCTGAGTTAGATCCCAGCAGGTGGAACTGATTGCTCTCTTCCAATGATCTGGGCTCAAAAGACAAACACAGCTGCTGATGTCTTCATTGTCTTCACTGATAATGAGACTTTTGCTGGAAGTGTCCATCCTGCTGTTGCTCTCAGGGAGTACCGAAAGGTAAAAGTCTAATATTCTTTCTCACCCCAAATAAGACTCAGCTCTCAAATATTCACTGCATTTTTCCAAAAAATACTGAAGATAGTTCTGTATCTTTGTATAGGAATACGAAGCCAGTTCAACAGTACTTGAAATAAAAAATATTGGCTATCCATATATGATTTATTTCAACTAGTCCCAAATTGTATACATTACTAAACTATACTCTGTAAACTGGCTTTGGCAATAATAAAAATATTTTACCTTAACTATAATTCTTTTTTTTTTTTTAAAGATTTTATTTATTTATTTGACACAGAGAGAGATCACAAGTAGGCAGAGAGGCAGGCAGAGAGAGAGGGGGAAGCAGGCTCCCTGCTGAGCAGAGAGCCTGATGCGGGGCTCGATCCCAGGACCCTGAGATCATGACCTGGGCCGAAGGCAGAGGCTTTAACCCACTGAGCCACCCAGGCGCCCCCAATTTTTAATAATTCATTGTGCTCCTTGAAAAATTAAAGTATCATTTATGAATTTTGTTCATAGTACTACATAAACATAGGACTACATAAAGGACTACATAAAATTAAAGCAAAGCTATCATCTCTGTTTTAAGTTTTATGGCTACTTCTGTGTTCTAATCAGTGCTCTCCAATTGAGCTCTCTGAAATCAGGGACTTGTTCTTTAGCTACAGTATCCAGTGTGGTAACCACTAGTCACGTATGGGATTGTGGCTGGGGTGATGAGAAGAACTAGAACTTGATGAGTTCTGATTCTCAAATTGGAGTTTTTCCTATCAGCAATGTTAGCCGGGGACCTTGTTAAAAATGCAATTTCCTGGACCCCATGGGAGACCTGCTGACTCAGAAACTGGAGAGTGGGATTGTATTTTAACAAACCCTCCTGGGGATTCTAGTGTATGTTTAAGTTTGAGAAAAAGGAAGAGAATTGAATTTGTAGTCAAGGCTGCCTGAGTTCTGAGTCCTGGGTCTTTCTCTTTTACTAACTGTGGACTTAAGCAAATTATTTAACTGATACATGTCATAGTATTTAATAGCACTACTTCCGTTTTAGAGTTATTGTAACAGTTACATTAAATAAGTTACTTAAAGAGTTCATTATGGTATCGGACATATTGTATACTTAGTGATTATTGGTTTTTCTCCAAAATTCAATTATTTTAAACTTAAGTCATAGCTGTAAAAAACAAGTTCTTACATGTGATATGCATATATTATATATAACAAAACCATAGACAAAAAGTTGATAATTGCAGGGAAATATTTCTTTCTATATACCCCCACACACTGCCCCAGTGTTTGATACATTGGTAAAAATATCTGATGTCCCCAAATGTCCCGACAGGTTTCATAAGTAGAAAATCTCTAGGCTGTATAAGAATGCATTCTGTGGCCCATGGAAAAGAGAAGCAGGAATTTCAGGCAGGCTGTTAACAGAATTTTATTTTCTGTTCTGAAGATCAGAGTCTAACCTTGATAGGTTAACAAATTTTGTGGAGAGAAAAAAAATTGACTTTGAAATGAAAAATTGTGATAGAATTTGAAGTGTTTTAATTTTGGAGGTTATTTGCTTTTGCTTACATAAATTTTTTAAATACGTATTTTGATCTTTTCCTACAGAAAATGGACATTCCAGCTAAATTGATTGTTTGTGGAATGACATCAAATGGTTTTACCATTGCAGACCCAGATGATAGAGGCATGTTGGATATGTGTGGCTTTGACACTGGAGCCTTGGATGTAATTCGAAATTTCACATTAGATGTGATTTAACCATAAGCACCAGCATGATCTAAGAGGTCCATTGCCATTAGTGATCTCACTAAAAATATGTAGCTACTTCCCAGCTAATCTTAATCCAATGAAAAATGATGATAGTATAGTATGTGCATAATGGAAAATTGACCTTACCAAAAAAAAAGGAAAGGAAAAAAAAAGATGAGCCCAAAGTTCTTTCTGTCTACTAAACTAGCTCTTGGGAAATAGCTTCAGAGTACACTGTAGCTCCCTCTTTTTAACAGAGAACTCCTTGTTGATAGATACTGTAAAATAATCAGTTTTACTATGGTGAATAATCACATTTGTACTTAAAAGAAGTGAGAGCCAAAAGTAAGTAGTTCCATATCATGTCACTTGTTTGAAAAGTGCTTAAAGTTTTCTTAAATTTTGCATTGGGAAAGGACAACTATGATAATGTCCAAATACTCTGAAATGCACTGGACCATGTAACTGTGATGGAATATGAAATTCATCTGTAAATTTTTATACCAAGGGGTTGTTTTTTTTTAAATTTTATTAAATTATGAAAACGTTTTACAAATTCCTTGGAGTTTTCTAAGATCACATAAATAGCAGCTTTCTTATTCAGTGAAAAAGATACTTTGAATCTGATATTTTATTTACACTTGTAGGATTGTTACATTAACCAGAAAAATAGTGGAAAACCCCTGAGAAAAGACACTAAAGTTTGTGTTAGCTGAGGAAGTCTGTTTGGTTTGCTTTTTGTTTGTTTGGTGTATTTTATTGCTATGAGTGGGGGCATGACTTGACAATTTGTGCTGAGTTACAACAATATAGCAATGTGTAGCCACACTTTTTCTTTTTTTCATAGTCTTAACGAAAACAACAGCTGTTTTAAGCATTTAATTCCCCCACTCATAAATATGAAAAGTATGATAATTAAAATCTTAACTGTAACCAGATTAGCTTTTTTCTTACTTTAAATATTCTAATTACCTTTAACTATTTTTTTAGTCAATTGTAAATGGGTTTTAGATATTTCCTAATTGTAAACATGTCAGTGACATATCTCTGTCCATTATTCATTTGTGGCAAGACACTCTTTTTTGATAGTTTAAAAAATAATAATAAAGCAAGTTAGGTCTTTCACATTTGAGAGAGAACTTTTGAGTAATATTACCACTAACCAGTCTGTAAGAAAATTTTTTCTTTTGTGTATTAAACTTCCTTTTCATTACACTGAAGTGCATTATTTTCTTGAGCAAATGTCCCTTCTTTCTGGGGAGGTTTAACCTACTGAAATGACAATATTTTTGCTCATAATTATGGTTGTTTAAGATAACATAAAATTTCAATTTTTATGTATACTTTTCCTAATATTTAGTGATTTACTGAAGATTTATAAAGCCCTTCTCACTGTCATGTGAAAAGTCAAACTAGTAATTGTAAATTATAGCCCTCAGTATGGTTAGGAGTCAGAGGTTTTGTTTTGAGGGCAAAGGGGGACTTTAATAGTGTTAGAATTTGTGAAGATATTTTGTTTCATGAGAAATTTGGGCTCTGGAAGTGACAAGAAAATGTCCATTTCAAACTTATTTAACAATGCTAGCTCTGCTGTGAGCCGTTCCTTCAAGACAACTGATAGCAATTTGTAAATTGATTTACCTGAGATTTTTTTGTCAACAAGGTAGTGTGTGCACACCACCACCCCCATACATTGCTTCTGATATCATTCTGGGTTTTGGCCCTCTGTCAAGCATTGGATGTAAGGTGTCAGCTACTTTTGATAACATTAAAATATGTTCAGATTGAACTTAAAGTTTAAAGAGCCTAGTAAAATTATATAATAGTTTTTGAAGTTTCTAAGTAAACCCAAGATCTTAAATTAAAAATTATAACATGATCTTTTTATTCCTTGTAGAAATATTAACTAGAATATAGCATAAAAGTTTATTTCCTTCACTTATGTACTATTCCTATAGTGCTTTTAGATGTTCACAAGCTAATCAGTCTCGTCAGAGAAGTAAGATTAGATGTGACCTTTTTGAAGATTTACATACATGTAAATTAAATGGATTAGGGTAAGAATTAAGGAAGAAAAAAATTCCAAAATTTAAAATGTGATTTTTAAATGTGGGTTAGGGATCCAAGGTCTAAAACAGTATGGCTTGGGAGTACTGGATCTAGCAATCTTGGGCTCTTCATTCCCATTCCAGAATTCATCTTCCCACAGAATGGGAGGACATGGACTCACAAGAGTAGGAGGTAAAAATAAAATTATTCAAGACTTCTATCTTTTTAGGTATTAGGAAATAATGTATCTACATGAATGCTTTAGGAGTAGCAAAACAAACTTGTAAGCAGGTATGCTTTTGTAGTTCATAGTAATCCTCAATTATAATTAATGTCTTAACAATCTGTGTTGCTATATATAACATAGCCCTATAGAAAAAATTTTAAAACTTTACCTCACTATGAATAAAATATACTCAAGTAATACAGAAGTTTTATTTTCTGAATGATTTTTAGGATTATTGTTACATTAATATTTAGGGAAATGTTGCTTTAAAAACAATTCTAAGAAAAATAAACTTTATTTCCTAGAAAATATGTAAATATTTTCAGGATATAGTTATAATTAGTGAAACAAAACTATTATATCCTTCCTTATTAGTTGAAATTTCTTGAAAATGCCATTTGTTAACAGTTACATAGTATTTACTTTAGTCACTGTTTTATGTTTAGTCACTGTTTAGTCACTTCCATTAGTGAGGAAGGTGCTAGTGAATGGAATTTAAGTTATCCCCCTGGAGCCTCTTGCTTTATCTTACTATGTGATTGTAGACAACCAGTTTAACCTTCAATTTTGTTATCTTTGAAATGTGACCTATCTTGATGCTAGGATTTAGAAGAATCCATGGATTAATATCTGTATAAAAGTTTAAATTAGGAGGAGGGCTTGCAATACAAATTAGATTTTTTTTTAATTAGAAACATTGTTATTAGAAGATACATGTTTCAAATGATAAAATGTTTTTGAAAAACCATTCAATAGGCTCAGTAATTCATTAAAACATTTCTGTTCCGAGTGGGAAAGTGTGGAAGAAAAATTACAGTGAAGGTGAGCATTTTTTACTAAGAAGTCATTATTGTCTGATCAAGAGAAAGTAACATATTCCAAGTCTTAAGATCCATTTGGATATACCTAAAAAAACTTACACTAAATGAAGAAACACTCTTAATAAGCATTTGATTAACTTTTAAAATAACAGGTAAATGTTATGATAAATGATAATTTATCATTGTATCAGGATTTTACCCTCATTTTTCGAGATTTTACAAAAACTATATAAATTATTTTGGAAATTTAAGGCAAAATTCCTGAATAAATTTGAGGATCTGACAGTAAAGTGAAAAAAATTTTAAAAGCACATCTAAACAATAATTGAAACCATTGTGATCACTTATTGGGCTTACCCTAATTTAACCTAAAGATTATATACCCACAAGAAATAAAAATTTCTTAAAAAAAAAAATTTCTTGAAAAGTGGTGCTCTTAGAGTAAGTTATCAAAAATGAAGAATTCTAGTCTTATGTGCCACAGGTTTGGGGTGATTTGTTAAGGCAGTACCCCCTCTAGAGAAGTGTTCTATAGCCTCAATGTAAACATGCACAAGGAAGAATTAGATAAGCTAGAAATTTAATTATATATACTGTATAGATTTTATTTAGCATTTCCCTATTATCTGCTTCCTAATCTTACTTGTTGGAAGATTATACCTCATTTGTTTGTTTTCTTAAAATTACTTTATTCTGACATTTTTGTCTTCTGTTTCTAGTCCTGCTTTTACTTCAGTAATAAAATGAATGACAGGAAAATCACCCACATTTAGGGTTGGGATGAATCTCTTTGCAGATTTCCATTTGTTCTATACAGATTTAAGATCATATTTTTTCAAATTAATAATGGGCAGATCTCTTGGAACAATAATTGGAGTAATATCTTTTCTCCCCAAATCAAATGATATTGTATACCTTTTGCATTAGATGGTTGCAAAAATTTTGTGGTCTTTAAATGAGATTGTTCAGACTTTGTTTGCAATTCTAGATCCACTTTGCTCTTGGAAAAAGCACTCTTGGGGCACCGCGGTGGCTCAGTGGATTAAAGCCTATGCCTTCAGCTCAGGTCATGATCTCAGGGTCCTGGGATCGAGCCCCGCATCGGGCCCTCTGCTCAGCAGGGAGCCTGCTTCTCCCTCTCCCTCTGCCTGCCTCTCTGGCTATTTGTGATCTCTCTCTCTCTCTCTGTCAAATAAATAAAATAAAATCTTTAAAAAAAAAAAGAAAAAGCACTCTTAGAAAAATAATTAACTGAGTACTTAAAAAATAGCACATCTCATGCTCATATTTCCATATAAAAACCACTTTCAAATCTTTCATCTGCAAAGTACTTCACTGAGCTTATATATACATCGTCTGTGGTGTACAAGAGCTTGTAAATAACGTGTATTCACATTTAACATTTTTTTAATTGGTAAGTTTTTTATTTGCTTTTGAAAAATAATGAAGTTAATTTAAATAATCCTATGGCAATATTTTTTCATGAAGAAATCTAATATAGTTAAGCATACTATTTGAATAAAATTATAATAACACATTTTCCTAAACCATGAAAGTTTCAAATTAATTTGGAAATTGGTAGAAATAGAAAGTAGAGGAGTTGGATTGCAAAATTCTATTACTGAAACTAAGGTGATTATTTTCAATGATTTTGAATTTCATAAATACAATGAAAATATACAAAAGCTGTTTCTGAGCCTAAAGAGATTTTTCCCTTCTTTTTAATTTAGTACTACCGTGTGTCATATTAATTTTATGAACATGTGATACTGAATTTTAAGATATATTTAGATTTCTGTACTTTTAGAAGTTACCAGAAAACTGAATAAAAGAAACAGTAAGTTAGCTACATTTCTGCTGGTTTCACTTAATGAGCACTTGGATTGTTAAGGGTAGTAAATGAGGTAAAGCCTTAACTATTTCATATCATTACCACATATAATTGATAGAATATTGAAACTTGTTTAAATACTAGCTAGTCTTTACTTGCAGTGTAAACTTTAGAATCCATATACAGCCAAATTAATTTTAAAATATTACACAACCAATGAATTATAATCAAAAAATGTTTTTGTTGCACTATTTTAAATATGGACTGTATGTAATGTGGTGTGAGTAGATGACATTTTTGTAATGCATTTGAGTTATAATTTTCTTTATTGCCAGCTTCTAATAATGAAGAAATTCTCCAGAGGGATGAGATACACGAAATCATCTTTTTAAAAAAAGTTGGTTAGGGAGAGGAGTTAAAATATAGTACTAAACTGTCCATTTGTTTTATATAAAGGCTTTGATTTCCGTAATTGACCACTTACTGAATATTTAAATTAAATAGAATAATGCCTGCATAGAATAAAATTTAAGTATGCAAGAGCCTTAAAGTGAAAACATTAATCTTCTGACTGCCTTAAAATATGACTAGCTCTCTAACAGGCATACTAGTTACTTTCCATAGGGTCTGTTCATTAAGTAATGCCTTAATAGTGTTAGTGTTTCTGAAGTACAGAACTCAAAGGGTCTTTTAAAGCTTTCGTTTTTTACATAATAGAAATTTAACTGTTAAGTTTTAAAACCTGATAGTACATTAGTAGTTTAAGCACCTAGTAATAGGACATTCTACATACATGACTGTTAACATCAGTAATATTTTGTGGTTTAAGGTTTTTTATTGTTTGGAATAACAAATTATCCAAGAAGCTGGACTTTGTGTAACATAATTTCCA
Organism: Procyon lotor; assembly: GCA_028646535.1. Lineage (NCBI taxonomy): Eukaryota > Metazoa > Chordata > Mammalia > Carnivora > Procyonidae > Procyon > Procyon lotor. The sequence goes on from CM053618.1 coordinate 16,853,419, forward strand.
AGGACCAAGCTGCATATTAAAACACTATGAATGAAAAACACAGTTGTACAGTTTTAAAAACGGTTACTTTTTTTGAGGGAATTTTTCAAGACAAAAGGCAAATACTTTGTTTCAAACCTATAGGGAAATTCATTCAAAGATGTGAATATAGTTGTAAAACATTGCGATTGTTGCAATAAAGAGTATCCAGGCCGGTCATTTGTTTGATTACATTCACATTTTTATATTCACTTTGCCTTTCAAAGCAGGAATATTTTATAAAATTGAAAGAAAACTTAAAATTGTCATGCTGGTGCTTACGGATACAAAGTTTGATTCATACAAGTTTCATTTCAGAGAAAGGGACCCTAAAAAGAGGGGTGGTGGGTTTCTTAGGTCTGTTGATAAACTTACTGATGCTTTGTTGAGTCTTCCATGTTTTCACTGTAAATAATATACCTAACAATGTAATTTTGCTGTTTTCTGATAGAAAATGGACAAAATACTAATGAATTAAATTTATTTCATGATAAAAGTTTTCACGGATACTGGGAAATCTTGACTTTCTCTCCTTTTCTAGTCTTACAAAATACCATACTGAATATATCATTGTAGATATGGAGTGCAGATGCACATTATGGGAACTGCTTCTGGTCAATTGTATTATTGTAGAAATTGATAGGTACACCAAATAAACTGCACATCAAATAATGGTTTTCATTTCTTTTTTTTTTTTTCCCAAAGGTTTTCTTTATTTGAGAGAGAGTGGGAGAGAGAAGCAGGCTTCCTGCTCTGCAGGGAGCCTGATGCTGGGCTTGATCCCAGGACTCTGGGATTATGACCTGAGCCAAAGGCAGACATTTAACTGACTGAGCCACCCAGGCACCCCTGTTTTCATTTCTTTAAAGAATTTTAAGGTTATAATATGCCTTATAAAAATCTAAGGCTCTTAGTAATCTTATAATATTTCAGTAAGATGAAATTAGTTTGATAATTAACATTAGCCTTATAATGCCTCTAATTGTATATATTTAAAACATATGTGGTTGAGGAATCTTTCCCAGTGGATTTCTGGATTTAACAAAATGCACATTCTTAAAGAATTTTATAACAGGTTTTCTTTTGTGAAGAAATTACTCTTCCTGGGAAAAGTGATGTTAACACCAAAAATCAGTTAAGTAAACAAAAAGTTTTATGCCAATGCCGACATTTTTCTCTCTGAGTTCCTATAAAACTTCTAAAATCTGAGCATATAGGTTATACAAAAGAGTGGAAGCAAGTTACATCAGAATATACCTACCAAAACTTTGAACATTTTTTTTTTTTTTAAAGATTTTATTTATTTGACAGAGAAACACAGTGAGAGAGGGAACACAAGCAGAGGGAATGGTAGCGGGAGAAGCAGGCTTCCTGCAGAGCAGAGAGCCCGATGCGGGGCTCGATCCCAGGCCCCTGGGATCTGACCTGGGCCGAAGGCAGATGCTTAATGATTGAGCCACCCAGGCGCCCCAAAACTTTGAACATTTGATGTTATAGTTTTCTATTTAAAGATGACAGCAGTTGTATGGAGAAAGTAAGATCACAAATTATGCATTTCTTTATGGATGAAGAAAACTAGACTTAAAAAATATTTAACAACAGGTGCCGGGTAGGTCAGTTGGTTGAGGAACCCACTCTTGATTTAGGCTCAGGTCATGATCTCAGGGTCCTGGGATCCAGCCCACATTGAGCTCCCTGCTCACTGGGGAGTCCGCTTCAGTAGTCTGCCACTCACCTCCGCTTGCTCTCTGTCTCAAATTTTTTTTTAAAGTTTAAAAAACTATCTAACAATATTAAATCTTATCAAAAAGACATGACTTTGAAACTATTTCAAATGGTATTTTTATAATATTAGTAAACAATCCAGATCCATTTAGACAAAAGACCAATTTTTTTTCTCAACAGTTTTAGCTTCCCTATTAGATATTTGGGCAATTCAAGGATAAATTGATTAGTAATGAGAAACAGTCCATTTTTTCATATTAGTAGGCTATAGTAAACAGTTTATCTTCCAAATCTTAACATTAAAAATTAAATAGACTGAAAAAAAAGATAACATTACCTATTCTTAAACTGATCACCATTCTCTTCTTCCTGGCCTTTGGTTCTGGAAAAACAGCTGCTGAGACAGCTTATATCTAGTTTTGCCTTAGATTCCTATTATACTTTTATCAAGCTGTAAGATAATGGTATTACGGAGTAAATGTCTCCCCCAAATTTGTATATTAAACCCTGATTTCTAGTGTGATGGTATTTGATGATGGGGCCACTTAGGAAGGTAATTAGGTCTTGAAGGTGGAGCCCTCATGATGGTTTAGTGCCTTTGTAAGAAGAGACAAGAGAGCTTGCTTTCTCTGCTGACGTGGAGATACAGATGATGGCCATCTGCAAACCAGGAAGCAGGCCCACACCAAAAACCAAATTAGCAGGCACCCTGATCTTGGCCTTCCCAGCCTCCAGAAACCTCAGAAATAAATACTTGTTGTCTAAACCATCCAGTCTATGGTAATTCACTGTAACAGCCCAAGCTAAAACATATGGGAAGAGAAGAAATGGAAATCCACCCCCCTAAAAATCTTAACTAGGACTTTAGAAAATCCTGATGGGTCCACAAGAAAATCATACTTCTGAGCCACTGTGATTATAATAGCCATTACATATTGAAAAGTCTATTTATACTAAGCACTGTGCTGTGTGATTTACATTCCTTCCATTTAACAAAATAAATACTAAGGAAAATGGTATTATCCATATTTTATAAAAAGGAATTTATTGTTCCAAGAGATTCACCTGCTACTGGTCACACCCAGTAAATGCGATTTGTGTTTTGAACACTTCCCTGTCTTGATCTAATAGATATTAATCACTGCTTAAGTACTAGGAATGATTTTCTTTCACTGAGGATTTGGTGGTTTGTTGTAGTCCCTGTTCAAATCCCTCCCCCTTTGTCATTAGCTCCTTTCAGTTAAAAATAAGTAAGTACTGGTCATCTGGGATGGGCAGGTCAGGACAGCTGCTCAGTGCTACAAGACTGCCCCTCAAACCCTGCTTCAGGCACCAATCTGAAATCCAGGTTGTCACCTGTTATCCCGGCTGACCAGCTAATAGATTAAGGGTTCCAAGAACCCTGTGATGACTGATTTGCTAGAATGACTCACAGAACTCAGAGAAACATTTTACTTACTAGATTACTGGTTTATTATAAAAGGACATAGGAGGAACATCCAGATGGGAGAGAGAACATAGCAAGAATGTAAATTTTCTCATTGGCACAATGCAAAGCAAAGGACTAAAGGACATGCTATTTTCTGTTCCATTCTAGTGTTCTACTTTACCACACGAGAATGAAATTCAAATTCTTGCTTTATCAAGGTCTCCTAATGGCAGTTTAATAAATCCATGTATGAAGCATCATTGATGGCATATGGCCAAAAAAGCTACCAGATGTCTCCTGCAGAACTGTCCCAGATTCTTTGGTCCATCCTGACCAGAAAGCAGAAGCACTTCCCTTAAAATGCACTGTCTTCCCACCTCCGAGGAAGTGTCTTCTCTTCCCAGCATCTGGCAATCTGCTCTAGTGACTCTGTGGGATCAGCTAGGAAAATGCTTCCTAGGAAGTACACTTAAAAAATTCTTGTTGATGGGTGACTGGGGGGCTCAGTCGGTTAAGTGTCTCCCTTTGGCTCAGGTCATGATCCCCAGGATCCTGGGATCGAGCCCTGCATCTGGCTCCCTGCTTGGTGGGAAGTCTGCTTCTCCCTTTCCCACTCCTCTTGCTTGTATTCCATCTCTCGCTATCCTGTCAAATAAATAAATCTTTTTTAAAAATTAAATTAAAAAATAAAATTCTTTTTTTTTTTTAAGATTTTTATTTCTTTATTTGACAGATCACAAGTAGGCAGAGAGGCAGGCAGAGAGAGGGGGGGAAGCAGGCTCCCCACTGAGCAGAGAGCCTGATGCGGGGCTCGATCCCAGGACCCTGAGATCATGACCTGAACCAAAGGCAGAGGATTTAACCCAGAGCCACCTAGGCGCCCCAAAAACTAAAATTCTTGTGGATAAATTTGAAACAGGGATGTGATGAATCAAGTATCCAAAATATTTTTATTCTTTTTTTTTAAAGATTTATTTGACAGAGTGTGAGAAAGCACAAGTGGGAGCAGCAGAGGGAGAGGGACAAGCGGCCCCCCAACTGAGCAGGAAGCCTGATGTGGGGCTCAATCCCAGGACCCTGGGATCATGACCTGAGCCGAAGGCTGAGCCACCCAGGTGCCCCTATTTCTAATTATTCTAAAATAAGACTTCCTATAGAATAAATCTTGTTTGCTAAGTTTACCTAAGATCAGTTTGAATCCGTCAGAATTGAAGAATATCTACATCAGAAATTAAGGACAGGCTAACCACCCCCACCCAATACTTGGATGTCTTATGGAACGTTTCCAACAGCCTTTTGACACATTTTGGAAAGCAGAACTTTCCACCTCACAATAAAACTCCAGTACATTTCTGAACTATTTTAAAAGTTCATCTTCATACAATGCTGAAATCTTCCTCCTCATAATTTCTGTCCCCTGCATACAGTTCTGTTCTCTGGAACTACTAAGTCATTAAAGGAGTAATTTTTGTCTCTTTGAAATAAATTTCATTCCATCCTACAAATTTAATATACTTCTCTTACTCTAGAAGTACCAAAGTGTGAAGTTTTGTCACAATACAGTAGAAGGATAGCCCTCCTAAATTGATAACTACATCTGGGAGAACCTTCCATTTTATTTATTTTATTTTTTAAAGATTTTATTTATTTGACAGAGAGAAACACAGCAATAGAGGGAACACAAGCAGAGGGAATGGTAGCGGGAGAAGCAGGCTTCCTGCCGAGCAGGGAGCCCGATGCGGGGCTCAATCCCAGGACCCTGGGATCATGACCTGAGCCGAAGGCAGACGCTTAATGACTGAGCCACCCAGGTGCCCCGAACCTTCCATTTTAAAGAGAAATCACAAATCAGTCCTCACCACTAAAAGCCATAAAAGTTAAGGAGTCAGTTCCTTATGAATACTACACAGAATAAATAATCCCAAATGCTTACCTTCTAGCTCTTGGTTGTAAAATCCATATATAAGTTATTAATAAAACATGTTATCTTTTTAAAAAAAATATTTATTTATTTGACAGAGACAGACACAGCAAGAGAGGGAATACAAGCAGGGGGAGTGGGAGAGGGAGAAGCAGGCTTTCTGCCAAGCAGAGAGCCCAATGCGGGGCGCAATCCCAGGACCTGAGCCAAAGGAAGATACTTAATGACTGAGCCACCAAGGCGCCTCTTTCCTTATCTTTGAATACAATTTCACCCCTGTAGTTTTAAATGTTATCCCCTTTGCTCAAGAATTGGCAAGTAGGAAGAAGACATTTCCACAGCAATTTATTGTTAGTTTTATAACTTTTTCAGGAAGATAAATTACATATTTATAACATCCTCAAACATTTAAAAGGCATTATCAGGCATTATCACTTTAAATCACTGACATTTTATTAGCAACATTATGATCACCTACATAACTAAAATTCTTTCCTCTTACTTTTTTTTAAATAACACTGATGAACTAATGGAAGCAATTTCCCTTCTTTGTGAAGCCTATGAGTATCAGTTGCACCTCCAATAAAAGTTCCATTGATAAATATTCTTGGTACCTGTTGGATAAACAAAAGATCAGGTGTTACTCTACCATCAGAAGTATAAGACCTTTCACATAATAATAATGGATGCTAATACTCTGGGTATTTTTATGGGCCAGGCAGCAGACTAAGCTCTTTCACAAAGTACTTAAATCTTTACAACCCTTGAGGCAGGTACTAATTTTAGCCTTATTTTGGAGGGAAATGAGGCAAAGGAACTTGCCCCAAATCACAGTGATAGCAAGTGACAGAGCTAGGATTTAAATCCAGGGCAGTCTGACACTCAAGCCTTTCCTTCTAATTGCTTTGGCATATAAAAGGTAAAATAACACAATCTGTAATTATTGTTTATAAACACCTTCCATGCACATAGAAACAAGAAGGAAAATGGCAACATTATGTATTTTCCCAATAATGCATTTCACTGAAGAAATGCATATGGCTAGACAAATTTCAGGAATCTAAAAACATGAAGAACTAAAGCACTCGTATTAGCACAGTAACTGAAGACTGACCCATGGTCTGTACTGTTTAAGTAGAAGGAAGAAGGATTTCATCCTGAGAAGAGCTCCAGGAGGATCTTAAAGATTCACAGACAAGCACTCGTGACAACACCATCACCCCACCCTCCTAGTCAAGACACACACACAGAGTAATAAAAATTAAATGAATGAATTCTGCTATTTCTCAGTCTGTGAATCTTGTTCCCAGATCTGCCATTTCCAAAAAAGATTCTAAGAGGATGAGACAGAGAATGCTTGACTCGCTTTACATAAGGGCCTAGGCAGTAGGTGACCCAGGTACCATCTATTTGGAGGAAAAGCACCATAGAGGATACACTCACAGTTCTTTCACCAGTCATTTTGCAGAGAGCATCTTGAAATTGACTTCCATATTCAAGCATGTCCAATTCCACCACTTTATACTTAACATTCATGTCATGGAAAAGTTTTTTTGCCATTGTACAGTAAGAACAAGATGTTTTTGAGAAAATCACCACACAATTATCAGAAATTGTTTCCTAAAGTCAAACAAACAAAAATTTTTTTTAATTCTAGACATTACCTTCTGGAAAGAAACCAGTATAGTGGAAAGGGGATGGATTTTGGAGTCTCATGATTCAGTGCTCAAACTAAGTCTCCATTATCTGTTTTCTCATTTGCAGATTGAGAATATCATTATTCAGTTAAAAAGGACGTTTTAGGGGAAAAAAGGATATAACAGATGCAAAGTTAGCATGGAGTGATAACAAAAATAATCATAGCCAATTCATATACAGCAAACACCTTTGTAAGCCAGACACAATTCTTAACACCTAACCTTTATCAGCTCATGTAAACCTCACTATAATCCTGAGGGTCCTATTATTATCTCTACTTTACAGATGGGGAAAGTGAGGCACATAGGAAGGTAAGTGACTTACTCATAGTCCTCAGCTAATAAGAGCTGGAAAGGTGAGATTTGAGCCCAGGCAAGTCTGATTCAACAGACCAGGCACTTGCTCTGTTACATTGCCTCTTAAATACTCAGTAAGTGTTTAGGAGTTAACTCCTTACCTTCCTTAACTTTTAATGGTGAGGACTGATATACGATTTCCATTTAAAATGTAAGGCTTTCACTGATCCAGGTATAAGCAACAACTTACTTCCTCAACTTTTACTCCTTCCTTTATATCTTTATAGTTAAAAAAAAAAAAAAAGGAACTGTCATTGTCATTACAGTATTGATAAAGCATTCTTGTATTCTTGTTCCTGGAAAAGCTACTACCAGAAATGCTGATTCAAAGGGTTTCAGGCAGAAGTAAAAAAAAAAAAAAAAAAAAAAAATTTTTTTAAACTTCCTAGGGGATTCTAATATCAGCCTGGCTTGGAAACTACTCTCTGGGTCTTTATCACAAAGACCATAAGAATTTCCTATGCATCGGCATTGCTTTTGAAATTTGTTTTCTTTTTTGTTTCTAAATATATGAATGTCCAGGTCCTTCAAGGGATTCTGAATAGATAAGTCTAGCACCCAAGCATTTGTCCATGTTGTTCTTATGTGGGTCATAAGCAATACCTTGAAGATGAAAGCCAAAACTCAGAAGTAGAGTACGCAGGGAAAGTAATTCTAAAGTTACATCCATCCTTGGGTCTCAGAAGGGGTTTAAAGCACAGTCTAGCTCTCTGCAAGTTGGTCTATATTTATGCTTTCTCTTCTGATTACTCCTAATATTCAGTACAGAAATCTGTCTTGAAGAAAGACAGCCATACCAGAGATGTATGAATGAATCCATCTTATAGATGAGAAAATAGAGGCTGAGATGTTCACAACACTAGGATTTAGCCCAACCTGTCCCAACACCCAAGCCAGTGCTCTTTCCTTCACCATGCCACCTCATGCTATAGGCACACTGAGACCATCATGTAGAGAAAGCTGAGCATCCAGGGTGCTGACATGCAGTAAAAACACCAATGAAGAGATTCCAAAGTGAGTTGAAACTCAAGATAACAGGCCACAGTGTCTCAAACAATCCTTCTCACTTCTCTCGAGCTCAACCTTGCTAAATTTTCATCATTTTGTATTCTTGTTTTAAAAAGGAAATTCCCTCACAACAGGTTTCTAGCATTGCTGTTACATTCATCAGCTGTAAGAGAATACTTTTTTAGCCAAATAAATTAAAGGCAGAAATGTTATATATGTGATGGTGGCTGGTGGTGAAGAACAGAGAAAAACATGAGAATGTCTTCTAAACTGCAAGGGAAGAAAAACATACAAGAGAAGTTTTTCTGAGGCAGAATTACCCAGGTTTTGCAGTGAAAGAGAGGAAAACAGGACACAGGAGCACACGGTGTCCTTGAGAGAACCATTTATAAAGTAAGTACAGCATACTCAGCTCTGTGTTAGGGGCGAAAGCTGTGAAGCAGCTTCCCAGGCCAAAATCAAACGGTGTCCCTGGCGAAGGGTAGCCTGACTGGTACCAACAGCAGACCAAGGTAGGTTTGAGGGAAAGGAGGAGCTAACCTCACAGACCCAACTTAGAGGGAGTCAAGACTCCATTAATAATAAATCCCATAAATTTTGACTACCAATATAGTTCTACCAATCTAGAACTTTTCTCTCACATGGATTATATTGATAGTAGATTTTATGAGACTGAACTCACGACCTCGGTAACAGATTTTTAAGTATACATTTAGTAATTCATTTGCTGAACTACGTCAAGTTGGATACTGAATAAACATATTAAATGCGTAAAACACATTCTTTTTCTACAGAGGAAAGTTTTTTCCTACGTCTCCCACATCACTCACTTGAATCTGATTCACAGGAGCAGTTGCTGACTTCCCCAAAGATGATGACGTGCTGTTCCCCATCCTAAAAAGAATTTTAAAAGGCAGTGCAGCTTTAAACATTAAAAATAATCATTAATGATAATATAGCAAATGAGATCCATTTAATGAAAACCTGATATACAAATATATATCCAATCAATGAAATAGAAAAAAAGAGTTTTACTTATTAGTAGTACAAAAATACCAGTTTACAAATTACTTGTTTACAAAAACCAAAAGGGACTGTGTGTTTCTCTAGCCTCCCAATATCCTTAATTATTTGGTAAAACCACATTAACTTTGTCTAAAGCCTGGCACACTCTTATTTCGGAACACCAAATTTCGAACAGACCTAATGATTAACCTTAACCTGACCATTAGTTTTTAAAAAGTTTCCATTTTCGGGCACCTGGGTGGCTCAGTGGGTTAAAGCCTCTGCCTTCAGCTCGGGTCATGATCTCAGGGTCGTGGGATCGAGTCCCACATCGGGCTCTTTGCTCAGCGGGGAGCCTGCTTCCCCCTCTCTCTCTGCCTGACTCTCTGCCTACTTGTGATCTCTCTCCTCTCTGTCGAATAAATAAATAAAATCTTTAAAAAAAAAAAAAAGTTGGGGCACCTGGGTGGCTCAGTGGGTTAAAGCCTCTGCCTTCGGCTCAGGTCATGATCTCAGGGTCCTGGGATCGAGCCCCGCATCGGGCCCTCTGCTCAGCGGGTAGCCTGCTTCCCCCTCTCTGCCTGCCTCTCTGCCTACTTGTGATCTCTCTCTCTCTGTCAAATAAATAAAATCTTTAAAAAAAAAAAAAAGTTTCCATTTTCGTATTAAAATATGCCAAATCTCCATGAACACAATGTGACACAGAGAACCTACAAAAATTCAAAAATATTAAGGAAACTAAAGTATGTCAACCACAACATTCATAGTTCAAGTTTACCAATCCATAGAGTAGGAATAATAATCACTCCCACCTCAAAGGGTTTAATGAAGATTAAATGAACTGATAGAAAGCAGAACAGTGCCTTGATCACAGTAAATGTTCAATAACGTTTAACACTATTACTATAATTTCCTGATTACAGGAACTCTCTAGGTATGTATTATTCAAAACCCAGCTGTTAGGAGCTTGTAAAAGAAGGCATTCATTGTAACAGGAATATATTCACTAAAATATTGACCAGTTTTATATTATCAAATCTCTCTGCCTACCCCTAGAACTTTTCCCCATCCACTGTATCTTACTTGATCAGACAGGACCTATTGCATTGTCCAAACCATATGCAATATCCTGATGTAAACTAGTTAGAGAAAAATTACAAATCTTAGAAAATAATCATAGAATAATATGAGCTTCAAAAGATAATTTCTCAAAATTCTAAAGAATAAGAGAATAAGATACAGAACTGAAATTTCAAATATTTCTAAAAATAGTCTCCTTAAGATTATGTTCCAAATTCAAGTTTTGACAGAAAAACTTCTCCTTCCAAACACTTCATTCATTTGAGTGCATTTAAAATTTAAATGTTGGGGGCACCTAGCTGGCATAGTTGGTAGAGCATGTGATTCCTGATATCGGGACTATGAATTTAAGCCTCACATTGGGTGTAGAACTTACTTAAAAAAAATAATAATAGATTTTTTTACATGTTATCCTTGGATGCTGAGCAACTGATCTACATAGCCATGCCCGCACACTTAGAATAAGGTTGCCTATAACAAACATCACCTTTAGTAACTACAAAGAGTTAGAGGCAGGAACTCCTCCAATGGAACATCATAACATTACAACTCCCCAATGTTTACAATCTACTATTCATTGCTTCCCAACAGAGCAAGGAAATCCTTAAAACAAAAGGTCCTGTGTACTTATCTCAGGAAGGAGTTAGAAGTAGCATGCTAGGGAGACTGCAACCAACTTAGGTGGAGGGCAGAGGATGCCTGTTAAGATTTTTTTTTTCTTTATTTGACAGAGAGAGATCACAAGTAGGAAAGAGAGGCAGGCAGAGGGAGAGAGGGAAGCTGGCTCCCTACCGAGTAGAGAGCTTGATGAGCTCGACGACGTGGGGCTCCATCCTAGGACCCTGAGATCATGACCTGAGCTGAAGGCAGAGGCTTAACCCACTGAGCCACCCAGGCGCCCCAGAGGATGCATGTTAAGAAAAGAGCAGGCTGAGTTCCTGGAGTGTAAACCAAAAAAAAAAAAAAAAAAGTTAATCAATGGGCAAGGCCTGGACCTAAGAAGGTGCTTTGGTGTAAGAAATCAGCAGCCTATCTGGCTTATTAACTAAGAAAACAAGTCCTCTTCATCTCTACTCTAGCATCTAACCATCATCCCCAAACTGTCCACCATAATATTTGCTACTGAAGCAGGAGTTCCAGTAGGACCTTCAAACTCAAGTTATCTTGAGGAGTGAGAGGAGGTAGGAGGTGCATCTGAAATATCACCCCCTACCCTCCCAAATAAAAGAGTTTCTGGAAAGCACCTTTCTCCTTCCATTCTGGTTGAGCTTGACAAAAGTCACTACCTAGTAAGGAAAGAGATATCAACAGAAAAGCGCACAAGAACCGTTTCACTTCAACACTCACGTACCCATTAGCCGAGCCACATTCATGGAGCGCCTCCTATATACTAAGTAGGCGAAAGGCTAAGTGCCCCAGGGATACACATCATTGGAAAAACAGGTCAGGGGCTCAAGGACCCGTCAGTCAAATAGTTAACACCACGTGGTCAGCACCTTCTGGAGTGGGTCACCAGCTTAGAATAGAAAGGTAATTAACAGTTCCTACAGCCTGGCAGAACCGATCAGAGTTATCAAACCAAGTAGGAAGGAACAGACTCCAAGACAAAGGGATAGATGCGCAGTGGCAGGCACAGACACTGGAACCGTCAGAACCACCATGGAGCACGGCTCGGGGCCCGAGGGCCGCACAGCATGACCCCAGGCTTGGGGGTCCTCCACCTCAGGCCTGGAAACCCGGAAGCTCCGGGAAAGCAATCCTCGGTCTAGCCAGAGGCGGCATCTACAAGAGTAAGTCACAGTCCCCAACCTTAAAGACTGGGCCATTCAGTAGGAAGCTTCCCCTTCACTTCCTGTAGGAGGGTTGCCAGATTTAGCAAATAAAAATGCAGAACGCTCGATTACATTAGAACTTCACATAAAAAGCGGGTAACTGTTGAGTCTAAGTATAATCCGTGCAATATTTGGGATACACTAAGACTAAAAATTAATCGCTGTTTATCTGAAATCCCAATTTATTAGACGAGAAGGGGGGGTCCAAGCCCCGCCCCCCCATACCACGACTCGGTTGTTTTTGACGTAAGAGTCACAGCATCCGTAAGAAGGCACTACCGCTTAGGGCATCATTCAGCCCCCACCCTCCCTGGGCTCCTGCCGCCCTCCGAGGGGCCTCCGCTGACTGGACCCCGGCCCCACTCAAACCCGGGAAAGAGGAGCCCGCGCCCACCGCTCGGTGCAGACCCCTGCGAGGCCTCTGCGCCACGCCGAACCCCCTTCCGCGCCACGCCGAACCCCCCGTGTCCTGCCCGCGGCGCCCCGTACCCAGAGACCGCAGCTCCCGCTGCCCCGCCGAACCGGCCCCCCGAGCCGCTCCCGCTCCGAATCAGCCTTGTCCCCCGCAGCGTCGCGCGGCCCCAAGACATGGTCCGAGCGCCGGGCCGCAGCGAGCAGAGAAGGTGGCGACCGCGGCCGCAGAGAGCCCGCCTCCGCCGGCTGGCCCTGCCTCCGCACGCCCGGCCCCTGCGCGCCCGGGCCCGCCTCTCCCCGCCCCGCCGGGCTGCCCGAGCCGCCGCCGGTCTCCTCCGCGCGGCCGCAAGAGCCCTCCCGACGCGGACGCCCGGCGGTCGGAGGGCGCAGAGCCGGGGGGAGTGCGGCACACGAGTGGTTAAACTGCCGTGCGGGCCTACGCCGGAGCCACACCTGCTGGCCTGGGGGCTCGGCCCGGCCCTGCACCTGTTTCTTTAGGGATTACGGACGCTCCTAAAGGCCCACAGGCACGTGGAAACAGCGCGTGGGGACTGTGGCCAACATTCTGGCGAAACGGAGAAGAAACTTGACTGTCCGAAAGAAAGACTCGAGATGCCTGGGATGTTTACATGAAGGTGGTAGCGTCATCACAACTGGTCAGACAGGTGTTTCTGCCCGTGAAGAAAGAGCCTAACTATGTCATCTTAAAATTAGGCGGCTGATCCAGAGCCCATATAAATCCTGGGACTATTAGATTTTTACATCCAGAATTAACAGAAAGAAAGTAATCCCGCGAAGAACATTCATTCCAAAGAAAACAAAATTTGTGTTTATAAATGCAAAGGAAGTTAGAAAATAAAACTTGAACGGGTCCGGAGGTGTTTTGCCATGGCTGTGAAAATAGCTGACTGCTAAGGACAACATTGTGCCACTCGTGGTAATGATAGCCCTTTGTGTGTCACTACATAAGACTGGCGGTGGGTAGGTCTTTATTAATTTACTGAAGACATTGAAATCTATTTGTTAAGGTCAAAGGGCAAACAGTATTGTTATAATTCTAAACAATTATTACAACAATCCAGACCTTTTTTGATCCTTCATATTCAACTAGCTAAGTTTAAGATTCGTGTTACCAGGTTACAAAACTAGAACGTCTGTTTCTGACGGGTTTTTTCCCTATTTTCAAGTGAGTTGTTTCATTACTTCATAAAAGGATGAAAGTTACTTTCTTTTTTTTTTTTTTAAGATTTTATTTATTTGACAGAAACACAGCAAGAGAGGGAACACGAGCAGAGGGAATGGTAGGGGGAGAAGCAGGCTTCCCGCAGAGCAGGGAGCCCGACGCGGCACTGGATCCCAGGACCCCGGGACCACGACCCGGGCAGAAGGCAGGCGCCCAACGACTGAGCCACCCAGGCGCCCCTGAAAGTTACTATCAAAAAACAAACACCCCAAAAGGTGTTAAGTCATTCTTCATAAATCCAAAGTTAACTTTAAAATTTAAGAGATGTAATCTGTAGTATTGTGGGGTTCTGTTTTGTTTTTAATCAAAGATAGCTATTTAGGAAACTTACTGTTATTTTTGTTTTGAAATAAAATTTTACCTTATTGTTGTAAACTGTCTTACAAAATAAAGGCCTTTATGAAGTGAAACAATGTCACAATTTAATTTTCACATAGTACAGCCTATGGTAAGCACAGAACTCACTGGACAGATTTTTTTTTTAATATTTTATTTATTTATTTGACAGAGTGAGAGATCACAAGTAGGCAGAGAGGCAGGCAGAGAGAGGGGGGGAAGCAGGCTCCCCTACGAGCAGAGAGCCGGATGCGGGGCTCGATCCCAGGACTGAGATCATGACCTGAGCCGAAGACAGAGGCTTTAACCCACTGAGCCACAGATTTTTAAAAAGGGATTCCCAAACATACTTCAAGCAAAAATGTTATGTCTGAATTAAGTATAATATATTCATAACCTTCAATTTCTTTGTGTTTCATTGGGTAGCTACAGAACTGATGATTCTTGGTCATGATTGTGATGTCTATGATAGTACATTAACAAGTATGCCTGTTGGCTGTTCACTTAAATGTATGGTGTGAACATAATGGGGGATAGCTAGTATAGGTAGATCAAGAATAAATGATTAAATACAGTCTTACAAGTTCTATACTTTTTTTTTCATGACTGAACATGATAACAATTAAAAGAATTGACATATCTTGGGTGTGTGGGTGACTCAGCCAGTTGAGCCTCTACGTTTGGCCAGGTCATGGTCCCAGGGTCCTGGGATCAAGGTGCGGGTCAGACTTTCTGCTCAGTGGGGAGCCTGCTTCTTCTCCTTCTCCCTCTGCCTGCTGCTTTCCCATAAGCTCCCCCTGCTTATGCTATCTCTCTGTCAAATAAATGCAAAAAAAAGATTTTAAAAAGATTTTAAAATTTTTTTTTAATTTTTAAATCTTTAAAAAGATTTTTAAAAATCTTTTAAAATCTTTAGTTAAAATCTTTTTTAAAAAAGATTTTATTTATTTGACAGAGAGAGACACAGTGAGAGAGAGGGAACACAAGCAGGGGGAGTAGGAGGGGAGTAGGAGAGGGAGAAGCAGGCTTCCCCCAAAGCAGGGAGCCTGATGTGGGGCTGGATCCCAAGACCCTGGGATCATGACCTGAGCTGAAAGCAGACGCCTCACAGCTGAGAAACCCAGGTGCCCCAAATGCATAAAATCTTTAAAAAAAAAAAAAAAGCATTGACATATCTTTAGATATTCTTTCAACTTGTTTTTTATTCCTTAAATTGTCAAATAAAGCTCATACCTTTTTTTTTAACCTCAAAACAGGTTTATCCCCTGCCTAGGGTTGAAAGCTACTGTTAAAAAACAAAATCAGCTGTGTAAATTTGAAGCTCTAACTGTCTTTATTCAATGATTCACAAATTGGGCAACATCTCATCTAGCAAATAGAAAGGAGCTCTAAGATACTATACAAAATGGAAGGCTTTAAAATGCAGAGAGGAGGTAGGACAGGAAGTCATAAAGAAATGAAAGGAATATTTCAGGCAATGTCACCTATCTTTGGGGAAGATAAGGTCTATCAAGCAGTTTACCTCACTGGTTCTCACCAGGGAGCTCCCAACTAGTGGGACACTTGAATGGCTCAGTCATTTAAGCAGCTTCCTTCAGCTCAGTTCATGATCCCAGAGTCCTGGAATCAGAGTCCCACATTGGGCTTCCTGCTCAGTAGGGATCCTGCTTTTCTCTCTCCCTCTGCATGCTGCTCCCTCTGCTTGTACTCTCTCTCTGTCTGTCAAATAAAGAAATAAAAATCTTTAAATAAATAAATAAGTAGGAAATTCCCAACTAACCTATTAATATTATATTCCTGGGAAAGACTAAAAACTGCAAATTAGATTAGGTATTAAGCTAATGGTTTGGTGACAGCGCTTAACACAAGTGACTTCATTTTGGACCTGCTGTTTGTTTGTTTTTAAAGATTTTATTTATTTACTTGACAGAGAGAGATCACAAGTAGGCAGAGAGGCAGGCAGAGAGAGAGGGGGAAGCAGGCTCCCCGCTGAGCAGAGAGCCTGATGTGCGTTTTGATCCCAGGACCCTGAGATCATGACCTGAGCCAAAGGCAGAGGCTTTAACCCACTGAGCCACCCAGGCACCCCTGTTTTAACACTGCTAATATAAGTAAATTATGAAATCTTCTACATGAAAGGGCGCTTATGAGAGGTCATCTATACTGGGTCCAACCTGTGGACCTTAGCCACCTGGGAACCTTCATAAATTCTCCTTCTAAAGAAACTTTTCTAAAAAAAAGCATGAAAATGTATAAGCCTGATGATTCAGAGACCTGTACCCCTGGGGCAAATAATACATTATATGTTAATTTAAAAAAAAAGAGCATGACTGCGAACCTTCAAGGGTCAGCTATTGTATTTGTATCCTAAGGCTGTTGTAACAAAATTACCACAGATTTGAAAGAACAGAAATTTATTTTCTCACAGTTCTGGAAACTAGAAATCCAAAATCTGGCAGGGTTGTGTTCCTTCTAGAGACTACTATAAAGGAACATTCATTTTCTTCCTCTTCCACCTTCTGGTGGCTCCAGGAATTCCTTGGGTTCTTTGACTTATGGCCATATCACTTCACTCTCTGCCCGCATCTTCCCTTTGCCTTTTCCTTTGCCTCTGATGATGAGATTTAGTCCACACCCAAATAATCCAGGATGCTCTCATCTCAAGGTCCTTCACTAAATTGTATCTTCAAAGAGTCAGTTTTACAAATAAGGTAACATTCACAAGTTCCAAGGACTGACCTGTATATTTTGGGGTAAGGACCATTTTTTAAGCCTATTACAATGACAATACTTAAAACAGCCTGAGGAAAGCCCGATATTTCATTAAGGTCTTAAGTATTTTGTTAAATTCTGTGAATGTTGTGTTATACACATTTTCTGTGTTTGTTTTACTGTATTACTTCATTCATCCTTGACTGTGTCAGTCACTGGTCAGGTACAGGATACAGACAAGGTGCCTGCCTATAAGAGATAAAACTCTATCTTTTCTTCAATTTTTTGAACATGGTATAAAATTCATGGTTTATAAAGATGTGTCATATTTTGGGGTAACTGGGTGGCTTAGTCGTTCATTAAGTGTCTGCCTTTGGCTCAGGTCATGATCCCAGGGTCCTGGGATTGAGTCCCACATCAGGCTCCCTGCTCAGCAGGAAGCTTGCTTCTCCCTCTTCCACTCCTCCTACTTGTGTTCCGTGTCTCTCTGTCAAATAAATAAATAATCTTTAAAAATGTGTCATATTTTTAGTTTGACATCACTGTTAAATACCTCCATCTGAAAAGGTAAAAAAAATTTATGTGTGGCATGCATTGTTTTAGACTAAACAATGTCTCTCTCCTTTATGTCTGTTTCCCAAATATACTGGAGCTATGATTAAAATCACATTAGTTTAAAACCATTACTGAAGGGGCACCTGGGTGGCCCAGTCAGTTGGGCATCAGACTCTTGGTTTCTGCTCAGATCATGATCACATCAGTTGTGGTACCCAGCCCCACTTTGGGTTCTTTGCTCAGTGGGGAGTCTGCTCCTCCTCCCTAAAATAAATAAATAAATCTTTAAAAATAATTACTGCAATTTATTATAAGCCTTTTATCATTATAGAGTTTTTCATTCAACAAGTACAAAAGTACAAAAATTATAACACATTATAATTTGATAGGAAGGCATAAGAAGGATTGTTTTCTTTTCCAAACAACAACCAATTTTCCAATGGTCTCATATCAACTGGGTTTTCTACAGCTCAATTCCATTCTAACACAAACTACCTGGAGTTAGTACAGACACCACAGATTAAGGGCTCAGTCCTATAAGACTCCCTCCACTTCAACACGAGCCACAAATGGGGTGTCCAGGCTACCTGCACTCCTGCCTGGCTAACTACAAATTGGAGTATTATTATGATCTTCCCTCAGGTTCAATAATTTGCAGGAAAACTCATTAAATTTCGGAAAATACTATACTTACAATTACAGCTTTATTATGAAGGATACAACTCAGAAACAGGCAAATGGAAGAGATGCATGGGTCAAGGTTGAACAAGGTGAGGTGCAGAACTTTCATACTCTCCTCAGGTGCACCACTCTCCCAGGAAATCAATGTTTACCAACTCAGAAGCTCCCCCCAACCTTTGTCATTCAGGAGTTTTCATCAAAGTGTCTTTGCTAGGCAAGACGGATGAAATCTTTTGCCCTTGGTGCTTGAGCTCAATCACCAGTGCCTTCCCCTCCCCTGAGGAGTGAAGGGTAGGGAATGGGAGTGGGGGCAGTGGGACTCTCGAAAGTTCCTTAAGGATAGCCAGCCCCTCTCTGGTCTTTTTATAGAAACAAAGGGAGTAGTAACAAATGTAGGTGTCCAATGTTATTTGAAGTTCTTATATTCAGAAGGCATATAGTTCAGGTTCCTAATTCAAGAATAAAAGGAATAGGGGTGCCTGGGTGGCTCAGTGGGTTAAAGCCTCTGCCTTCGTCTCAGGTCATGATCTAAGGGTCCTGGGATCGAGCCCTGCATCAGGCTCTCTGCTCAGTGGGGAGTTGGCTTCCTCCTCTCTCTCTCTCTGCCTACCTCTCTGCCTATTTGTGATCTCTCTCTGTCAAATAAATAAAATCTTAAAAAAAAAAAAGAATGAAAGGAATAAAAAAAATACTTTGGTGGGTAGAATATCTGTCAAAATAGCAGGAATGGAAAGGATTATTTAAGGATTTCTTCTTTTTAAGTGTCAAATTGAAATATATTTAAATGTTCCAAGCCCAGTGAACAGGGGAAGGAAAACTAGATAGTATTATACACCTATATGGAAAAATTGAGAGCAGGATATTCCTGAACTAAGAATGTCCTGGATGCATTTATGAAGGAAATGAAATACATATCATAGATTAGGGGAACTTCTGTTTAAAAATGTGATAAGCTTACTACTTCTGTTTAAAAATGTGATAAGCTTACTAGCCCAATTGGCTGAAGAATTAGCATCCAGTATGTTCTAAAGAAAATATTAATCTAAAAAGCTTTTCATTTTTTGCCAAGCATATTTTCTTGCTTCCATATCATTTCTGTACCCATAAAATGTACGTTCTTAATCTTTGGGTCAATACACTTAGAATAATAAGACCAAGAAATATGTTTTCTTTTGAAGTGTGAGCAAATTACTTTTTTAAAGATCTCAGGTCTGTAAGGTCTGTAAGCCTTGCACTAGACAAATTTATGACTAACCCGGAGTGCCATCTGGTGTTGAACAAATAGCATTTTGTGATAGATGTTTCCTAACCTTTGCATTCTGAAATTTTGTCTTTTCAATCTCTACGGAGAAGTCAATGTTGCTTTGCCAGTCTTATTTTCTTTTTCTCAAAGGGTGGCTAAACTTGAATTTTTTTTCTTACTTTTCTTACAAATTGAAAGAGAGAGAATAAGTGGGGGAACCATGTTTTTAACTTTATTGGTGAATATAATCATATTTGAGACTAAAAATTTACCTAATAGTATAGAGAGTTTTAACTATTGATGCAGATGAATAAAAGGTGTGTCTTGCAAAATCTAATAGAGACACGTAGTGAATAGGTAAATTCATGTTCATAATTTAGTAACATTATCTTGTTCAGACTGAAGATTGAGAAGCTTCAGTGTTGTTTCCAAAAAAAAAAGCTATAGTGGTAGTTGCATCCCACCGCATCTCTTTTTATGATTGATACAAAAGAGGGGCGCCTGGGTGGTTTAGTGGGTTGAAGCCTCTGCCTTCGGCTCAGGTCATGATCTCCTGAGATCCGGCCTCGCATCAGGCTCTGTTCAGTGGGGAGCCTGTTTCCCCCCCGCCTCTCTGCCTGCCTCTCTACTTGTGATCTTTCTCTTTCTGTCAAATAAATAAATAAAATGTTTTTAAAAAAAGTATTAGAGAACAATGCAATAGTAATGCATCTAATCAAATTCCCTTAAACCTAATCTAATTCCCCTTTAATCTTAGAGGACTTTCCTGATAAACTTATCTAAAATAATACTTTTACTCTGCTTAATTTTTTTCTGAGACATTTATCACCAACTGGCTTTGTATTTGTACATTGTACAAATGTATTTATTGTTTCCTTCTCCGTGCGAACGAAGGCACGAAAGGTCAGAAAATTCGTTTTGTTTAATGCTAAATTTATTTAAGAAACTGTAGCTTTGGGCGCCTGGATGGCTCAGTGGGTTAAAGCCTCTGCCTTCAGCTTAGGTCATGATCTCGGGGTCCTGGGATGGAGCCCTGCATCGGGCTCTCTGCTCCGCAGGGAGCCTGCTTCCCTTCTTTCTCTGCCTGCCTCTCTGCCTGCTTGTGATCTTTCTCTCTGTCAAATAAATAAATAAAATCCTTAAAAAAAAAACCTGTAGTTTTGGGGGATCCTGGCTGGCTCAGTTGGAAGAGTATGCAACTCTTGATCTTGGGGTCATGAGTTTGAGCCCCATGTTGGGTGTAGAGATTACTAAAAGAAAAAAATAAATTTAAAAAATTGTAGAGTTTTCACTATAGTTGCAGAAATAAACAAAAATTTGTACATTTAAAATTTGTGTGATTTAAAATAGTAAAATAAATAAATGTCATAAAATACAGTATAAATAAATTTACATTGGAAATGTAATAATAGCTGGTTAGAACAGTAGGTTGATAGTTTTCAGAGAAAAAATTATGATCTTATTACTCATACTGAGTTGGCTAATTCAAAGGTTTTTTTTAAAAGAAGTTTCTGTGTTACACTTCTTTTTTTTTTTAAGATTTTAATTATTTATTTGACAGAGAGAGAGAGATCACAAGTAGGCAGAGAGTCAGGCAGATGAAGAGAGGGAAGCAGGCTCCCCGCTGAGCAGAGAGGACGATGCGGGGCTTGATGCCAGGACCCTGAGATCATGACATGAGTGGAAGGCAGAGGCTTAACCCACTGAGCCACTCCTAGAGTTTAATGGTTTCTACAGTATGATATGGGAGAACAGAGGGCAATCATTTAGGAAGACATCTAATCAAACTCCTTTCAATCCATCCCAGCTCTCTCTTTTTTTTAATCTAATGAAGCAGCTTATCAGAGAGGTCTTCTCTGATAATATGATATGAAATACCTAACACATCCTGCACTCTCCATAGTTCTTACTGCTTTACTTTCCTTCAAAGCATTTATTGTCTTCTGACATGTTATATCTGTTTGTCTATATTATCTGTGTTCCCTCAAAGGAGGTAAGTTCCATGAAGACAGGGGCCTCAACGATTTGGATCATGCCAGATTCCCAGGTTTTTTTGTTTTAGATTCCCAGGTTTTAGAACTGGATCTAGCATGCTGTAGATGTTCAATAAATAAGTGATAAATGCATGAATTGTTTCATTATATTTGAGTACAGAATATAATATTTTAATTTAGTGGTCTTTTTTTTTTTAAAGATTTTATTTATTTATTTGACAGAAAAAAAGAGATCACAAGTAGGCAGAGAGGCAGGGAAGCAGGCTCCCTGGGATCATGACCTGAGCTGAAGGCAGAGGCTTTAACCCACTGAGCCACCCAGGCGCCCCTGATCTCCTTTTAAATTGCAAAAAATAGGGCACCTGGGTGGCTCAGTCAGTTAAGCAACTGCCTTCGGCTTGCGTCATGATCCCAGAGTCCTGGGATGAGTCCCACATCGGGCTTCCTGCTCAGTGGGGAGCCTGCTTCTCTCTCTCCCACTCCCTCTGCTTGTGCTTGCTTTCTCTATCTCTCTCTGTCAAATAAATAAATAAAATCTTTTAAAAAATTTCCATTAAAAAAATTGCAAAAAATAGGGGCGCCTGGGTGGCTCAGTCGTTAAGCGTCTGCCTTCGGCCCAGGTCAGATCCCAGGGACCTGGGATCGAGCCCCGCATCGGGCTCTCTGCTCCGCAGGAAGCCTGCTTCTCCCGCGACCATTCCCTCTGCTTGTGTTCCCTCTCTCGCTGTGTTTCTATCTGTCAAATAAATAAAATCTTTAAAAAAAAAAAAAAAATTGCAAAAAATAATGTTAACATTCAGTTGCAATACATACATATATCAATTTATTGTATTATACAACTTAAAATGAACACATTATTATATGTCAATTATACCTCAAATACACATATACCCATTGCTTATTACTCTTCATCATTCTTATCATCTAGAATTGGAATAAAAATGTGATGTTTTAGAAAGAAATTATGATTTTTTTATGAACCTTAAGTTATACTCAAGTGAAAAGATGTTACGCATATGTGTGATGGGCTCCAGAAGTAACCAACTGCATAATTCTTAAACTAAAAATCTGCTATCATGAATAAAACTTCAAGATACAAATTCTCTAGTGATAACAGCAAAAACACTTCATTATGATGTTTTCCTTTCTTTTTATAATTCTTGTCATCATGTATATTTTATGTGTTTGTGCATATTTGCCTTCACATAAATTAATTTTAGTATAGGCTCTTTATGTATTTCATTGCATTTCCCATGTTTCCCCCAAACCAGTTTTGTTTGTTTGTTTTCCCAAATAATCTAATTTTTAAAAAGTAACGCAGGGACACCTTGCTGGCTCAGTCAGAAAAGCATGCGACTCTTACTCTTGGAGTCATGAGTTTGAGCCCACATTGGGTATAGAGATTACTAAAAAATAAAGTTTAAAAGTAACCCAAAATATAGAATAAAATGAAAACAGTGTTTTTTTAAAAGATACAATTATAACTGAAAAACAGTCTACACTCAGAAAATAATTTCCCACTGTAAAAATAAATGAAGACTATCCAAATGAGAACAAACAGAGGCTATTTAGTAACAGTTTGCTATATAGTAAGGGAGTCAGCACTTACCACTTTGGCAGAAACTCAAAGGCACACATGGGAATGGGAAAGCTTTGTCACAAAAAAAAAGGTGGGGGGCTTCAGGTATGCTCTGATTAGAGGTTGTTACCATAGGGAAGCTGGAGGCAGGCTAAATGGAAGCAAGTAATGGGATTAGGGAGCACGTCTGGTTTTCTCTGGTTATTCCCAAAGCACAAGTGGGGGGAAAATTGGGAAGCTGACAGTCATGAACCAGGTCCTAATTGTTTTGGCTGTTTGCTGCAGAGTTGTAGTTTGGCTTCCTGGATTTGGTGCTGCAGAGGTTGTGAGTCAGCATTCTATTGTCATATATAGCCTGGCCATTGTCCATTTGTATATTCAGTCTCTCATCACTAAATGATGGGAGTTAAACTCTTGTTTTCCTGCACTGAGTACATTTTATGTGCCCATCATATGCCAGGCACTGCAACAAATAATACAGAAATGGTACTAGCATTCACAAAATCTAGGAGAGCACATAGGAGGGCAACCTAGATTGAATTTGAGTATTAGGGAAGGTATATCAGAAAGTAAACCTTCTTTTTTTTTTTTTTTTAAGATTTTATTTATTTGACAGAGAGAAACACAGCGAGAGAGGGAACACAAGCAGAGGGAGTGGTAGTGGGAGAAGCAGGCTTCCTGCAGAGCGGGGAGCCCGATGCAGGGCTCGATCCCAGGACCCTGGGATCATGACCTGGGCCGAAGGCAGACGCTTAACGACTGAGCCACTCAGGCGCCCCAGAAAGTAAACCTTCTAATTCAAGGTTTCAACAAGAGTAAGAATTAGCTAGACAAGGGGGAGGTGGAAGGGAGATGAAGAAGAAAGGGGAAGGGTTCTCTAGGCAGTAGAGAAGACAAAAGATATTACATGCTTCCTATTAAAATACCTTTGATATAATCAGATTTGGAATTTAGTCACGTTCTTTATTTTAATGTGCTGATTAAAAAAACAAGCATGAGTAGTTTTTCTGTTTGTATATTTCAGACTCTGCATTGAAATAGAAATCAAACCAACAAATCCAGTTTTGTCATGTGCCTTACTTTTCCTCCTTCCTTTCTTTTCTTTGTTTGGCAAAGACTAGTCATTAGATATTCTTGCTGATGTGAAAGTTTTGACTGAATTGGGCTTTGCTGCTTCTTCCTGTTGGAAATCCAATACTTCATTCTTTTTAGAAAAATTCATTCTTGTGTTGCACCGGTAACCAAACAGATAGAGATGAGACCATCATCTTCCCTCACCCTCACTTCCAACAGATCTCTGATATTTCTTGGAGCATCCGGAAACAATTATCAATAGAGGTAAAATTTGTGCTAGGACACACATTTTGTGTGCATTTTCATAGCTCAACTCAGTTCTGCCAAAAAAATTGTGATGGTTAATTTTATGTGTCAACTTGGGCTAGGGCATGAGATGCCCAGATATTTGCTCAAAAATTATTCTGGTTGTTTCTTCGAGGGTATTTCTGAATGAGAACATTTATATTGGTAGACTGAGTAAAGCACATTACCCTCCATAAAGTGGGTGGGCCTTGTCCAATCAGTTGAAGGCCTGAATACAGCAAAAAGCTGACTGTCCCCAAAGGAAGAGAATTCTTCTGCCTGATGGTTTTTTTCCTGGAACACAGGATCTTTCTGCATGACAGCATTTGAGCTGGAACATCAGCAGTTTACATTTTGGAATTGTCAGACTCCACAATCCCATGAGCTGATTCCTTATAAGAAAACATACATCTATTCTATTTCTTTGGAGAACCCTGACTATTACAATATCCAACTGTTTTATCAAAGATAAGAACATTGTTCAACTCTTCATTAGCTGTTTGTCCAAAATTACTTATGTCTTTATGGTTCCCCAAAAACAAAAATTTAAATTCAATGAGCCTAAAATTCCTTTTCTCTATAAAATTCCTGAACCTTGCCAATCACTAATTATAGAAATGAATGAATCAAATCAGAATCCATTCTGCAGGGAATTTTTACAGTACTCAGTCACTTCATTTTATATTTTTTAAAAGATTTATGTATTTATTTTAAAGAGAGTGGGAGCATGAGCGGGAGGGGCAGAAAGAGAGGAAGAGAGAATCTGAAGTAGACACCACACTGAGTACAGAACCCAATTCAGGGTTCAATCCCACAATCCTGAGATCTTGACGTGAGCCAAAAACCGAAGAGTCAGATGCTTAACCAACTAACTGTACTGCCCAGGCACCTCAGTCCTTTCATTTTAAAAGATGAGAACAGTGTGGCTTAGAGAATTTGTCTGACCTACTAGTGATCACACACTATCTGGAGGCAGCAAGCAGATTGAAACATCCCTGTTCTAATTTCAAGTGCCAATTTTTCAACAGTATTTTCGAAACCACTTTGTTTTCCTTTGAAATATATCTTTTTTCCTTTCTGGGAATCCTCACAAGAGAATACAGGTAGATTTATGGAAGGAAAAAGTTTTCTGAAGAAAGGGCAGAGTCGGAATGCCTGATTGGCTCTGTTGGTTGAGGTTCTGCCTCCTGATTTCGGTTCAGGTCATGATCTCCCGATTGTGGGATAAGCTCCTTGGGCTCCGAGCTCAGTGGAGAGTCTGTTTTAGATTCTCTCTCCCTCTCCCTTCCCCTCTGTACCCCCTGCTCCATTCTCCCTCTCAAATGAATATCTTTAAAACAAAACAAAACGAAAGGGCAGAGTCAGTATCAAGAGAGGACATACATGAGCAAATGGGAACTCACACAGATTCTTAGATTCACAAAAAGAAGTATATTGTTAACTTTTATGAGACCAAATTCTCATGAATGGTCATGGAAGTAGTAGAAATCAGATCAGAAGAGCTTGACAAAGGGATTGATTGTGAAGGTGTGGATGTAGCAGGCCCAACTAACA
>CM053618.1:16879260-16983065 GCA_028646535.1 Procyon lotor
AGAGAGAGAGAGAGAGAGAGAGAGAGAGATGACAAGTAGGCAGAGAGGCAGGCAGAGAGAGAGAGGGAAGCAGGCTCCCTGCGGAGCAGAGAGCCCGATGTGGGGCTCGATCCCAGGACCCTGAGATCATGACCTGAGCCGAAGGCAGAGGCTTTAACCCACTGAGCCACCCAGGCGCCCCTAGATATTTTTTTATTTAACTTCCTTAGCAACCCTATGAAGCAGTACATTCTTACCTTCATTTTACATATAAAGAATTCAGAGCACCAAAAGATTAAGTAGCTTGCCTACGGTTATACAGTTAATATATGCGGTTTTTGATCCAAGGAAGTCTGATTCCAGAGCCCAGGCTTTCAATATATTGCCTTCACCACAAAACATTTCTATCTCTTATTAGTGATGAAATGGAAAGGCAAAAAAATAAGATAAACATAAAATTAAAGATAAATAAAAGGCCAATGACATGAACAAGGCTACACTTATTAGTGATAGAACTGGGATTTGATCACAAGTCTAATTCCAATGTCACCAACTTCTCATTGTGCTATGAGGGTTAAACATGGAACAAAGATCTGTTTAACTGTTTGCTGTAAAGCATGTATCCTTTTCTTTTAAGATTTCATTTATTTATTTCAGAGAGGGGGAGAGAGAGCAAACATGATGGGGGAATGGGAGAAGGAGAAGCAGATTCCCCACCAAGCAGAGAGCCCGACTCCAGGCTAAATCCCATGACGCCAGGATCATGACCCAAGCCAAAGGCAGATGCTCAAATGACTGAGCCCCCCAGGGACCCTGTAAAGCGCGTATCTACTATGGCATTTTGAGATAGGCAGTCAGGATAATAGTGGTGAGAGAAGTCAGTACAGCCTTCTACCTATTCACAAAAAGAAGAGCTCTTTTTTTTTTTTTTTAAGATTATTTATTTATTTTTTTGAGAGAGGGTGCATGAGCATGGGGGAGGAGCAGAGGGAGAGGGAGAAGCAGACTATCTCCTGAGCTGGGAGCCCAATGTGGGGCTTGATCCCAGGACCCCGAGATCATGACCTGAGCCAAAGGCAGACACTTAACTGACTGAGCCACCCAGGGGCCTCGAGAAAAGCTGTCCTTGATAGCCAAGATCTGGATTGGCACCAACAGCTGGGCTGATATGCTCTTCTATCAAAAATAAATAGTTTGACAGAATATCAACATCAAATGCATCTAACTGTGATGATTTAAGACAAAACAAGAGCACTCAGTCGTCATGTTGAACACACATGCCAAATGACCACTATGAGTGACTGCTGCTCCTTTGCCAATTATAGCTTTAACTTCACTTTGTCTTTCCCACCTACTAGATAAGACAAACTATAGACCTGCTGGCTGAATCTGGGCCTTGGCTGTTCTTGTACAGACTTTCAGCTAAGGATGGTTTTAACATTTTTAAAAGTTTTTTTTTTAAAGGAAAACAAAGAAGAATATGTGAGAGAGACCATATGTAGTCTACGAAGCCTAAAATATCTTCCATCTGGCCATTTACAGAAAAAGTTTGTCAACCTCTATTCTAAAGAAAATTAGAATACCCAATGATAAAATTACCTTTGCTTTCTGATAGGATCCAATACAAAGCAAAGATCCACATCCTTGAATGCTCTCCAAAATTACCTAACATGAACCCAAAATCCTATACTAAGTCCTATTTAACACCCTGTTACAGAAATACTTCCAGATACAAATAAGGTATGGTCTTTGTAATAGCAAACAGTCAATACGTCCAACTTTGTTTGACTAATAAATGTATTAAGAACAATAGTCAGCAAACCCAGAGTCAGCCAAATCCCATATATCACCTGGTTTTGTATGACGGTAAGAATAGTTCTTATAAGTTAAAGGGTTGTTTAAAAACAAACAAATGAAGAAAAATATGTGACAGAGACCATGTGTGGCCCATAGACCCTAATGCATTTACTATTCAGTCCTTTATGGGAAAATCTGCCCAGTCTTGGTCAAGAACTGTGAAGAGTCATATTCTATTGTACTTGCAAACTGACAAATTAATTTGGAACAGTTTCGTGGATGATGACAAAATTACACATGAAATTTCTGGATCAGAGATGAAGGGCTTTATTACTGAAAGCAGTAGCCAGAGTATCAGCATATTTGCTCCCGTTTCCTGAGCCTCAATGCCCAAGGGGAGATGTGGAGGGCCAGATGATACCAGCATCTTCAATGGGTGGCTTTACAGAAGAACCCAGGGCTGAAGGTCCAGCACTTTTTGAGCAAGCAGCAATCATTATAGGATGAGACAATTAAACCAGCTCCCCTCACCTAGGGACTGAGCAGTGGTCATGTTGCAATTACCTTGACATATTTAGTTGCCTATCGGGACTTAACTACAGCAACTGTTCAGGATCAATAGATGGGCAGATAAACCTTACAGTGTGACATCCTTAGTAAAAACACTTGGGGATCCTACACTGTGCTCCTGGAGGTCTCTGTTTGAAGGTCATGAGGGAAGTGACGTTTCCACCAAGATTCAGCTAAGACCCTCACTGCCACAGACTGGCACCCTTACCTCTCTAGTGTAGACATCTGAAATCTCGTGTCTCTTTCTGGTGAAGGCCCTCATGCCTGGAGTGGGTGGGTAAATTTATACTTAATTGAGCTCTGACATTTTATTGAAGTCCTTCACATTGGGTTTTCTTTTGTTTTTGTTTCCTTTTGTTTCTTTCCTTAGGAATAAAGTCTCCTAGCATCTTTCTGTTATCCTACAGATTGCTATTGTTCCTTAGTGAAACTGTTCCACTAGACTTTTAATGTTTTCTCCTGTGGCCTGTCTGCTTGTCTAGTTGTTTATTAGAGGACAAGTCTATAGGAAGAGGACAGGCAAAGATCTCTCTATCTTTGACTTGGCCCCAGGGGCAGAGAAATTCAGGTCTTTAAATCAACTTTACCTTGAGTCTCCATTTTTAAAATTATATAAACACTTCTTCCTTAGTCTTGTCTTTGTGCCCATTTTAATTTTATCTGCTTGGAAGCAGGAGGTTTGTCCAACCTGTGTTTGGTGACAGTTAGCCTTTGGGCAACTTGCACAAGTACCATCTTTAGGGAACACTGCAGTTCTCATAGGGTCTTCTATTTCAATTTTCAATTGAAAATTGCTGCTTCCATGCTTTCCACTGCTTCCTTAATGTTTTTGCACTGTTACATTAACTCACATGCTTTTCTCTCCAACTGGCACAATTACATCAGAAACATTTGGAATTGTACTAGCCACTCTACCTACTTTTGACAAGAACAAGATTGTTCATTTAGGAGGTGCTTTGGAACAGAAAAAGGAAGAAAGCCTGCCGAGGAAATTGTCTTGTGTATATACAAAAAAAAGAACTTCTTTATTTAAGGTAGGAAACACCCCCTCCTCCATACGCATACTTTGAAGATTAAAAAAGCCTGGCTTTTTAAATTGTAAGGCTAAATCAAATTGTCAGGGGGCCAAATTATTCTTTAAATTAACTATAATAGAACTCATGTGTGTGTACATGTTAAGATGGTATTTCTATATCAAATTCTCTCTTTTCTCTTTGCATAGAAAATATAAATTAGCCTTTTACAGCAGTAATTCAATATTTGTCTGAAGCTGGCTCCTTAACATTTTGTTCTGTTTTTCTCTTTCTTGGAAAATGTTAAGATTAACTGATGGATCAAACAAAAACATTTAGTTATAATGTGCTCATTCTAGAAATATCGCATCTACATAAAGTAAAAAATCTAAAAGAAAAAACAGCTGTCAAATTCTTACTGCTTATTTTGTGAACCCTGAAAAGCATATTTACTGAATAGCCCTTCTTACATAGTTACAAGACAAAATAACAAAGCTTTAGTTAGTTCCAAAATAAAGAGCTTTTGATATGATTCAAATTACATTTACAAAATAAAAATACAAAATACATTTTAATTTCCTATATAAAAATTATGTCAATACAGTATTTTGTTTGTACAAGACTAAGTTACATTTTTTATGATTTAAACTTTCTAAATTTCCTATGTTGGTTTCACAAGTTAAATTATCATTTTTTCTATAACATAACTGAAATTACATACATGTATGTGCTATACATATATGTAAATATATAAAATATATGAAAATATAAATATATATAATGTATATTAACTAAATGAAATGATAATAACATATATTTTCAAAGGTTAAGTTTTATGAAATTTTTACAATACTACAAATAATAAGTTAGCTAAAATTGTATATTCCAGATCCTTAACTAATTTTAAGACTTTAGACAAATAATTAATTAACTAATCTTTTGATGCCTGGGTGGCTCAGTCAGTTAAGCTACCAATCTTTTTTTTTTTTTTTAAGATTTTATTTATTTATTTGACAGAGAGAGAGAGAGATCACAAGTAGGCAGAGAGGCAGGCAGAGAGAGAGAAGGAAGCGGGCTCCCCGCTGAGCAGAAAGCCCAATGCGGGACTCCATCTCAGACCCTGAGATCATGACCTGAGCCAAAGACAGAGGCTTTAACCTACTGAGGCACCCAGGTGCCCCAAGCTGCCAGTCTTGATTTTGGCTCAGATCATGACCTTAGGGTCCTGGGATGGAGCCCTACATTGGGCTCATTGCTCTGCGGGGATCCGGCTTCTCCCTCTCCCTGGCACTCCCCTGGTTGTACCTGCGTGCTCTTGCTCTTTCTCTCTTTCTCTCTGTCTGTCAAAAAAAAAAAAAAATCCTTAAAGAAAAAGAAGTATTTTTCTATGACTGTATTTTTCAAGTTAAAAGAAGCCTATCAAAATATTTTGTTTCCAGGGTCCTAGATTCAAAAGTCCCTTTTTTCTTTTTGTTCATGAGAAGTCTGAATAAGTACTAGGAGTACTGACTCTTTGCAAAATTATTACTTATTTCAGTCCTTCATTAGATTCAGTAGCCAAAGTGCACCTGTCTTGTGGAAGAGCTATAACAAACAGTAGTAACACAGGAAAGCTTCAGTTAATTGCTCTAGAGTCTCCACTAAACCTAATTGTTCCCTAAGCCACTAGAGACTCTCTCATTTACAAAAATCACTCAGCACTTCTCAGGTAGTTTCCTAACCTCCTATAAAAAACTCATTTCCCTCACACAACACTATCTATGACTATAACACTAAATCCAGTTACCCTCTTTCCTTTACTGAAAGAAGGAGAATCTGATCATTGCTTATTTCTGTTAGGAAACTATCCATAATACAACCCCTGAACCCTCCTGGATGTATGTGTCTGATTTAATTTTGTTTACTGATGGTTCCTGAATAAAAAGAATGATTAAAAATTGCCAATAGGGCTATGCTATCAAATACCCACATTTACCCTTAAAATATAAGGCCCTCCCAGAAGTAAATTAGTTCAGATATCTAATTTCTCTTACGTAAATCTACCAGCTGACAAAAGGTAAGAGTATATATATACACACACGTATGTATACATATGTATATATATTTTATAGAGTTTTATGTTTCAAAAATGATAAGCTTAAATAATATGTGCCCTTCATCATCATAAAATCCTAATCTTCAAGCATGAATGTATATAAATGTGTGTATATATACACATAAACATACATATATATGAAGTGTGATAATACATATATTATCCCATAACCTTGGAATGCTTTGAAAACAGAAAATCCTTAACCTCTATAAATGAACAAATTAAAAACTTTTGGATGCTTTGCTATTATCTCAGGAAAAGGTGATTTTAAAAGTGGATGATCATAATGCCTCATGATATTAAACAATATAGCAGGGATAAATTGACAATGATATGGAACTAACATTAGTGGGGTTATTGTAGAGATATTACTGAGAATGTTTTCAATGTGCATCTTATCAGCCAAAGACATAATCCAGCAAGACTGTAAATGTAGGAAACAGAAAGAAGCCAAAGCCTTTATGTCCCTTTGACCACTGCCAAATGGATTTTACACAAATTCCTCTAGTAATAAGCTATGAATATGTTCAGGTTGTTTGTTCATTCTCAGGTTTGGGCAGAGATTTGTCCTCTTTGGGAAGCCATGGCTCCATATCCTTATGTTCCACAAACTTTAGGAAAATTAAATAAGAATTAATGGAATTAACAAACTTTGTTAATTTGAAATTAACAAAGCTCTCAGAAAATTTCAACCTTCTTGGCCTTAATTTTGCCATTGGCCTTGGTGGCAATAAGATTTACTCTCTCTGAAACCTATAGATTATCTCCTCATGAGTTAAAAATTAACCCTAACCCCTTGCATTTGAAACATTTACTTCTAATCCTAGATTCTGTCTATTACAGACTAACTTGAATAAATACTATTAGTGATTTATGGTACCTCCAAAATGATCACTAGAATGTTTGGGGTGCATTTCCAAAATATCTATTTAAACATACCCTTATTAATTTAAAACCTGGAAATTTAGTCATCTGTCAAAGGTATCAGAATATAACTGTCCTTGGACATTGGTGGAAAGGATCTCATCAGGCAGGTATTGTTAACAATGGACATAGTGGCAAAACTCTAAGGTAATGCTCTCTCATCCATGGTTTTCAAATAAAAAAACATACCACTGGGGCACCTGAGTGGCTCAGTCTGTTAAGCCTCTGCTTTCAGCCTAGGTCGTCATGATCCCTGGGTCCATGATCCCTGCGTCCTGGGGTAGAGCCCTGCGTCAGGCTCCTTGCCCTGGAGGGAGTCTGCTTCTCCCTCTCCGTTTGCCTTTCCTCCTCACTTGTGCTCTCTTTCTCCTTCAAATAAATAAATAAAATCTTAAAAGAGAATAAAAAGACGTATGACTTTTTCCTGATTGCTAGACATTTATTCTATCAGGAGAATTCAGACTGAGAATTGCTGGGAACTCTTTGGAAGCTGATGACTGAAGAAGTGGAAAGCTTTCAACCCAAGACAAAGAAACAAGACTAATTTTCCAATTTTTTTCTCATTAACTTTCTAAGTTCAGCTCTAGTACTCATCTTGCCTTTTATTGTATTTTGGAGTGAACATCACTTAACTAATACTAGTATGGTAAATGCATGTGATTTAAGTAAAAACAAAATGATATACACATTTCTTTAACTGTTATAAGCAACAAATTACTAATGTCATAACTCATTACATTGAATTTATAAATCACTACCCTCAAACCCACAATTTATCCTAAAAGAGACTGGTCATTGCTACAGACTGAATGTCTGTGGTCACTCCCTTTTTCTCCCACCAAGTGAGCATGCAATATGAATACTGAGGTCTATGAACCAGGAAGGAGCCTCTTATCAGACAGTGAATCTGCTGGCATCCTGACTTTGGATTTCCTTGCCTCTAGAACTATGAGAAAGAAATTTCTGTTATTTATAAGCCCCCCTCCCAATCTATGGTATTCTCTTGTAGCAGTCTGAATGGACTAGGACTAAGGCAGTCATTGTTTGTATATGAAATAAAATTACGTATCATTTGAGGGAACTATTGTTGACTCTCCTAATCTACCCATCAAATCTTGAGTTTGTTGAACTCATCTATCCGTTTATTAATTTAACATTTTGTAGGAGCCAATAATGTGCCTATTAATGTGCTAGACACTAGGATATGATGACACAGGTCTATTGCCCTTCAGTTTTGCAGGAAGAGGCCTGCAAGTAAATAAGGGCTCTCAAGTAATACTGGGTGCTCTGATACAAGTATGATTATAGTGTGTGGGAGATTAGAGAGTAGTTAAGTTCTTTACAGTATCTGTTTTTGCAGCAAAATCCAGGAAAATACCACAGGGATGGGTACATTTGCAGAATAAACAAAATTTCTCAAATTCATTCGCAAAATGGCTATAGAAAGTATAGGAATCGAACCACACACTTTTATATTCCTCTGTATTGCACATAATAAAAATGGATCCCTTTCAAAGCAGGTCAAGGCATTTGGTTACGTCAATAAAAAAGATGCCTTCCCTATCTCCTTTCTGCTATAGTACAAGGAATAAAAAAATTATGGGCCCCACCAGATGTTTAAGATATGCAGGCCACAGTCTATTGAATTTATTTCAGTTTCCAGCAAGGCAAGGACAGCCTTTGGCTTCTGAGTGCCAATAAAAAAATCAAGTTATCCGAAAGCATTCTAATTCTGACAGTTTGGAGTTTGTGTGTTCTAACTTTTTCATTAGCATCTTTGAACAGAGCCATTTAAACGTACCTCTTTGGGGCTGGCAGGGAGAAGAGGCCAGGTTGTAAAAAGTCATCATCTAAGGAACTGAAGTAGAAGATCCAACATTTACGGTATTTTGTTTATTTGCTAGATAATTTCTTTCATCTTATTCTCATCCTAACTCCTCTTCTCCAGTAACAATTAATGCTATGAGAAGGTAGGTATCTTAGCCAAGGTCAAACAACAGCTAACGAATATAGGTGCCCTATATATATCTTTTCCCCGACTAGGTTTTTACCACTATGTGAATACACTAAAACAAACAAACAAAAAAACCAATCCCCAAACTACGCCCCCAAACCTCACCGTTCTAAAAGGGCTTAATTAGATCACTAAGACTTAGAGACCATTTAATGGGCCCCATTTAGTTGCTATGGTAATCCTGGTATTCTGCAAATCTTCTGCCAAGCACTACTCCCTTCAAAGGAACGAGCATGAGCCTTAGCCCGCAAAAGAGGATCGGCGATCACTCAGCGCGTGCTCGAGGGACGCAAACACGCCGCTCCCTCGCAGGTGCGCGCGCACCTGTCCCTAGCCGCGTGCGCGCCGTGAGGGACGAGGTACGTGTCCGTGCGCGTGCGCCTCGCAATATTCCCCGTACGTGCGCCGTACGTGGGCACGGTATTCCTGTGCTCGGAGTTTCGGACCGGGATTCGGCCCGGTGCCGAGGGGAAGTCTGGGAGGGGCGTGTTCCTGGGCGGTCGCGGCTCCCCCTGGTGGCGGCGGTGCAGCGCTGGAGGCGCGCAGTCAGGCGTTCTCCGCGGGCAGCCGGCGGCGGGGCCTTGCCTTATAGCGCGGGGTCCTCGGCGGCCTGGGTGTCTACTGCCCCAGCTGCTGTCGTAGGCGAGGACGGCTGCTAGTGCGGCTGCTGTTGGTTCGCTGCGGCGGCGGCGGCGGAGGAGGAGGAAGAGGGCGAGGCAACAGGGGGAGAAGGAGGCAGGCGCGGCGGCGGCGGCTTCGCCCGGGGCCGGCGGCGGCGGCGAGGGGGGGGGAAGATGGCGGACGTGCTCAGCGTCCTGCGACAGTACAACATCCAGAAGAAGGAGATTGTGGTGAAGGGAGACGAAGTGATCTTCGGCGAGTTCTCCTGGCCCAAGAATGTGAAGACCAACTATGTAGTTTGGGGGTAAGTCCGGCATGGCTGTGGCCTTGGGATGGCCGGGCAAAGTTGGGCGCCCCCAGGCGACCTCTTTGCTAACCCCTCCCCCCGATTCCCTTTGGGGATGGAGGAAAAAACGGGTCTCTGGGTAAAAGTTTTTCTCTAGGAAAGAAGTTACACTTTTAGGTGAGGAGGGTATAGGAGGAGGTGCGTCTTGAGTGGTCGGTCCATTTTCTTTAAGTCTTTGGGACGCCAAAGGGAAAGGTACCAAGGGAGTTTCTGACTTTTCTAGTTCATTTTTGCGGATGCGTGTCGAGTGTTAGCTATGTGTGTAGGTGCAGAAAAGGGCACTCCGTCTAGTCCTGGAGACGTCTTTTTGTGTTCTTTAGTTTTTTCTTTCTTTTCGAGGCTGCCATGTGTTGTAACTATCCCTCCTGCCCCTTGCAGCTCCTGGTCTGTTTCTTTTCCTTTCGCAATTCCCTCAAGAAGAGAGAAGGCAACCAACTATGTGAAGTTAGAACGGGAAAAGGATTTGGTCACTTTGGAAGAGCCCTCAAAACCCGTGTTAGGGGTGAAGGCAGGAGTTTCTTCAGGGAGAAAGTTACTGGTGAAATGGGGTGAGCTTTACAGATCTAAGTAAGATACTGATGGTGATGTGTGATTTTAGGAAATGTGTATTAAAGAGAAATGTTTTGGAACGTTGATCCATGCGGGGTTTTATGAATTTAAGTCATTAAGGAAAATATCTAGAAATAGGTCCGATAATCGTTTGGGGCCTTTTTAGTGACGTTTCTGTCATTGGTATTTCATTTGGATAATTGGAACCTTGGGCCAGAACTTCCATAATCATTTTACTTGATTAAATAGGAGCACTGGACTTTATGAAGAGTTGATGAAAAGCTAGGGAAAATTTAGTTTGTTGGTTTCTAGTTTTTTGGCCTTGAGGGCTTATGATTCCATTAGCTTTATGAAATGTTGATGCAGTGACATCATTCTGAGTTTCCTATGTTTTGTCCTTAGAGAAGAATTTGCACAGACACAGTTATATTTGATGGGAATTTTAACTTATTTATTTTTTTCTTTAAAAAATAGTTGAGGAGTAGTCATGGTGTAGGGTGGTTCAATCTGAGAAACAGAAAAATCTCATAACACCTTGGTTCCTGACTCAAAGGAGGTTAACTTAAAGAAGATGAGATCAAACAGATTATTTAGTAAGAATTACATTCTGGCCTTCAAGAGGGTAATCACTTCTAGCTTAGGGTATTAGAAAAGGTTTCATAGAAGTGTGTTTGGGGTGTAGATGTGCTACAAATTTTTCTTAAATGAATGAACAAATGAGCAAGCTTTAAAGAATGGGTGAAGAACTTGAGGGTGACATGATGGGTTAGGTCTTAAAGGACATGCTTAACGGCATGAGAGTTGGAAGGGAAATGCTTTGGTGGTTCAGTGAAGCTAGTAGTGGAAAAAGGACTGCTTGGAATAGATTTCAAACTGTAACAACAGTGACTCACATCAATAAATACATTTTTAATTAATTAATTTATTTTAGTTCATTTATTCATCTCTATGCGTGTGTACATATGTCCAACTTCATAACTGTAAACAATAGTTATCCTTATTGCATGCTATACATTGTTACTTTGGTTTTCTATATCATTAAAAAAAGTTACCTGTGTATTACATTTCATAGTACAATATTTGGTAATGATGTATGATCTGAAATACATCAGTTTAGAGGAAAAGTGGAAATGCAGGCTAGAGAAATGTAGATTGGTGCTGATTACTTTGGGCTGTATTCAGGTGAATTTAAATAATTGACATTTTTAGATGAGAATGTAGTAGGAAGGGTGAGATTGGACGCTAATATTGTTGAGCAATTGGTATTATGTGCTTTCATTAAAGAGCCTGCACCTCTTAACTGCATTGTTTTATCACAAGTAGAATTCATTATGGTTTTACATCATAAAATTTTAGTTAATTTGAGGGATGTCATAGGAATTAAACCTCTAAAATTCATTGTTGTGTTTACTGTAAGAATGTTGTTAAGGATGCTGTTTAGCAGTATCTTACTTAGGAGAAATAGGATAAATTTCTTCTAAGTTGAGCACTGGCAGTAGTTGTGCTTCTCCTAATCAGTTTGTTTTCTCTTGTGGATTCTCTCTAACTGATTAGATTCCTCTCTCTATTGACAAATACCAGAACCAAATTTGGGCCAGTTCTAAAAAGTGTATAGTACCTTAGAGTAGGAATAGGGTGTGCTTTCCTTCTTGCTCTTTGTCATTGTCTACTTTTGTGTTCTTTTGCTTTAATGACAGTTCCATTTATTAAATTTCATACTTTATGAATATTTTTGTTAGTCATGTTAAATCCATTGTGATGGATTTAAGTGAGTACAGATAAATTCTTATATATGATTAAGTCCAAGGAGTTGAATTAAAATTGAGTATAAATCTTGTCCTAATTATTTCAGGACTGGAAAAGAAGGCCAACCCAGAGAGTACTACACATTGGATTCTATCTTGTTTCTACTTAATAATGTGCACCTTTCTCATCCTGTTTATGTCCGACGGGCAGCCGTAAGTAAAATTCATTTAAAACTTTCTTGATTTTTTTTTTTTTTCTTTTTGATGGTAGGTATCATTGTGTCATCAAGCACTGAGATTGGTGTCTGAGAACATCATTTCAGTGCACAATGACATTTGGCACCCAAATAGGGACCTCTTCAGGATTCCATAGAGTCCTTGTATGCAGTGTGGGACATCATTTGGCATGAATCACTTCCCTTATGGGTTTCAGATCAAAAGAATAAAAGGTTTATCTGTGTGAAAGTCTACTGGAGGGTCAAAATTAGATCACTGTGATTTATGCGGATTTTTAAATCTATGACTTTCATGTAAAACGTGGGCACTCTTTATAAGAACAGAAGTTTTGAAGGCATTTTTAGGAATGTTTTAAGAAATTTATAATTCTGTGGAAAGACCCTGATATTCAGAACTTTAGTTTACTCTCAAGAAAACTTTTTTGGGGGCATCAAAAAGAATCAAGATTAACAGACAACTTTAAAATTAAATTTTTAGCCAACTTAATAAATCTTTTTAATACTTTATTGACAAACTCATTTGTTTTCAGTTTTGCCTGCTTTCAGCATCTCAGTATTTGAACACTGCGTTTCTGAATAGGATATAAATATTTAGCATTTACTATGTATAAAAGAAGTAATACATATGGTGAAACTACTTGGGATTTGAGAAATAGTGGGATAAAAATAATGGCGTTTCTATAAACTTACATTACTTCATCTTAAATCTTTAAAAACTGAATTAGGCCATAATTAGAATATTTTGTTGGCTATATCCATTCATTTTATGGTAATAAAGATGATCCAGGTACTTGCTTTAGATTTAGAAATTATATTGTTGGGAAATGATTGCAGCATGTAACTGGTGGCTGTAATTGTTATCTTTCTTCACATGTGTTCCACTGATTGAAAGGGCAGAATTCTATAATTTTAGGCTTCTACAAATTTTATTCTTTCCTCTTCTGTGTTTGCTCTTTCTTGTGAACAGACCATTTCTGAAATAAGTATTCCGAGCCATAGTTCCTATTTTAGTGTGAGGAGACTTGTATCTTTCTCAGTTGGTTGTATTATGTCCATAATTCATTAGTAACCAAATGATGAAGTATGTTATCAGACTTAGAAACAGTAATTTAAAGAAAATTAATTTAAGTCATTTAACTATTTGTGATATATTCCATGTAGGCTGGTTTTTAAAAACAAGCACACAAAAACCTATAGGCTCTTAAATATTTATACTCGTAGCAGAAATTAAAATTTAGCCTGCTCTTAAAAAAAAGTTGTTTTTAAGTGATTCAGTATAGTTTATTTTTGTCATCAAGGAGTGTGTGCAGAATGGTGCAGTAGTCAGTATAAGTTAATTAGCCAAAGGATTCTTGTTACTTCATTTTTACTTATATAAAGTGAAAAAGATTTTAATTTATAATCTTGCAGCCACCAGTCATTCCTATACTCAGTTGTTGATATTATAAAGATGATATGGAAAATTGTGGTAATTACAGGATTCATTGAATTCATGGCCTGAAGATGACTAAAGTATACAGTTTGATTTGTTTTACATACCTCTTTACAAACTGCTAATATAGAAGCTTAAAGGAAAATTACCCATTTTACCAAAGTAGATGCTTTCCAGATTTAACTTTTTTTTTTTTTTTAAAGAATTTTATTTGTTTGACAGGGAGAGATCACAAGTAGGCAGAGAGGCAGGCAGAGAGAGAGGGGGAAGCAGGCAGGCTCCCTGCTGAGCAGAGAGCCCGACACAGGGCTCGATCCCAGGACCCTAAGATCATGAACTGAGCCAAAGGCAGAGGCTTTAACCCACTGAGCCACCCAGGTGCCCCAGGTTTAATTTTTTAATAGTTTTCCCTTCCTTACAAAATTTGTATTCATCCAAGGATAAAAAAAAGAAATGTATAATGTGGAAAGTAAACAACTGCCATTAATAATGTTTTCTTATATAATCTCCTTTTAAGTTTTTTCCCTATGCTTAAATAAAACATACCTATTGTTAATTATGAAAACTTAGGTTAATGGTTAAGTTAGTGTATTTTGGAGTTGAAGTCTGTTTTGTATTTGAGGCAAGAAGGCACTTGGAAATGTGTAAAATGAGCAAGCAGTAGGACTAAAAAGATAATTGCCTAAATCATGCAAAGTATCATGAATAAAATAAAAAAAATACTTAAGGTGAACTAAGGGAACAAAATGATTTGGATTGATATTTTGAAGAGGGATGGGTCATTGTTTCAGTTTTAATGATTATTATATATTTTACTTGAATTTCAAGGATGAGGTTATTAAAAGTTAATATTCTTAAAAATTGTCAAGACTTTTATTGGCTTTTTTAGCCTAGTTCCCTAAAGATAAAATCCTAAATAAAAATTACTGAGATACATTGGAATGAAATTCATACATTATACAATGTTTGTCTTTATTATGTTTCTTATGTTGTTTTGATAAGTAATTTAAAATTTTGACTTCAGACTGAAAATATACCTGTGGTTAGAAGACCTGACCGAAAAGATCTACTTGGATATCTCAATGGTGAAGCATGTGAGTAATTTTTAACTTGCTCTCACTTTTAAATAGCCATTGTTTCTTTCCTTCCTCTGTGAAATAAGAAGCAATGGGACATGGGGCACCTGGGTGGCTCAGTTGTTAGGCATCTGCCTATAGCTCAGGTCATGATCCCAGGGTCCCGGGATTGAGCCCCACATCTGGCTCCCTGCTCAGTGGGAGGTCTGCTTCTCCCTCTGTCTACCACTCCTCTACCCCTTATGCCCACCCCCCTGACAAATAAATAAATAAAATCTTTAAAAAAAAAAAAAATGGGACGAGAATTTGTATTTCCACTAAAAAATTAATCTACCCCCAGCATATGCATGCATATGCTCTCCATTTTCTTTTATGGCGAATGCACTATTTTTGCTTCTAAGGCCAATCACACTTCTCTGTCTATAGATTCCATGTTCTTTCACACTCTGAAAGATTTTGCCTTTGTGAATTGTTGCTTCTCTCTTGCATCATCATCTTTCTCCTTTTCTCTGCATCATTCCCTTTACTCTGAGGTCCCTCATTGAAAAATAATTTTTTGACCCCACATTTTTAGTATCTGTTGAATTTGTCTTTTCCTTTTTATTGCAAAATTCTTTGTTAACAGCTGCGTGATATCACTGCTTCCCTCTTGACTCCACTCCAGTCTGGATTTCCTACTTATCATCTCACTAAAATCACTGTTGTTAGGTCAGCACTGACTTAGGGGTTAGCAGTTCTATTCGTCTCATACCCATATCTTGATTGACCTCTCAACAGCATTTGACACTGTTGATTACTTCCTTTTGGAAAGCCTTTCTTCACTTGGCCTTTGGGGCACCAGACTCTTGATTTTCTTTCTATTCATTGTTCATCTCTAATTTTATTTTGCTTACCTATCTTCAGCACTGACCTGTTCCTAAGCTCAAGTTATAAATCCACTGTCCACATCATTCCTTGGATATTTAATAGGTATGTGAAATTCAATATACCCGAAATAGGATGCTGTTTTCCTCTTTCCCTTCTCCCCTCAAACAAAACTAAAATAGCAGATCTGGCCTCCCAGTGTTCCCATCTTAGTAAATTCTTTCCCACTCATGTAGTTGTTAAGGAAAAACTTTGGAAATATCTTTGATTTTTTTTGATCAATTTCATGAGCAAGTCCTTTTCTTTAACTTTAAAAGTATGACACTTTTTTAATCATTCTACTCCTATCCTGTTCCATTCTTCTCCTTTAGACTTGCATAGCCCTCTTACAGGTCCTCACTCTATATTTTTTGGTATAGTCTTTGCCTTACCCATTTGAGTGACCTGTTTGTGAAAACGCATGTAAACTTAATTGTGTCACTTACCTGGCTCAAGCCCATCCTGTGGTTTCCTGTCGTACTTAGAATAAAGCTCACACTTCTTGTTCTTTTCTGAGCTACATGATCTTGCTTCTGCCTAAATCTCTGTGGCCTCATCTTTTTCCAACCTTCCTCTGCTTGCAGCAGTCCAGTCTTATTGATTCTTTTAACTATCCTAACTTTTCAAGCCTTTGTACTTGCTGTTTTCTCTGTATTAGTTCTGTTTCTCTACATTGTCATATGTCTTACTTCTTACTACCTCATTTAAGCACGTCTGTGCTTAATCTTCTGTCAGAAAGAA
Source organism: Procyon lotor (assembly GCA_028646535.1). Classification (NCBI taxonomy): domain Eukaryota; kingdom Metazoa; phylum Chordata; class Mammalia; order Carnivora; family Procyonidae; genus Procyon; species Procyon lotor. Next base: position 16,895,302 of record CM053618.1, read on the forward strand.
CTTATCATTCTATAATATAAAATAATAGTTTTTCCCACATATACGCATCTATGTATAATATCTTCCTGATTTCTTTTTCATCAAATCCCTTACATTGACTTGAAATTATATATTTGTTTATTTATAGATTGTGTCCCCCCACTAACGTAAACTCTAAGAGGGCAGACAGTTGTTAAATATCCAGCATTTAGAACAGTGGTTAATAGTGGATACTTACCTGTATAAATGAGTAATCATTAATTCATTGTCTTAAATATGAATAAGTAGGTATAATAAATTGATACAAAATATAAATTGATGAGCATGAATAAATTGATATAATCTTATAACAGTATGAATAAATCAATATAAGACTGATTGCTCCTAACGTTTCTTGGGGTGGAGTTTACTACTTTTAAGTCATGACTAGCTGTCTTATCACATACTGTGTTCCATGGCTTTAGCAGTAAGATTGATTTGCACAGTCTCTTGTGTATTGGAAAGACCACCATCAAGAGTGTTGTCTTTTTGTACTGTCCTCACTGAACATTCAGTAAGCACTTACTGTTTTTTTCTTTTTAAGATTTATTTATTTATTTAGAGAGCGCATGCGTGCATGCTTGTGTAAGAGCACGAGCGCACAAGCGGGCATGAGTGGTAGGGAGCAGCAGAGGGAAAGGGAGAGAATCTCAAGCAGCCTCCCTGCAGTCATTATCTGAGCTGAAATTAAGAGTTGTACTCTCAACCGACTGAGCCACCCAGGTGCCTCTTGAATGATTATTCTTAAAGGTATTGTACTTGATGCTATACAAAATGCAAAACTCCTGTCCTGAACGTGTTTACCATCATGAAAGAGACTGATAAAATAAGGGTTAAAATCTTGTAGATGATCGAGGAGGGATTCTAATTCTATGAGGAGGATGGAGTTGAGGAGGATAGGCAAAGGCTTTTTTTTTTTAAACTGTATGGTGCACTTGTTAGAAAATAGACTTTTTTTGCTTCAAAATTTCTGGTATAGAGTCTAGGATTATTTTTAAGTATCTCAGGTAAGCTTATTAAATAGGTTGGTTAGTGGGGGAGAGTACTTTAGGGCAAAATAAATGGCTTTTCTTTCCAGAATCCAGAAAGAAGTTGCCTTTTATTCATCCATATCGTTTCCTGTAGTTTCTATAGGACAAATAAATTTAGTCATCAAGTCTATTCCTTTGGTATTTTTAAAAAAACTGTTGAATTCATGGTTTAATGAGCAAGTTGAGGAAATCTTAAGGCATTCCATGTTCTTAGACAAGGAGACGTAACAGTTTAAAGATGTCAGTTCATAACATAGATTATATATTTAACATGATTCCAATAATCTCTACAGTTTTTCTTGAGGGAGGGGTGGAACTAGACATGATTTTAAAATCCATTTGGTAAAAATAAGTATCATAAAAGTTTGCAGAAGAACAATGAGACAATACTGTTCTAGAGTTTAGAACTTATAAAGCCTTAGTAATTTAAAAAATGTGAATAAACTGATAGAACAATTTTTTATCTGTTAAATGTTAAATTATGTGATTTTGACACAAAGAGATAGGTCAAATAAAGGAAAGGTGGGATTATTCAAGTAATAGGTTGGTAAAAACTCAGAAGTTCTGTGTTATTAAAAAAAGGACCTGTCAAGTTGGGAAAAAATACCTCAATTCATAGCACAGTGAAAAGACCAGTCTTACTGATAATATGAAGTGGTCCTAGAAATACATGCATAAATGACCAACAGCCCAATAGATTATAGTCATACAATTCAAAGGTGATGAAATCATATGAAAAATGCTTATTCATAAATTGAAACTTTACAGAGTTAGTATTTTTTTTACCTCAATAATAACAATTTTTCAGTTTACTAATACACTTATGAGTCTCTGAGGAAACATATCCTAATATATTTTTAATTGTAGTGTCAATTGATAAAACTCCCACTGAAAACATTTTGATTACAAAATCAACCCAGAAATCCTACATTTGGGATTTTTTATCCTAGAGGTATATTTGAAAATGCATGAACAATGTGTCATTGTAGTGACAAAAACCGGTTAGAATTGAACTGCCCATGGATGGATAGGGAACTAGTTAAATAAATTATAGTTAATCCATACAATAAATACTTTGTGGATTTAAAAAGAAAGGTAAAGAATGCTCCACATACTGATATGCTAGAGCTCTGTTGTTTGGTTAAAAAAAAAAGGTTCAGGACAGTGTATATAGTATGCTACCTTTTATGTTATAAAAGGCGAAAATAAAATTATATCTTTATATTTCTTTTAACAACAGAGAGAAACTAGAATGATACACAAGAGACTGTCAAATAGTAATGTAGGGTGGTGAGAACTAGATGGATGGGTGCTGGTACATTTTTTTGTTAGTTTCATTATTTAGAACCATTCAAAAATTAGATGATTTAATTTAAAAAGCAATTATTATTATTTTTTTTACCAATTGTGAATAACTAAAAATTGCATTTTTAAGGTGAATGCTAATTTAAAAAAAAGCCTTTTCCTTTATACATATATGTTTATGTATTTATGTTTAGATGCATTTTATGTGCATTGTGGTAATTAACATCAGAGTATATGTTCTATGAAGTGACCAGTTGATATCAGTCAGATTATCACAATAATTTGTAAGCTAAATTATTAAAAATATTTTGTCCTTTTACAGACTTTTAAATACAGACTGGGGTGCCTGGGTGGCTCAGTGGGTTAAAGCCTCTGCCTTTGGTTCAGGTCATGATCTCGGGGTCCTGGGATCGAGCCATGCATTGGGCTCTCTGCTCAGCAGAGAGGGGAGCCTGCTTCCCCCTCTCTCTGCCTGCCTCTCTGTTCTACTTGTGATCTCTATCTGTCAAATAAATAAATAAAATCTTGAAAAAAAAAAAAAGCCTTCCATTTAAAAAAATAAAATAAATACAGATTAATCTTTTATAATATTTTTTTACAAAACTGCTTTAAAACTTATTTTTTTCCCTAGGGAAATCACTGTATATAAAGTAAGAAATAACAAATATTGGGCATTTCACTTGTAATAATGTAAAGTATATGTGTTCAAATACTGGTCTTCTCACATAAATCTTTTTAAATCTCTAGCAACATCGGCAAGCATAGACAGAAGTGCCCCTCTAGAAATAGGTCTTCAGCGATCTACCCAAGGTATGTTTTGTCACATATTTATATTGAACTTTCAAAAACTTATTCCAGAACTATGTACTTATTTACTTTTTTTTCTCCTTAAAGTTAAACGAGCTGCAGATGAAGTTTTAGCAGAAGCAAAGAAACCACGCATTGAGGTAATGGGACTTTATTTTAAATGTGAATTGTGGTACTACAAAATTGGGTTTGTATATGAATAAGAATTCTTTTTCATAGTAGTCCTAGGAGCTTTTTTGTCTGGAAAAATTGTTGTAGTATAATGAATGTTTGATTAATAGTAGCTTGAGCTGTAGTTTAAGATCTCTTACAAACAAGCAGTGTGTTGGAAAAATCACTTTTCTTTTATATCCTTATGAAAGTGTTGGGCTAGGTCAGGAGTTGGAAAACTTCTGTAAGGAATCATATAATGATTTTAGGCTTTTTGGGCCATTTAGTGTCTGCCCAACTATTCCACCCTGCTATTATAGTGTGAAAGCAGGAAGAGGCAATACTTAAGTGAACTGGCAAGGCTATATTCCAATAAAATTTTATAAACCAGATGGTGAGCCTACCTTTGGGTTGTAGTTTGCCTACCCCTGGAATAAGATGGTGTGAAAATTTGCTTCACTCTTAAGAACTGTGAACATGAAGTGCTTATTAAAGTTATTTCTTAAAATACTGGTATATATTAGGGGACACCTAGGTGGCTCAGTCAGTAGAGCATCCATCCTACTCTTGGTTTCAGCTCAGGTCATTATCTCAGGGTTGTGCACTCAGCTGGAGTCTGCTTGAGATTTTTCTTCCTCTGCCCCTCCCCCTCCTTGTGTGCACCCCCTTCTCTCTAAAATAAATATTAAAAAAGTACTAGTGTGTTAGGTTGCATATTTTTTTGTAGTATTTTATAGCCAGCAAGTGGAATACTAACATTGGTAAATAAAGATTGTTCACATGAAATAGATGCTGTATAAGAAATGCAGTTATCTTTAGATAGAAAAGTCATTGAATAGCTAGGGTACTGCATTAAGAAAGTGAAGCCTTAGAAATTTTAATTATATGATTATGAGGCTATTTAAATATTTTAATAAGCCCCAGATGAAAGATTATGTGGTAGAGGTACACTTAAAATCTGAGAAATGACTGAACTGGTCCATATATCAATTAATAATATAGAAATAACACTTGTAGTCATCACTAATGTTAACATTACTAGAAACCATAAATCTTTTCCTTTCACAGTGTAGAAAAGTCAAATAGTTGTACCTTTTGCCTGCTACATAAACAAAGCATGCATAGTTAAGGATAAAATGGTAACTTTTAAAGGGACAGGGTTGTTGGTATGTTCTATATGATCATTGGCAGAATTTGATGCTAAAACAGTACAATTTTATTTTAACTTTAAGACAGTTTTAATTAAGCATGCTCTGAGAAATGGACTTGTTGTTTCTTGGTTAATGATCATAATGATAATTAGCTCATTGTTTTTCCTCCGTTCTGGGTGACTTTTATATACTTTATGTATATTAACTCATGTAATCCTCAGCCACAACCTCCTGAAGTTGGCAGTACTATGTATGTCCTCAGTGTGCAGACAAACCCCTCAGAGAGAGTGAGTTACTGGTTGAGGTTCACAGAACCAGGATTAGAGCCCAGACTATCTGGCTTCAAGCCATTCTACTATATATGTGGACTATAAATTTTGCAGCAGTAATACAGAGGTTTTCATCAGCTCTCTCTGTATGAAAGAAGGATGTGACTTATTGTGAACAAAATGAGTGAATATAAACAATATTTATTTGGAAAAACCTGAATTAACAGTTTAATTATCTGAAATGAACATGTCAAAAACGTTAATTTGCTGGGATACCATTAACTTGAAACGTCAGCAAGAAATACCTTAATATAATTTTTTCAGAGTATTTATTTGTAAAGTTACAATGATTTACATAATTATGTTACATAAACAGTTTTCAGTTCAGCGTATATACATTGGGAAGCTGCAAGGCACTGTGCTAGGAGAGAAGTCTTGAGAGCAGAGATTATGATTTAATCTGATGAATAAGCTGCAGTTGTCTTTAAAATCAGTAGTTTCCTAAGGAACTTGAGTAATTTGTATTACTACCTTCATTACAAATGGCTAAAATTTAATGCAGTTTGTTAACATATCATCTTTGCATTCATGTCAGCAAAAATGTTTTAAATGATAGGTTAATATTAGAGCATGAATTGGTTGGAGCACAACATTAAGTACAATGATGCTTTTTATACAATATCATATTTTGTTAGCCGCAGATACTGACTCTGTTCCTTAGTTTTCTCATTTGTTGAATGTGGACATTGAACTAGATCAAGTTTTGTTTAGTTTTGTTTTAAGACTATTTGACAGAGAGAGACACAGCAAAAGAGGGAAGACAAGCAGGGGGAGTGGGAGAGGGAGAAGCAGGCTTCCCACCAAGCAGGGAACCTGATGTGGGGCTCAATCCCAGTACCCTGGGATCCTGACCTGAGCCAAAGGCAGATGCTTAATGGCTGAGCCACCCAGGTGCCCCTCAAGTTTTGTTTTTAAATGAATGCTTTTCAGACTAAATTTTATCTGAAATTCTAACATGCAGGTTAGGGAAAAACTGAGCTACCAAGGTTGAACTCAGAGAAGTGGCCCACGGGTCACTTTGTAGGAAATGCCTAATGTTCTAAGGAACATGCTTTGAAAACATTCCAAGTTTTACTTCTGATCCTCAGAAATCCTGATGGATTCAGAACTTGGGGCAACAGGTGCAAAAAACTATCTCCAAAGTGAAATTTTTGACTGTGGTGAAGGCATTTCATAAAATTTAGCGATAAATTTTCTTGAAGGGAAGGAATTTATTCGTGGTATAATACCTTATGAATAAAAGTAGATATGATACATTATGGGAAAAACATTTAATCATGGAAAAAAATTGCTGAAGTTCTTTGGTAAGTTTTTAATCAGTTCTACTCTTATGTGATCCAACATGTATTTATTATTGTTGTCTTTATGTAACTAGAAGTAATCTTTTTTTTTTTTTAAAGATTTTATTTATTTATTTGACACTGAGAGAGATCACAGGTAGGCCGAGAGGCAGGCAGAGTGAGAGGGGGAAGCAGGCTCCCCGCTGAGCAGGGTGCCCGATGCGGGGCTCGATCCCAGGACCCTGAGATCATGACCTGAGCCGAAGGCAGAGGCTTTAACCCACTGAGCCACCCAGGCGCCCCTTCACTAGAAGTAATCTTAAAGTCAAGCTGACTTAAGGCCAGCGATGCTTGGAATGTTATAGGTGGGAATTTATGTAAGGAAAAGTTACACGTTTTTGTTGTTGTTGTTCTACAAGTTAAATAAAAATGTAAAATATTCACTAACCAGTGATTATTTTCAGGATGAAGAGTGTGTGCGCCTTGATAAAGAGAGATTGGCTGCTCGTTTGGAGGGTCACAAAGAAGGGATTGTACAGACTGAACAGATTAGGTAAGATTATCTTTAGTAGAAAGTGTTAAGTGTATATGGAAAAGGAGATGTTAATACGTTATCTACATTTACCTTTACCTCTTGCATTCATTATATGCTACTGTGCCCTAAGTTCAAAAGATGTGTGGGCATAATTGAAAGTTAATTATGCTTTCCGGAAAGCCTTCTTCTTGGTTCTATTACTATATTGATCTTTCCTTTTGAAAATTACTCCATAACCAAGCCACTCATTTATTTTGTGATCTCTTGTTGCTTTATAGCAGAGGTCAGCAAACTTTTTTTGTATATTGACACATAATAAATACTTTCAGCTTTGAAGGTCATATGTGGGTTTGTTTTTTGGTGACTGATTAATACTTGTGACAGGGAAAACAGTCTATGATTGCTTCATTCATAAAAGAATTGGCATGGCTGGATTTAGACTGTGATAGTATTTTGTTGATCCCTGATTTTGTACTGTAACTCGAATCACTTCATAATTTTTCCTTGGCACAATATAATGCTTTGGAATTCTATCCAAACTTAAAAATCCAGTGCCTATTTTTAAAAGCTTTATTCACAGTGACTGACATAACAATAAGCTGCACATATTTAAGTTGATAAGCTTTCACATATATTTACATCTGTGAAACCATCATCGTAATCAAGATAATGACTATAACATCACCCCTATAAATTTTTTTTTTAAAGATTTTATTTATTTATTTGACAGAGAGAGAGATTACAAGTAGGCAGAGAGGCAGGCAGAGGCAGAGGGGGAAGCAGGCTCCCCGCTGAGCAGAGAGCCCGATGCGGGGCTCAATCCCAGGACCCTAAGATCATGACCTGAGCTGAAGGCAGAGGCTTTAACCCACTGAGCCACCCAGGCACCCCTCACCCCTATAAATTTCTTGTGTACCTTTATGATTCCATACTTCTACCTATCCCCACATCCTAGCCTTTCTAGGTAACCAGTGATCTGTTAATTTAAATTAGCTTTTTCTAGAGTTAAGTATAAATGGAATTATGCAATTTGTACTTTTTTGGGGAGAGTTTGGCCTCTTTTACTTAGCATAATTATTTTGAGATTCATCCATGTTGTTGGATGTGTCAGTAGTTTGTTCTTTATTATTACTGAGTAATTCATTCTGTTCCGTTGTATAATTGTAACAGTTTGTTTTCCTAGGCACCTGTTGATAGACATTTCACTTGTTGCTGTTTTTTGGCTGTTGCAACTAAAGCTATGATCATTTTGTGCAAGTTTTTTATGGACATATGTTTTTATTTCCACTGAGTAAATACCTAGGAGTGGAGTGATTGAGTTGTGTACTGTTCTAGATCTACCTTTTTAAGAAATTATCAAATCGTTCAGGGTGATTGTACCATTTCACTTTTCTACCATCACTATGGAAGAGTTCTAGTTTCTTCACAGCCTTGCCAACACTTGGTGTGGTCAGGCTTTTTAATTTTAGCTATGCTAATAGGTATAAGATGGTACCTTATTGTGAGTTTATCTTGCACTTACTTCATGATTAATGATATGAGCATCTTTTTGTGTGCTTATTTACCATCTTATATCATGTTTGTTGAAGTGTGTTCAGATTTTTGTCCACTTTTTCTTATTGGATTATTATTTTCTTGTTACTGAGTTTAGAAAGTTTGTTGTATGTTTTGGTTAGAAATCCTTTTTCAGACATAGGCTTTGCAGATATTTCTCCCAGTCTGTGACTTGCCTTTACATTTTCCAGCTACTTTTTGAAGAGCAGCTTGTTTTAATTTTTATGACATCTATCATGTTCTTTTGCAAATTGTGTTTTGGTGTTATATCTAAGTAATCTTTGTCTGAACAAAGCCAACAAAGATTGTCTCATATTCTTTTGTAGAAATTCTTTAGTTCTAGGTTTCATGTATAAGTCTGGGATCTATGTTAATTTTTTGTGTGGGTTATACAGCATGGATCAAAATTCATTTATTTTTTTATGATCTGGAATACTGAAGTTCAGTTTTGTGCATGTGGCTAACCCCGTTATTTCAGCACTATTGTTTCCAGTGAATTGTCTTTGCACTTGCATAAAAAAATCAGTTGTTCATGTGTAGGTCTGTTTCTGGACCCATTCTGTGCTGTTGATGTAGTAGTCTTTTTGCATATCCCAAACTGTTTTAATGACTGTAAGTTTTGAAATCAGATAGTGTTAGCTTTCCATCTTTGTACTTATGTTTCAAGAATGTTTTTTCTGTTTTAGGTTCTTTGCATTTCCACATGAGTTTTGGATTAACATGTCATTTCCTACAAAAAAAGTCACTGGGATTTTGAGTGGGATTGCGTTAAATCAGTAGATCAGTTTGGGGAGAATTGACATCTTAAAAATATTAAGCCTTCTGATTATGAACAAGATGTATTTATTTCCCTTAAAATAAATAATATTATTTATTAATGGAAAGATATTTTTAAGTCTTCTGTAATTTCTTTTAACATTTCATAATTTTTAGTGTCTAGGCCTTATATATCTTTTTGTTGTATTTCATACTTTTTGATACTGTTGTGATATTTTAAAAAAGATTCAAATTCTTGATTTATTGCTAATATAGCAATATAATTGATTTTTGGGTATGGATCTTATATCCTGCAATCATGTTAAACTCATTGATTAGTTCTTGTAATTTTTTTGGTAGCGATCATTAACTTTTCTACATAGATAATTTAGGGTGTCTACACATAAAATATATTTTTTTCTTTTTTCCCCCTTTTTCTTTCTAAACTGGATTCCTTTTATTTCTTGCTTTACTGCACTAGCTAGACTTGCTGATTCCTTACTAATCCAATGTTGAAGAAACAGTGAGATTAGACATTCTTGTTTCGTTCCTCATCTTAGGGAAAAACATTCTTTCACCATTAAGCATGTTAGCTTAGATTTTTTTGTTAGATACCCTTCAATAGGTTGAGGAAATATCTTTTTCCTTGTTTGCTGAGAGTTTATCAGGGAGGAATGTTGGCTCTTGTCAGGTTTTTTTCTGATTCTACTGAAATGATCGTATGGTTTTTTGTTGATAGAGCAAATTAAATTTTTTGATGTTTGCATTTCATAGATAAACTCTGCTTCATTATTTTATTAGTTATCTTGCTGTGTAGCAAATTAACCTGATACATATTGGTTTAACCTACGCATATTTATTATTTCATAGTTTCTGTGGGTCAGGAGTCTTGGGGTGATTTGGGTAGCTTCTTTGCCTCAGGGCCTCTCACAGTGTTGCAGTTAAGATGTTGGCTAGGGCTGTGTTCTCATATGTAGGCTTGATGGGAGAAGGATCTTCTTATAAGCTCACTCATGTGGTTGTTGGCAGAATTTAGTTCTTGACGGGTTGTTAGACTAATACTTTAGTTCCTCAGGTGTTATCTAGAGGGCTGTCTTGGTTCTTTGTCACCACATTTGGTCTCTCCATAGATTATTTCATAGAATTACAGCTTGCTTCATCAAAGTGAGCAAGCAAGAGTGCCAAGAGAGCTGTGAAGCAAGATAGAGATTCTTTTCTTCTTTTCTTTTCTTCTCTTTTAATATTTTATTTATTTATTTGACAGAAAGAGAGACAGGGAGAGAGGGAACACAAGCAGGGGGAGTGGGAGAGGGAGGAGCTGGTTTCCCACCAAGCAGGGAGCCCGATGTGGGACTCAATCCCAGGACCCCGGGATCATGACCTGAGCCGAAGGCAGACACCTAATGACTGAGCCACCCAGGTGACCGAGATTATTTTCTTATAGCCAAATCTTCAGAGTGACACCCTGTCATTTGTATAGCATTCTCTTTGTTAGAAGCAAGTTAGAAGCAAGATTTAACCTCCCCATTCACATAGGAACTGGATTACACACAGGTGTGAATGTCAAGAGGTGGATATTGTTAATCATTTCAGTGGCTGCCTACCACAATCATGATGTATTATCCTTTTTATGTATTGTTGAATTAGATTTTTAAAAATTTATATAGAATTTTGTATCCATGTTTTTGAGGTCTGTCGTTTTCTTGTAATGTCTTTGTGTTGTTTCCTACCAAGATAATTCTGGTGTCAGAATGAGTTGGAAAGTATTTCCTTTTCTTCAGTTTTCTGGAAAAGTTTATTTGGAATTGGTATTTCCTCTTGCATTTGGGAAAATTTGATGAAGCCATCTGTTACTATAGTTGTACTTACTTTCATATATTTCAGGTAAAGTTTTCAACTGCATATTCAGCTTGTTTAATAGTAACAGGTCTATTCTGATTCTCTCTTCTTTGAGTGTTTCTTTGAAAGAATTTGTCCATTTTATCTACATTGTCAAATTTATTTGCATAATGTTGTTCATAATGTCCTTTTAAAATGTCTACAATCTGGGGGCGCCTGGGTGGCTCAGTGGGTTAAAGCCTCTGCCTTCGGCTCAGGTCATGATCTCAGGGTCCTGGGATCGAGCCCCACATCGGGCTCTCTGCTCAGCGGGGAGCCTGCTTCCCCCCCCCCCCCCCCCCCCCCCGTCTGCCTCTTTGCCTACTTGTGATCTCTCTCTCTCTCTGTCAAATAAATAAATAAAATCTTAAAAAAAAATAAAATAAAAAATAAAAAAAAATAAAATGTCTACAATCTGTAGCAATGTCCCCTCTTTCATTCTTTGATATTAGTTACCAGTTGGTGTTTTCTGTTAGTTTCCTTATTGCCTGGCCAAAATTGACCAGTTTCATTGATTTTTCACAAAGAACCAGATTGGGATTTTCCTCTTAGTTTTTTTTTTTTCTTCTTTTTGATTCTTCAGTTTCTGCTCTGATGATTTACTTCTTCTACTTACTCTGGATTAATGTGTTGTATTTTTTTTTTTAATGGTTTTTTAGAGGGAAATCAGTAACCCCAGCTTCCACTCTAAGTACTATTTAATGCCATCTCATATTGGTATGTTGTGTTTTCACTTTCATTCAATTCAAAATTACTGTCCAATTTCCCTTTTGATTTCTTCTTTACTCATGGGTTGTGTAGCGTTGAGTTATTTGATTTCCACGTATTTGGGATTTTCTAGAGATCTTTGTTACTGATTTCCAATCTGTTCCAAGGTATGGTTATGTTTTATATGACTTTGGATCCTTTGATAACTATTGAAACTTGGTTTTTGGCCCTAGATAAAGTCTATTCTGTAGGCACCTGAATGTCTATTCTGCTGTTATTTTGGAGTGTCTTATGGCCACTATGGTTGATAGTGTCAGTAGAGTCTTCTATATCCTTACTTGTTTCTTGTCTTGTATTACTAATTATTGGGATAGAATTACTGAAATCTCTAGCTGTGGATTTGTCTGTTTTTCTTTGCATGTCTATCAGATTTTGTTCTCTGTCTACTTTGAATCTTTGTTACTAGGTGTAAATGTTTAGGGTTATGTTGTCATGATGAATGAATCTTTTTATCATTATGGAATGATCTTTACCTCTGGCAGTTTCTTTGTTAAAAAAAAATCTACTTTTTCTTATATTGACCTAGACACTCCTCCAGCTTTCTTTTGGCTTATGTTACCATAGTATATCTTTTCCTTTTCCTTTTTAAAAAAAATTATGCTAAAAAACACATTGCATAAAATTTATTATTGTAATAGTTTTAAATGTGTAGTTCATAGTTCTTAAGCTTTTTCATATTGTGCAACCATGTCCAGAACTCTTCATCTAAAAACTGGAATCCTTTTACTTTTAACCTATGTGTCTTTATAGTTTAAGTGCTTTAATTGTATGTGTGGATCTTTTATACTTAATGCGATTATAGGTATGGTTAGTTTTAGTCCATTTTGCTTATTTTTTATTTGTCTCTTCTTTGTCCTGTTTTTGGACTTCATATTTGGAATAAATGAATATTGGTTGTAATTATATTTTTTCTTGTTGTTGGCTTATTAGTTTTAACTGGATTCATGTTCTTCGCTGATGGCAGATGGTAACCTGCTGAGCCACCCAGGTGCCTCTTAAGTTACATCTTTTTAAGTACAGGTCTTCCTTTTTTTTTTTTTTTTTAGATTTTATGTATTTGTCAGAGAGAAAGAGCATAAGCAGGGGGAGCGGCAGGCAGAGCAGGCAGAGGAAGAAGCAGGCTCCCTGCTGAACAGGGAGCCTGATGTGGGACCTGATCCCAGGACCGTGGGATCATGACCTGAGCTGAAGGCAGACACTTAACCATCTAAGCCACCCGGGCATCCCAAGTACAGGTCTTCTTTGACTTAAGATTGAGTTACATCCTGATAAACCCATCTTAAGTTGAAAATACTGTAAGCCAAAAATGTATTTAATATACCTAACCTACCAAACATTGTAACTTAGCCTAGCCTACTTTAAATATGCTTAGAACACTTTCATTAGTCTATAGTTGGGCAAAGTTATCTAACACAAAGCCTATTTTGTAATAAAGTATTGAATATCTCATGTAATATATTGAATGATGTACTGAGAGTGTAAAATAGAATGGTTGTATGGATACAGAATTATTTTAACTATATTAATTATCACGGTGATTGCATGGCTCACTGAGAGCTGTAGCTTGCTGCCATTGCTAGGCATCCTGAGAGAGCATTGTACCACATACCACTACCTGAGAAAAAGATCATAATTTGAAGTATGGTTTCTATGGACTGCATATCACTTTCATACCATTGTAAAGTTGAAAAATTATAAGTCAAACCGTTGTAAGTCAGGATCATCTGTACTTAATTAAAGATGTTATACCACTGCTTTCTCAATTGCTTTATTGCTGATGAGAAGTCTGCTGTCATCATTTTCTTAAATTTTTAAAATGTTTTATGAAATGTGTCCTTTTTTCCCCGCTGGGTACTTTAAAAAGTTTTCTCTATTACAGGCATTGAGCTGTTTATCATATAACTTGGCCTTTTCTTCATGGTTCTTGTGTTTGAAGTCCATTGAGCTTTTGGAAGCAATATTTATGTTCATAATTTTTATTGAATTCAGAAAGTTTTTGGCCTTATTTCTTAAAATATTTGGGTTCTTTTATTTTCTATTCACTTGATAGTTTCTGTAGTTGTGTCATTCACTAGTATTTTCTTCTTTAATTATATTTGTGATGTATTTATACATCCATATATCCATCGTTGTTTTTATCTCTGCAAGTTCGTTAAATATATAGTCCCATGTCTCATTTAATTTGTTGAATATGCGGAATAGTGTTATGATAATTATTTTAATGTCTTTGTTAATCCTGCATCTGTGTCAATTTGTAATTGATTTTGATTTTGATTTCTCCTCATTCTGGCTTATATTTTCCTGCTTCTTTACGTGCCTTGTGATCTTTGGATACTTGACATTTTGCATTTTAACTTGAGTGCTAGGTATTTTTGTATTTTACAAAACTGTTTTGGGATATAGTTAAATCACTTGGAAATAGTTTGTTCCTTTTATGTCTTGATTTTAAGATTTGAGCTCTGTTCAATTAGGATAAATATTCCCCACCATTGCCTACACAAAACCATTCCGAGTACTCTACCTAATGCCCTATGGATGTGAGGTTTTCAGTTTGGCTGGTGGGAACAGCAACTGTTCTTCACCCTCTTTGAGCTCTAGGCATTGTTCTTTCTAATCCTGTTGGATGGTTTCTATACCCAACTTTTATTACCTCATAATCCTGTGCTAATCAGTATTCTCCCAGAATACTTGATGGGCATCTTCATTGCAGCTCTTTCTTCTTAGGTACTTAGGCCTATGAATTCCAGCCACCTTGGGTTTGCTAGACTCTCAGCACCATTTCTGAAATCAGGTAATCCACTCAGTTTTGCCTGGATTCTCCTGTTGCCATTTCGAAAACTTACAAGGCAGCAAACTGCAGCATTTGTAGGGCTCACTTCATCTGGTTTTCATTTGTCAGAGATCATGGTCTTTCATTGCTTGATACTAGGTATTTAGTAAGCTACTCTTATGTATTTTCACTGACTCTTTGGAAGCAGGAGAGGTTAATCCAATCCTTGCTACTTCATTTTACCTGGAAGTAAAACTCCAGGGATTTGAAAGTCCATTTCACATTTGATTATGATTTTAAAAAGTATTTTAGTTTGTTTTAAGCTATGCCAGTTTGCGTTAGAGTTTAAGGAAAAATTGCACAGCATTATATAAAATGAGTCAAATACTAGATGCATATTGAGCATCTGCTGTAAAGTACTTTCATGCCTTATATAAATAAACTAGTACACTATATAATACTACCATATTTAAACCTGCAGGAATTCCTGTCCTTTTTCCAGATGTTGTTTAAACATATTTCAAGATTGTCACCTTGTGATTAGAGTAATAATTTTATCAACTCTTAAGGTACCCAAACCCTTTTTATTTTTATTTTTTGAAATATTTCATTTATTTGAGAGACATAGCATGAGTAGGGAGAGAGATACAGGGAGAGGGAAAAGCAGACTCCCTGCTGATAAGGGAGCCCAACATGGGGCTCAATCTCAGGACTGTCCTAGGACCCCAGGATCATGACCTGAGCCAAAGGCAGATGCTTAACTGATTGAGCCACCCAGGCACCCCACCCAAACCCTTTTTATCTCTTTTTCTCATTTCATGAAAAACAACACTAAACTTACCTTAATGAAGTTTCTAATTTGTGTTAGGTCTTTTTTTTATAGTTCTCAAAGTATAGCCCATGTTTGCTATTTTGCCTGTTACTTGAAAATTAGGTAAAGAAAAGAAAAAGGAAAAAAAAAGAAAACTGTAAAATATGGTTTAATCTTTCAGATAGTAAAATGAATATATGTTCATGTGGCATGTAAAAGTCTCCTTCACCTATAAAATGGGTATGTTATATGCATTATGAAGGTTTGAAACCTTGAAATTAATTTCGAGGAAAAGCTAGTCCTTGAATTCTTCACAGAATGAATTTTTCACACACAACTCCCGCCCCCCCCCAGGGAGGGGGGTGTTTTTGTGTGTTTGTATGTACAGTTTGTGTGGATAGAGAGGCATTGGCAAATTAAAGTCTGAGCAAATGTTAAGGAAAGCAGCTATATTAATGGGTTCTGCCTTTTGCGGGGCAGGGGTGAGATAAACACAAGTGCAGGGATTTTTGTTGCATTGATCCTTCTAAGAAGTTACTGATTGGCTCATAGAGTAATATTTCTACATGGACTCTTGATCTTACATGATTATTAAATATCAAGTACGTAAGTTTTAGATAAGGAAATCTTAATTATTGCCACTTAAGGTTATTTTTACCGAGAACTTATAAATGTAACAAAATGTATTTATGATATGCTTGAGATATTTGCTATGAAAATTTGAAATAAGGAAATTGCTTTCAGGTCTTTGTCTGAAGCTATGTCAGTGGAAAAAATTGCTGCAATCAAAGCCAAAATTATGGCTAAGAAAAGATCTACCATCAAGACTGACTTAGATGATGACATTACTGCCCTTAAACAGAGAAGTTTTGTGGATGCTGAGGTAGATGTGACACGAGATATTGTCAGCAGAGAGAGAGTATGGAGAACACGAACAACTATCTTACAGAGCACAGGAAAGGTAATTAAAGTATTTCACTCATTCATTAGAGTATGTATGTCTAGTCTGTGAGTGGTTATAGAATTGGCTAAAATTTGCTACTAGGAACAATTTTCAAGTTTTATCTCTGAAAGATCAGTAATAATGTAGATTTCTAAGTGGATGTATTTACCATTTAGTGGTTGTTGGTTACCAAAGAGGCTGATGAAAATGTCTGAATCACAGTGCAAGCCCTTTGATTTGCACCTCATTTGTAAATCCAATCAATACCCCAGTTTTCTTGTTGATCAGATTTTTACTTTAGCTTAATGAGGGAATATTGATGGCCAGCTGTGTCATTAATATGATCATTATTGTCATTAATATCATGAGTTTTTAATAATATGAATAATTTTAAAATAATTAATGTCATTAATATCATTATTTTTCCTCTACAAAGTAGAAATTTAGGAAAATCAGTCATTTATTTGTGTATTTTATACATTACATTCTGTTGTGTGGATGTATTTATTCTTTATTAATGGCGTTGGGTGGTTTATTTGTTTTTGCAGCTATAAGATTGTGGAATTTTTTTCCTCTCCCTTTTCCTCCTTTCCTTCCTATCTCCTTCCCTCTCTGTTCACAGTTACAAGTAATGCATCATAAAACATCCTTGTACATTTACCTTTGTGCATTTATGTGTGTACAACAAAAGGATTAATTCCTAGAAGCAAATTTCTGCTTAAAGGAGATGTCTACTTTAAATTTTGAAAGATAAAAATTTGGAAGATACTGGGTGTTTGGTATCCTAATGCATCTCCAGAAGATTACTTTGGTTCTCTTTCACTGGCATATTTTCATCTGTCTTTCCCTCACCTTCTAGTTTTCTCTGAGAGAATGTAGAAGTATTTGAGGTTACCAATGAAAGTGAATTTTAACTTTGGTCGAGGCAGACTGGTTTTATTTGCAGATTCTGGATTCTGGTCTTAAATTTACTGTGCCATGTTAGTAGGATTCGGGTTATTGGAAAAGAGTGAAGAAAAGAGCTTCCATCCTTTTGTACTTTGTCCAGTTTTACAAAGTACTTGAGGTTCAAGTTTAGGAATCATTCCCTGGAGCTTAGAATTATAGAGAAATCTGAGAATATAAATAAACTTTTTTTTTTTTTTTTTTAAGATTTTTATTTATTTATTTGGCAGGGAGAGAGGTCACAAGTAGGCAGAGAGACAAGCAGAGAGAGAGGGGGAAGCAGGCTCCCTGCGGAGCAGAGAGCCCGACGCGGGGCTCGATCCCAGGACCCTGAGATCATGACCTGAGCCGAGGGCAGAAGCTTTAACCCACAGGCGCCCCCAATTTTTTTTTTTAATAATTTTATTTATTTTTTTCAGTGTGGTTTTTTTTTTTTATTTGACAGAGAGGAGAGAGATCACAAGTAGAGAGGCAGGCAGAGAGAGGGGGGAAAATTTCAGTTTTTGTATTTACAGTAAAGTGATCTGTTGATACTCATTTTCACTAATATGGCTAATAGTTGAATATTACAATCTGCTAATGTTCTACCAATGTTCATTGTAATAGCCAAAAAAATTTGAATCTTACAGTAAAGTAATAAAATATATGCTCCATCTTACTTTTAGACCAAACATTAAATTTTCAAAATCTGAGATGAACAATTTTCTTTGAGCTCTAGGTGGCAGAGTTTTACCATCATTTCAAAACTTAGTGCTCTAATTTAAGTTAGTGTTGTTACTATCACAGTATAATTTAAGAAATAAATTATAGTTTAAGAACTGTTTGGTAGCTAGGTTTACAGCATTAACATTTTTTAAAACCAGAAACAACTATTTTGACTAATAGTCTTTCTATATATGGTTTTCATCTTCTGAACACTAAAATACCTTTTAGGTACTCCGTCCTAATATATCCTATGATTTTAGATAGATCTTCATTATTACCAGGGATTAGGGCCTTCTTACCTTCTAAATTTCTGGAATAAAAAGCTCATGAGAAAAATAAGTATGTTCTTTTATACTTATGTTATTACTGTAAGCAACTCACATAAAGCAACCAGATTTTATAATGTCATTAAGAATGTACTTTTAAACTTAAATACAGTAATGTTCCTTGTTGAAAAGTTGATTAAAAGAGGTCATTAAAAGGAAGATAATAATCACCTTAATTCTACCACACAAAAATAGCTGATAACATGGATTCTTCTAGATTTAGTGTCCCTTACACAATACTTTATTATTTTTAAAGTATGGGATTTGATTTTCATACATTTTCAGTGATTTTCATAGTAAGAGTAAGAATTCATTTGCATTTGTCATTGTGTTGACTTTTGTATTGCTGGTGCAAAAGCAGTGGTTGGTTAACTCCTGGCATTTGGCATGAATCAAGTTTTTAAAAATACTTCCCAATTTAAAAATCTTTTAAAAGTATACATTAACTCTTAACAAACAGTATTTTAAAAGCTTCCACATCTCATATAAATTGTAGCAATCTGAGATTAGCACTGGAGTTTATTATACCTAGAAAAAGATACAGTAATTGATTTAAGATAAGAAGCCTCTTGTGACAGTAAATCTCATTTTTATTTCAAAAGCTTGTTTCCTAACTACATATTTGAATAGATGCAGAATATGAATACATTTATAGCCAATTAAACATTTTAAGTAAAATAAAAATAAATGGATAACAATGTGTTTATATTTGGTTTGGGGATCAATTTTTAGAGGTAGTTCGATTTTTATTTGTGTGTATAGTAAAGAACACCTCAGTGATGTAGTAGGGAAGAACTAAAGGAAGAAAAGTCTGAAATTTATTAAATAAACTTACTGCCTTGAATACTTAATTTTAAGTGAGCTAATTAAGATCCATTCATATTTTAGAATTTTTCCAAGAATATTTTTGCAATTCTTCAGTCTGTGAAAGCTAGAGAAGAAGGGCGTGCACCTGAACAGCGACCGGCCCCAAATGCAGCACCCGTGGTATGTTTTATTGCTTATATATTAATTTTAATGAAAGTGACTCTCATTTTTCAGTATTGTAATTTTGAAAACATCTCATCTTAAAGTTCCTAAATCAGTAGCTTTTAAACCTTTTACTGCTTCAATATTCTTGAAATAGGTGAAAATCTTCCCCACCATTAAAGCTTACACAGTGAGATCTCACCTTACACAAGTTAGATTGGCTGTTATCAAAAAGACAGGAAGTAAGTGTTCGCAAAGATGTGGAGCAAAAGGAACCCTTGTGCACTCTTGGTGGGAATGTTAATTGGCATAGCCAATTAAACAGTGTGGAAGTTCCTCAGAAAATTAAAGCTAGAACTGTTGTATGAACCAGCAATTCTACTTCTGGGTATTTATTTGAAGAAAATGAAAACACTAACTTGAACATCTTCATGTTCACTGCAGCATTATTTACAATAATCAAGATATGGAAACAAGTGACCGTTGATGGATGAATGAATAAAGAAATTGTGGTATATACACACAATGGAATATTATTCAGCCATAAAATATAATGTAATTTTGACTTTTGTGACAACATGGATGGACCTTGAGGACATTATACTAAGTGAGATAAGTTAGAGAAAGACAGATTACCTTGCAGTCTCTTTTATATGTGGAAACTAAAAACAAAACAAGCTTATAGGTATAGAGGTGGTTGCTAGAGGTGGGGGTGGGTAAGGAGTGTGAGAAGAAGATAAAGGGGGTCAAAAGATAAACCAACAACAATAGTAACAATTTAAAAAATCCCAAGCAACCAAAACAGCAAAAAAAAGTTACTTAAGCAGTAATTCTTAAAGACATACTTGGGTTAGAATCTGAAAGGAGAAAGGAGTACGTTAGGAAAAGCCCTCTGAGAAGTTGTATAAAGTAAGTAACAGACCTATTCATTGTTGCTTGGGAGAATCATTACCATTGTTAGGGGTATAAATCCCTGTTGCAGTCCGTTTTGGGGCCTTTTCTGAAATCATTCATATCTGTGACTTTCTGATAAATGTGTTCTGTTTCTCCTGATCTCACAGATCATTTGGTTCTTTCATGGTACTTTAGTTTCAGCCATTTGGAGAGTTGACTGCCTCACTCATTGAGTTGCCACTTACTACCCCTCCAAAGTAAATTTCATGTATGGCATATAGCCTACATTTAAACTCAGACATGTCCTCCAGTTTTGTTGAAAATCCTTCCAGCTAGTTTCATATTATCCAACAAAGGAAATAAATATAAATAAAATTGTTTTTATGTTATGTGGTGGTTTTTTTAAAGTATATTAAAATTTGAAAGAGCACTAAAAGTCTTTGCAAGATCTAGTAGTTTTGCTTGTTCATAAAATCATTGGTATTTAATTCTTAAGAGGTAGGAGACTTTTATTGGTATTTAGAAGTTAATACTTCGAGTACTTTCCAGCAAGTACTTAAGTAACTACTATTGTCAGGCTGTCTGCTGACAAAAATATAAGAGATACCTGCCCTCTTTGAGCTTAAACTCCAGTAGGACTTAGAGATAAGTAAAAAAAAAAAAATGTAGTGGAATAGATGTTGTGATGGTAAAACACACGGTGCTTATAATTAGGAATTGTTGATTTGAATAGCACTTGGTAGGAAACTTATGTCAGATCTTAAAACAGTTAAACCATTATCCTTGTGATTGAGTTTTCTCTGTAATTCTGTAATAAGATACATAAAAATTTTAATTTTAGCAAAATTTAACTCTAGTGTATACCTAGTGAGCATCTTCAATTAACTATTTTTTGTCTGGAATTATAGTTAGGGTAGCATCCTGTTGTAATATAATGAAGGGTACTTTAGTCTTTGTGAACTAAATGAACTACTTTGTGAACTGTGTGAACTACTTTGTGTACCATGAGTTTCCCAAGTAATTTTGGGAATGTTCTTTATATATGCTTTTTTAGGTTTTATAGACTGAATTTAATTTTTTTGAAAGATTTTATTTATTTATTTATTGAGAGCACAAGTCAGGGGGGAGTGGGAGAGGGAGAAGCAGGAACCCCAATGTAGAGTTCAATTCTAGGACCCTGGGATCATGATCTGAGCTGAAGGCAGATAAACAGTTTAACTGAGTGAGCCACCCAGATGCCCCAGACTGAATTTTAGATAAAGTATTTGTGAATTAAGTTTACATCGTTAGATTGACAACTTATTCTAAGTATCTTAACAAGTAACACAAGCTTCAGTCTTGTACATTTATAATGGATTTGTTGTTGTAGTTGTCATATTTATTTAAGTATTAATAATAATTTAGAGACTAATTTTGTTAAAATGCTCTAAAATATCAGTTCAGTAAGCTTTGAATTAAGTTTCTTTTCTTAAAAATAATTCATAATTGGGGGACTTATTATTTCATAAAGAAATTTAATCAGAATGAAATTATTAAGCACACCTATTTTATTTCTGCAATTTTGCATTTTGCCTTGATACAAGTTTATTTGGAGTCCTTTGCTCTTGTCGCTGATAGCAATGATAATTTTCTACCAGTAAACAATATCTTGAAAATAAGCATGAAATAAGAAAAAAAAAAAAGAAAAGAAGCATGAAATGACTTCTCACTTTTGTCTTATTGGCTATTGTAAGAAAAAAAGCTTAGAAAATAATACACTTACTGTGGTTTTTATTCTGAGTTGTATGTAACAATTTAAAATATTAACAATTTAAAATATTAACATATAACTCATAATTAATTCTTTTGCAGGATCCCACATTGCGTACCAAACAGCCTATCCCAGCTGCCTACAACAGATATGACCAGGAAAGATTCAAAGGAAAAGAAGGTAAGTTACTTAATTTTTATATTGCCCTTACTGTGGTGGTGTTGAATGTGAGAGGTAGTATAGCTTGATGTTTACCAAGAGCAGGTGTTGGCAAACATCTGCAGGCCAAATCTGGCCCAACACATTATAAATAAACTTTTGCTAGAACATGGTGGCATTCATTTATGTATTATCTATGATCCCTTGGTACTGTGATAGCAGTGTTGAGTTGTGACAGATTGTGTGGCCTGCAGAGCCTTAAAATACTATTTGGTCTTTTACAGAATAAATTTGCCAACCCTTGGGGCGCCTGGGTGGCTCAGTCAGTTAAGTGTGCAACTTGATTTCAGCTCAGGGCATGATCTCAGGGTTCTGAGACTGAGCCCCATATTGGGCTCCACGATGGGTGTGAAGCCTGCTTGGGATTCTCTCTCCCCTTCCCTCCCTCGTGCCCCCACGGTCGGTTGTAATCTCTTTGTGTGTCTCTCTCTCTCTCTCACTCACAAAAAAAAAAAAAAAAAAATTTGCCAACCCCTGGTTAGCTTCATGGATTCTGGATCCAGATTGCCTGTATCACAGTTACTTTTTGCATGAATTTCAATAAATTAACTGTTTTAATTTCTTCTTGTTTCATTGCAGTACTACTATTAGTAGTAATATCTTTTAGTTTTATTGTGGGTATTAAACTAAATAATGTGTTTAGAATAGTAACTGGTATATAAGCTATCTATAAATATTTCTTGTTACTTAATATTCTGCTTCTCAGAAGTTCAGACTGGAGATTCTATATATGAAATCATGTTTCCGAAATTATAAATATGCATTGAGAATTTGGGAAGTATAGATTTTAGTAACCATGTGAGGGCTTATTTTGGTAGCCTACATGGTATACTGGCTAATGTAGTAGTGAACCATTTCCATGTTATTGTGGTGGTTAGTGAAGTGGTACTAATGTTATTGTAATTTCTCTTGGGATCTTCATTTATCTTAATTTGTGGGAAAAAATGAGGTAGAAGCAACTAGAAGTTGAACTTCTCCATTTAAATTTCATTAAAGGATATATTGCTTCTGTACTTTGTGTGCTGACTTAATTTACTGGTTAAAGGCATGTACTGTGAATACATGCTCTAGAAATACAGTGATTCATTCTTTTATTCACTGCAGTGTTTTTCATGTGGAATGAATTATATAAAGTAGGGTTTGGCAAATTACAGCTCATGTAGCAAATCCAGTCCTCTGTGGGCCAAATCAGGCCATACCCATTTGCTTAACATATTTTGTTTATCTTGCTTTTCCATTGTATATGCAAAATCAGTAGTTGTGATAGAGATATATAGCTTGCAATTTGTAAAATATTTAATATATTTGTATTAATGTAATATGCCTTTACAAAAAGTCTTTACAAAAAGACTCTGAACTGGAACCTTTATCACTATTTACAGCATTGCTTTTCTACAAATTATGTAACATATACTTATGATTGTAATTTTGAAACAGAACTTCTCATAATTTAAGACCTTCTTATGATACTAGAAGCTTTTAGGGCTAATGTGAAGGAGTATTAGAAGTAAATAATTTAGAGGTTATAAAATACTTCATTCAGTCTGATTTTTGATATTCCCAATATATCAAAACTTCTGAACACAATTATAGAAATAGTCTTAACCAACTTCTGCACAAAGGCCTTGCTGACATGTATTTAATATATTTTTGGGACTAGTATCTCTTTTAAAGTTTTTATCTTTGCATGATATATAAATTTTTTTAAAGGTTTTATTTATTTATTTGACTTGAGAGATCACAAGTAGGCAGAGAGGCAGGGGGAGAAAAAAGGGGAAGCAGGCTCCCTGCTGAGCAGAGAGCCCAATGCAGGGCTCCATCCCAAGACCCTGAGATCATGACATGAGCCGAAGGCAGAGGCTTTTTAACCCACTGACCCCCTAGGCGCCCCTGTAATTTAATTTTCTATGTATAGTACATTTGATGCTTTGTTATATTATTAAACTGTCAGATTATTACACAGATTATTACGTTAGGTTTGTTATTGATCACGAAATACATAAAATCTAATAGCAAGCCCCCTTTCTTTGTAGAAACGGAAGGCTTCAAAATCGACACTATGGGCACCTATCATGGTATGACACTGAAATCTGTAACGGTAAGTCACTTTAACTGCAGAGGTTCTTTTGTCCCAGGCATTTTATGTGAGTAGCAGATGTTGAAGAAAATCTTTGTTCTCCATTATTTTCCATTTCAAATGTTAATCTTCAGTGACTTATTGTGCTGATAGATCTGTGGGTTGGTTGTTTGATTTGTGGCTATCCTTCTTTTGGTTTAACTGAGTTGAGTGTGTCTAAATAAAAGCTGTTTTGGTTAACTTGCTGCTAGGATGGGTGCTACCTGGTTAGAGTATTTAATGGTGGAGGAGGTACAAGGTCCAGTTAGGGAGATATTTTCCATAGTGTCTTATGTTCTTTAAAATGTAATGCCTTACGCTCTTTAAAAAACAGATTGTAGTGCCTGATGTAATATTTACAAAGTGCATACTTACTAGAACCAAGTACTTAGATGTCCACAATTATAACCCTTTGGCTCACTTTTGGCAGACTTTCTTTTATATTTTTTTAAACACACTAAAAATGGTTATTTCTGGGTGTTCTGATTAGGCCATTTTTAACACAGTTTTTATTTAGTCAGTGATAGATAGGACTTGGTAATGTAGAGCAGGAATTCTATTAAACTTATTTTGAGTATTACAGATTATTATTATACTTTAAAATACTATGTATATGTATCAGAGTACTTGTACCTGTATATTTTAAAGCTAATACCAAACTTACTTTGTCTTTGTTTATGAATCATCAGATCTTTGAGGACTCAGTATGACATGGAATCATCATATATTTGCTGTGATTTCTCAGAATTAAGATATATCTTGTCATGCTTTCCAGAACAGATAGCAAATAAATGTGGAGAATCTGATATTAAAAGTTGACTTTTTTTTTTTTTTTCTTTTCCTGGACTTCAAATTGGAATTGAGTATTAGATATTTTGCTAATACACTTGTTTTTAAGTTGTCATCAGATCTGTGTGTGTGTGATTGCAGTTGTATGTGAGCTCATTAATTCATTTAACACGTACTTACTGAGCACTTGTGTCAGACTCTGTTCTAGTTGCTGGGACTATAGCTATAAATAAGATGGACAAGGGTTCTGTAGAGAGAGTAGTCAGAGAAGCCTCTTTGAGCAGGTGATCTTTAAGCACAGCAGACCTTGCAGAAAAGCATTCTATGAAAGACTGCTCAAGGGTCAAGATTGAGGCCCAATAGAGCATGAATGAAGGCCAGTATCTTCAGAACATAGTGAATGAGGAGAAGGTGGTAAAAGATTAGATACACTCATGAGTTCTCCCTAATTCTTCTGACTTCAAAATGTAGCTCATGGCTGTAAGATTATTACTATTATTTTTTTAAGATTTTATTTATTTATTTGACAGAGAGAGAGAGAGAGAGATCACAAGTAGGCAGAGAGGCAGGCGGGGGTGGGGGTGGGGAAGCAGGCTCCCTGCTGAGCAAAGAGCCCGATGGGGGGCTTGATCTCAGGACCCTGAGATCATGACCTGAGCTGAAGGCCGAGGCTTTAACCCACTAAGCCACCTGGGTGCCCCTGTAAGATTAAATTTTTGAAAGATTTATTTATTGACATTTTCTTGGGAATAGAACTTGCCTATTGGCCATTCCCTAAGTGAATTATCATGGAACTGCATTCGTTACCCTTGGGTAACCATTAGGGAGACTTTTTTGTGGTTGTGGTCGTTATTGTTTTAACTTCTGTCTCATCTGAAATGCCATGAAACTGGTTTCATTACTGAGCTGTGCAAATAGTAAAATCAGTGATTTTTTATCAAGATGCTTTTTCAGAACAGTTTTCCTGGAATCTAAGGATGGCTTCTTAATTAAACAGAGTGATATGGCTCTTCTTTCTCATTAGACTTTGCTTCTAAATACACTGAGAAGAGAGGCGAATTTAAAGAAATTTATGGCGTTTGTTTTTACAGAAATAATCACATAATAAACATTGTGTGGGAACACAACAGAAGGACAAAAAATGGTCAAATTGTTGGTACTTCCCATATTTTAATATCTCGTTTGAATCTCCTACTGTTTGTGACCTGATTCATTTTAGCAGTTGTTAGAGAATATATGCAGAGGTTTGAACTTGAAGGCTTTGAAGTTGCTCTGGTAATTATTTCTTTTTACTTGAATCTCAAGCTTATGCTTCCAGTATAATGTTTTTTCCTTGTCTTTTTTCTTTTGGAATTATTAGTTTCTCCAACTTTGTCTTATTTTCCAAGGAGGATTTCTTTAATGATATCCACCCACACACACAAAAGCAGTTAAATGTAGTTAAAGGCTTTTTGCACTGATGTGACTTCCTTTCTACTTTACATATGAACTCATTTTAGGTACCACTGTTTTTCAGGGTTTTGACATGTTTAGGTGATTTACATAGTTACTAAAATTATACCAGTCTGTATTAGGACTGGTCTATATATCTTTTAAGTTCAAGAGACCAGAATCCTGTTAGATATAAGATTAAGTTAATCAAGTTGTGCAGATGGCTAGAAAATTTTTATCTCATTGATTTTTTTTGTCTTCATTTGTTATAGAGAAAGGAGTATTTGTTTTTACAGTATTTCATAAGCGTCATAAGTTATTGAAATTTATAAAAAATTAACGCTTTGGCAGGGTATTAGATACTTATTTATGAAGATGATAATTTATAGAAATTCATTATATGAAAGAAGCCCAGATATCTTTAAAGTTATAAGTTTGTATAGTTGAGTCTGTTTAACTTTTTTTTTTTTTTTTTGAGTCTGGTTAACTTTTGACTTAGGCCAAGAAATACAGTAGCATAAGACATGGATGTTGGAGTTGCTAAAGGGCTTTACAAGTTGGTAGACTTTCCCCAAAATGTGTTAGTTGGGTTGTATAATGTTTAAGAAATAATAGATTAATGGATTTTGTAGTACAGGAATTTCATCATTTCTAATAAATGTATATCTAAATTGAAAAACAAGAGTATGTGCTCTTTCCCAGGATTGTTTATCCCTTTTCTTCCTCCTTTTGAGAACACTGGAAAGAACTAGAACTGTGTAGAATCAGTTTAAGTGAACTATCTTAGTAATTATGGGTTGGGACTAGAAACCATTTAGTGTAGGGAATACCAGAATGTATTTGCGTGGATTCTTTTTGTGAAAGCAACCATCTTAGACTAAGGAAGTGCCACTTGACAGTGCTTTTCATTATATAGAAAGGAGGAGGAGATGATGACTTTTCAGTTTTGGCAGAGAACTTATCTGTGGTTCCACTGGAGTAGGAATAAAAAGTTACAGTCACAGTTCACTCTTGTTATCTGTGAGGGTTTGATAATTAAATTGAGAACTACTTCATTTTAACCTCCCAATCTAGCTTATTCATGTTCAGGTAGGAGGGTAACATACTCTAGCCCCTTTTTATTCTTTTCTTAGTTCTTACTGAATATCACTGACTCTCAGTTACCTTGCTGTCTTCATTTTTTAGGAAACATTTTACACTCTGAAATTGTGCAAATCAAAAGCTTTCCTTTAAGATTGTTTTTTGATTTGATTCTAGTAGAATTGTAGTTTTTATAATAAGCCTTTTTTTGGGAACCATTTTCCCAATAGTAAGTACAGTTGGATGGATATTCAGTATTTATAGTAGAGGAGTAATCATCATCAACTTTCACTATTTAGTAATATCCAGAATCTCAATCTCTCAATATAAAGTAGTTATATTCTTTTTTTTTTTTAAGATTTTTTATTTATTTGACAGAGAGAAACACAGTGAGAGAGGGAACACAGGCAGAGGGAATGGTAGCGGGAGAAGCAGGCTTCCTGCCGAGCAAGGAGCCCGATGTAGGGCTTGATTCCAGGACTCTGGGATCATGACCTGAGCTGAAGGCAGATGCTTAACGACTGAGCCACCCAGGCGCCCCTAAAGTAGTTATATTCTTAAGCAGGAATGCATTTATTAGTAACCTTCCAGTTCCCCTGTTTTATAGTTTCCTTCATTCTCATTTGGTTTTTGATTAACTTGTTCATCTTTGCTTGGAGTGTTAGGGGAGTACTCTAATAGCAGTAATGCTCTAGAGTAGAGTTGTGTCTAAGAGTCCAGGCTAGCAGAAGATGGAGACAGTTGATTAAGACTTTATTACTAAACACTTTCCTTTCCTTCCCTCTTTTCCTTTAGCAAATATTTTTTGAGTGCTTTTTGGAATGGTTGTGTAGATTTTAAGGATACCTATGGGAAAATTCCTTCTCAGAATTAGACGCAGCATGTCTGTTTATACTAGTGCACTGACATCATATGCCTCTCTTAGCATACTTCTGGGATCATTCATTGTCCCAATCTAAATGTGGTCCCACATGTTTTATTAGGCATCCGCTGTCATTTAAAATTTTATTTTATCTACTAACATTTAAAAATAAAAATATGTCACAAAAAGAGTGGATTTTCAGCTTCTTTTGAAAATCTATCTGGCATGACTGAGTACTGGGTCTGTAGTCTAGTAAGAATCACACTTATCCAGTGACTGCCTCTAGAGGGGATGTTTTCTTTAGGTGGCCCATAGGTCTCACCGCCCTGTTGTCTTTGATAAAGTCTTTACTTATTCATACAGTTAACCCTTAAACAACCCTCAGGTTGGGGGTACTGACACCCCCTACTCCCTGCAGACAGTTGAAAATCTGCATATAACTTTGACTTGCCCAAACTTAACTATTAATAGCCTATTACATTATATACTGTATCTTACAATAAAGTAAGCTAGGGAAAAGGAAACGTTTAGAAATAAGGAAGAGAAATACATTTATGATACTGTACCATTAAAAAATCCACATATAAGTGCATTTGTGCAGCTCAAACCCATGTGTTCAAGGGTCAGTGGTACTACTTCCTTAGACTCGACTGGTCTTTCAGTTTGAAATTCCTGATCTAAATAAAGGCAGTGTTATTAAAGAGAAGGTAATCAGTTGAAAGCACTATGTTTTTAAGGGTTCATAGTCAGTTCTGGCTTTGAATCCCAACTCTTCCATTAATTATGCCACTAATGAAAGTGGGATTATTTAACTTTTCAGTGAGTGGCCTTGGTTTTATTTTGTAATAAAGAACTTATAGTTTTATTGAGGACTAAAAGACACTATGTAAAATGCTTGTGAGCACAGGGAAGACTCAACAAATAAATGATGGTTACTTTTATTATGAATCTATAATTTTATATATAATCTCACTTTAGGTGTAAATGTAGGCAGCTGTAGCTTCACAGATATATTTAATATTACATGTTTAATGATGCCATGTTCATTCAAAGTTATGAAGTCTAGTTTATTTAAATATTTTGAAAACTCTTCCTCTTTAGTAATTGGGATATTTTTACTGTGGCCGTGTATATTTATCTTAGTGTTCTTTATCCTGTGAGAGGAAATTGCTGCAAAGAAGTTAATATGGTGGGGAAGAACTTAGCTAGGTTAGGCTTTTCTGTCTACCTGTTGGGACTCATACATAAAAAGAAATGAGGGATGCCTGGCTCCTTGGTTGGTGGAGCATGCGACTCTTGATCTCAAGGTCATGTGTTTGAGCTCCATATTTTTGGTATAGATTTTACTTAAAAAAATTTTTTTTAATGACATTTATTTAGGTTAAAATTATATAATTTTATCAAAAAAGGTATATGAGGAGGATGGGTGAAATGGGTGAAGGGGATTAAGAGGTACAAACTTAGTGATAAAATAAGTCACATGGGATGAAAAGCACAGCATTTCATAGTATATATAATTATTGAATCACTATTTTTTATAATGAGACTACTTTATATAAAGTATATAAGCTATACTTCCAATAAAAATTCTAAAGAATTAAAGAGCATAGGGACGCCTGGGTGGCTCAGTCGTTAAGCGTCTGCCTTCGGCTCAGGTCATGATCCCAGGGTCCTCGGATCGAGCCCCACATCAGGCTCCTTGCTCTGCGGGAAGCCTGCTTCTCCTGCTACCATTCCCTCTGCTTGTGTTCCCTCTCTCGCTGTTTCTCTCTGTCAAATAAATAAAATCTTTAAAAAAAAAAAAATTAAAGAGCACAATAAGTATTGGGACGTTAATATGTGGTCATAATTATAAATAAGAATGTTACTTTTATAATTCATAATTGTCTGCATTCTGTATTTACATTGGTATATTACTCTGCTTGAATATTATAGTGCACTTGAAATAATTTTCAAAACTTTTTGGCTGTCTTGATATTTCAGGGAATAGGGTGGTTCTTTCCTCTGTCAGCCTGAGCAGTATAAAGGTGTTCTCCCTAAACAAAACAAAATATTACTTGGTTTCTGTCAGTAACTTGTTCTGTGTCTTATGCTTTTGGAAGTTAATTTTATATGTTTACTACCTGTTGCATGAAGTAATACTTAAGCATTAACACATTAATATTTTTTTACAGCTTATTTCTAATATTTGCATTTTTAAAGACTTTTCTAAGAGTTTATCATTTAATTTTTTTCTCCGTACTCAAAATACCTCTCTTACCCTTTTTATAGTAGTTTTGCCTTAGTGATTTTTCCAGCTTTTTTTCTTCTTTTTTTTTTAATGTGCTTATTATAGATAGAGACTCTGTCTATATACAGGGAAGATAAGGTACAAGAGTGAGCTTTCTATTATGATTTTTTTGACCTGTTTGTTGGAACAAATTAGGCATCAGTTTTGTTAATCTGAAAAATGGTATTATAATAACTTCTCTGGCATTTGTTTTGAGGTTTACATGTGTACAGGCGTACCTTGTTTACATTGTTCTTTTCAGTGCTGTTCACCTGTAGCATTGAATTAATTATAGTTATTGAGGAATATTTTTATATTAAACATAGGTAACATTTTGTGAACTTTTTATACTGAATAATACAGAAAATACCCTCCTCTCCTTTTAAAAGTTAGATAGTATTTAGACTGAACACTTATTTAGATGAGTGTAAATCAGTCTCCTTACAGTGATACTCCTTGTGGTGAGAGATATTAAAATCTAATTTTGCCTTATTATTTTGTCAACATAATGAACATATGATTCTAATCTAATTCAAGAAAAATGAACTATAAAAACATTAATAGGTGTCAGGAAATTTTAATGCGTATGAAGTGTATTATTTTTATAATACTGCTTTTTTGTTTCTTTTAGTTTATGTATTTTATTGAGCTTTATTGAAAATCCTTTGCACAGTGGATGGTACTTTTGGTGTTAGCCTATAGTTAAACTCTATTAATTTAGCTTTGTATTTCTTTAAAGAGTAATTATTGGTTTATCCAAAGTGTTTTAGATTTTAATAATATCTATGTTATCTTTAAAATTGATCTACTCGTGACCATGTAGTTAATATCATTGTCACAGAGCTTCTGAGACTTTTTTTGAAAGGAATAAAATTAATGTTGGCATATAGGTCAGAAGTAGTCTAGAAACTGTTGTGTAATTTTTAATAACAATGTTAATGTCACCTCGTGTTCAGTGTTTTAATAATGATCAATGTAAGAACAGGAGAAAATAGAAACCAGTTTGGAAATATAATAATGTTTGTTAACAGCATGATAAAAACTTATACTATAAAATTTCATTTTGATTATATAAAATCTTTCAATTGTAATTCCATGTGTAATGCTATAGTTATTCATGGCTTTTTGCACAAAAGCAAACTTTAAAAAGAATCTCTTGGACCTACTACAGAACAGCATTTTATTCCGCTTTCTACTTACCTTTATCAGTACAACTTCGGTCTCTTGAACATACTTCATCACTTTTAAATTCTCATTCCTCTCAAGTATATTTTTAGATTACCATTGTTTAATATAGACATAACTGTATTTTATATATATAAGTATATATATCTCTTCATTATTTTGAGGGAAAAAGGTTAATATTTAATATTTCCTTTAATTTCAGTGCAAATGATTTGAATCAGTTTGTTCATATGAAAAAACCTAGTATATTTAATAGCATTCTATAATTAGATGTTTAGATAATTCCTTGATAGGTACTTTTCTGTTGGTGGTTGTTGGCTGAGTTTTAGTTTGCTGTATCAATTTCTAGGTCTTCATAAATTGATTTAAATCTTCAATGAATTTCAATCTTTTGTATAAATCCTCCATTCAAACTTTCTTTGTTGTCTTAATTATATTTGTCTTAATATTCATTGCATTTCTAGTTAGTTCATCCCCTTCCCTTCCCTCTCCCCAACCCTTCCAAACCTCATTTGATCTTTAATTCTAGGTTTTGGTTTCTTTTCCAGGTCTTTTTCTTGATGGATGTTTCTTTTAGTGTTGTTCTTCTTGTCTTTCCTGCTTCTCATGTTCCTCTGTGAGTGACTGTTCCCACGTTCATTTTAAGTATCTGTTTTTAAACACTTCTGGTCTGGACAAATCTTAGTATTTAGAAACTAAGTTCTTATTTGAAATGTCAGAATGGTGCTTTGCTGTGAGTAAGTTGAAAACATTCATTTGAAATGTTAAGGAATTAAAGTTTTTTTAAGATTTTTATTTTTGCCTGCATTGGAGGTAAAGGCATATACCATAGAACTCAGGTAATTGTCTCGCTAATAAAGTTGTCGTATTTTATGTTGTCATTAAAAAGCATTTGTTCTTTGCATTTATGTTTTACAGTAATATATACAGTAAAACAGTTATTTTGAAATCAAGTCAATTTAACATTTTATAAAATTTTAAGTCAGAAATAACTGATTTAGTATCATCATCTACAGTGAATTCTGGACACTATCCATCTAATGATTTACCATCCTAAATTTAATAGATGCTTCAGTCTTTGAGTGTCTTTTTGTCATTTCTCTCTTACACATATGTTGCTATAAACATTCTGGAATTGAATTCCTTATATATTTTATTTTATTTATTTATTTTTTTAAAGATTTTATTTATTTGACAGGGAGAAACACAGTGAGAGAGGGAACACAAGCAGAGGGGATGGTAGCGTGAGAAGCAGGCTTCCTGCCAAGCAGGGAGCCCAATGTGGGGCTCAGTCCCAGGACTCTGGGATCATGACCTGAGCCTAAGGTAGACGCTTAACGGCTGAGCCACCCAGGCGCCACCCTTATATATTTTAATATATCAAATTTGAGAACTAAAATTAAGCAGTTTTTTCAGAAGAATTTGAACTCTGTTATATAGAAAGCTTTTATTTTTTAAAATATTTTTTTTTTAAAGATTTTATTTATTTGACAGAGAGAGATCACAAGTAGGCAGAAAGGCAGGAAGAAAGAGGGAGAAGCAGGCTCCCCACTGAGCAGAGAACCCGATGCAGGGCTCAATCCCAGGACCCTGAGATCATGACCTGAGCTGAAAGCAGAGGCTTTAACCCACTGAGCTACCCAGGCGCCCCAAAATATTTTTTATTTTTTCAAACTCCACATCAGGATCCCTCCTCGGAGGGGAGTCTGCTTCTCCTTTCTCTGTCCTTCCCCCGACCCACATGCACGCACATAAAATAATCTTTAAAAAATACTTTAAAGATGTGTTTATGTGAGTCCTCATGGGTCCGGGGAGGGACAGAGGATGAAGGAGAAGCAGACTCCCTGTCCAACAGGGATCCCGATGTGGAGCTTGATCCCAGGACTCTGGGATCAGGACCCTAGCCAAAGGCAGACAATTAACTGACTGAGCCACCCCGGTGCCCCTGTAGAAGGCTTTTAGTTTTCTTTATTAAAAGAAAAATTCAGCTTCTGATATGATTAAAATATAATTTTATCTTAAAATGTTATACAAAATATTTCAGTGTCCTTAGGAATTGAGTTTTAACATAGAACTACACCTTAATAACCAGCCATTCTGATAGTAAATTTGTGGTTACATTGTAATTCATCAACGTTGGTGTATATTGTCATATTTTTTCCTCTTGTAAAAGTTACTTTAACAGTTAAAATAAACATTAAAAGCTTTATTATTTAAATAAGTTTATATTGGTAACATTTTATTCTTTATCTTGACTAAATGTAATAAGTATAATTGATCTAATATCTTCTAATAAATTGGTAGATTCCAGATTTTGGGAGACCCATCGTACACATTTGATTTATTTCTAAACATTCAGAGTCATCAGTATTTTTGGAAACTTTATGTAATATATTTTTTAAAGCTTTATAAACATCAGCATGCTGATGCAGCATGAATCATTATGGAAAACTGGTGGGATTACATTTATATTTTATATTGGAACCCTCCTGTGGATTATTGAAACCAGTCCATGGCCATATAATCTAGTTCTAATTGCATTAAGAATTTTCCGCCAACAACTTTGTTATGTAACAAATTAAAGCATAAATAACTGCTGCTGATGAACAGTGACACAGAAGGGGAAGATTAGTTGCATGGAACCCAGATTGCCTAATAGGGTGGCATTTCCTTATTAATTTGCTGTGGCCCAGAGAAAGGCTAAAAAACTGGGTAAATACCATAGTAATAATACCGTGAGAGATTTGTTACTCAAGCTTATGAGCTTATTTAACATTTGAAATGTTAAATGCTGATTTATTAATTTACACTGAGGAGTGTAATTGCCAAGAATGCTGGATAGTTTCTAGCACATATGTATTCTCTGTATAAAGAAGCTCATGGGAGATCATGGTATAATAATAAGTTTGCAAAGTGACATTAAATTATATCCTTCAAACGTTTAATGGTATTAGAGTAAGACTGCTTTTTTTTTAAAGATTTTATTATTTTATTTATTTATTTGATAGATCACAAGTGGGCAGAGAGGGGGCAGGCAGAGAGGTGGGGGGGAAGCAGGCTCCCCGCCAAGCAGAGGGCCCAATGTGGGGCTCAATCCCAGGACCCTGAGATCACAACCTGAGCTAAAGGCAGAGGCTTTAACCCACTGAGCCACCCAGGCACCCCTAGAGTAAGACTGCTTGATATTTGCATCTCTTCAATAGAGAGAGACGTATTTGCAAGGCCAGGGAACCTTTTTCCTTGGTCACTGCTTAGAAGGGCTTTGTCATCATTTGCCATTGTGACTTCTGTTCTCACTGGTGTGTCTGACTAATTTCAAGTGACTATGATATATTTCTTTAGATGTATAGATTACTGATTCAAGTTTAAGGATTTATATCTTAATCACAATTTGATTTATTAAGAAGCGTTGGTTAGGGGCTAGGTCTTTTTTCTTCTTTTTTTTAGAGGCAGGCAGAGAGAGAGGAGGAAGCTGGCTCCCTGCTGAGCAGAGAGCCCCACAGGCTCTCCCAGAACCCTGAGATCATGACCTGAGCGGAAGGTAGAGGCTTTAACCCACTGAGCCACCCAAGCGCCCCAGGGACTAGGTCTTTTGAATTTAAAATTCATGATGTAGATATCCAAAGGTTCTAATTTGTCACTAGAGAGCGTAGGCGATGGTAGATGACCTGGCTAGAAGTCTGAGTTGTAGATCTTGGATGAGTCATATTTAGTTTTGTTCATTTGGAAGAGGACACAAGGAGCAAGAATTTCCTACAGGATTCTGAAAATCACTTATTTCTACTACTTATTCTCAGAGTGATAAATTAATGAGGTTACTTAAATCCCACTCTACTGATTAATTCAGTAATTTTAGTGCTACAAAGACATTACAATTTAAGTGTTTTCTTGGCATTGTATAAAAGTATTTAAGATTTAGAATGCAGTCAGAATGAGTACAAAAACAAATATAATTAAAGTACAGATGGAGAAGTACTAATATGAGTACTGTTGTTGAAGACTAAGTAGATTCATAATCTTACTGTCTTGGGATGAATCTTTTACCCATCTTAATGCTTTTTTGGCATACTTTTTGAAAGATGTGCATATATACATAATGTAATGCTAAGTACTAAGGATTTTTTAAATAAGGATAACTGGTCCTATAGAAAATTTTCCTTATTTTAGTTCACAATTTAGTTAGTTATACTTCTTATGTACAATTCAGTTAGATAAATTACCAGAACTATTTTCAGTAATAGGAGAAGGAAGGTAGTTTTCTCTTACACACATAAGTGAGTACTCCCCCATATAATCCGCTCTCTCATAAATGCATAAATAATTCTGATAAAAATGTGCTTGAAGTCTTCGTAGGTACGCTTAAACTAAGTATGCTAGCATTCGTATTTGGTCTATAATGAAAAACTGCTATTTTTATTTAGGCTTTTATTTTTTTATGCTATATTGATTTTTGGTGCTTACCTATAAAAAAATAAGCAAGTCATCTTTTACTATAATAGGAGTTTCACATATAAGCTCTGTTTTGCTTTGTTATTTTAGGTTGAATTCATTGAACAATTATCAAGTCTGTAGGAAAAGCTAATTTCCAAAACCACTCAGTGTTTGTTATCTAAGCTGAGTTCTTAGAAACTTTACTGTGAAATTGTTTTTAATGAGTTTAGAGAAACGTAGAGTTGGATATGAACAAAAGTAATTAATGTAAAGGAATTTGTATGGTTTAAGAGTGTTTTCATTATTGACTTACATTTTCTAGTTTGTAATGATTTAAAAGGCTTAAATGTAATGATTAAATTGAGGGTTGGCAGACATTTTCTACAAAGGGCCAGATAGTATATATTTTGAACTTTAGGCTGATAGGCAAAGTCAGAGGTGATAGGTAGGTACTTATATAACAAGATAAATAAAATCTCCACAAATTTTCAGTGACAAATATAATAATGATAATAGTAATAATAATAATAATAAATGACAAAAATTTAGTGTAATACTAATCTAACGAGAAGAATGGAATTTATTTTGGTGGTAGGATAACATTTTGTGGCTCAAAGTTAGTGTTCTGTATCACCAAAATTGATTGCAAATGTTCTGTAAATCTGTAGGGCTGGTCTGTAATGAAATTTTATGTATTTCGTTTCTGAAAAACTGTCTTTTTATACAGATAGATACTGGCAGGTGCTTATATCAGTACATGAGCATGTGATGTTATCTGAACATATTTGTCACTTGCAAAGTGTTTCTGGAATTTTGTTAGATTATTTTCTTTATGTTTGCCTTTTTGGCATCTCATCATTTTGGATTTATTATTATCAATTGAAAGTTAGATATAAGTTCCAAACTTGCAGTTGAAATTCAAATGTTGGCTATATGGACAAATGTGGGGCACAAAGTGCTGTCTTTTGCATTCATTCGGCCAGTATTTATTGTGTGCCTGCCATATGCTGGGTAATAGTATAGGTTATTGGGATGCAGTGCAGTGATAAATAGAGGAGGGGTGAACAAATAAAATATTTGTGATACATGCTTTTTAGAAAATTAAAATAAGATGAAATGATAAAACTGCATTCTTGCTGTGTGCCAGTCACTGGTGCTAAATTATGAGAGGTCTCTGTCTCAAGTATGTAACTGCTATGGTGCGGAGGCAGTCATAGTATATAAATGAGTGAGCATGGGTACATTTTAATAACTGTAAAACTTCCTTTATGGATACTGAAGCTTGAATTTCATGATTTTTACATGTCAAGAAATAGTATTATTTTGATCTTTTTCCTAGATCTTAAAAAATGTAAAAACCAGTTATGGCCCATGGGGCATACAAAAATAGGGAAGGGTCTGGATTTGTTCCACTAAACTATAGATTGTTAACTTTAGGCTTAATTTTTTTTTTTCTTTTGCTTATAACAACTAATTTATTATCTCAGCTCTGGAGGCCAGAAGTCTGAAATCAAGGTGTTAGCAGGACCATGCTCCCTCAGAACGCTTTGAGGGAATCCTTCTTGCCTTAAGTTAAATTTTTATGAACTAACTGATGTAGAAGGTAGGAATGATTTTTATACTGAATCCAGCAGTTGAATTTTATGGCTTGAGGAATTGATATTTAAATGAATTTTAGGAAGTATGCTATTTAAACACACACATAGCTAGTACAGTCATTAAGTAAGAACACTAACTTTTAACGTTAAATGTGTAAGTGTGGAGGCATTTGCATAATGGCTACTGCCTGTGTACTGTAGTTAAAAAGTGCTGTGAAATGTGTAAGCCTGACGATTCACAGACATGTACCCTGGGGCAAATAATACATTATATGTTAATTAAAAAAATAAATGTAAAAAAAATCACTTTTGGGGGGGGAAACTTATTTCTTTTTGTCTTAGGATATTCAAGAATATTAAATGAAAATTGTTAACAATGGACTTGGGTTTTAGACTAACAGCAATGAGAAATTTATAAATTTCCTACAACTGAAGAAATTAAAATTTTATCAATCTTTTATAATAAGGAATTTTTTATTACTTAAAGCCAAATAAAATGGATTTTTGGTATTTTTTTTTAAAAGAAAACTCATAATAAAAGAATATATGGAGTTTTGCTAACACATTCTCCTGATGTGTGAGAATGTGATATTTGGGGAACAAAGTTATAATCCTTTTTGATCTGTCAGCCAGACTGAGAAAACACTTCTACAGAAACAGAAGAGCAGTTGATGAGTCTGTTGAGAAGTGAGGCTAGCAGAACAGAGTAAATGGCACGGATAAGAAGAGAGGATTAGCAAGCCCACCTTCCTGCAGATTGCAGAGCCTCCTTAGTGTTCCTACCTTAAATATGCTAAGCTGAAGAGCTGTATATAGCCTATTCCAATTACAAAAATGGAAAGGATTTCCATTTCAGTAACTTTTCAGTTAGTCCTTATTTGACGTCCTGGGAATCAATTTGTATAGTCCAGGTGCCTAACTACAGTATTCTCCTACCCCCATCCGGATTGTTTGCTTTCTAGTAGTCATGAAGATTCCAGTGATCTGGCACTGCATTGTTGGTTATATAATTTATTAGTAAAGAAGCAGAAATTACCTAGTTACCCTCATCCTTCTCCTGCCCTGTTCTTTAAAATGTTAGGTTCTCCTAAGTGTGAAGCCTAAATGTCATTAGTTCTTGTTAGCTTAAGACTGTAACTTATTATTTTTCTTAAACCATCACAATTTCTAATGCTAAGATGTGCTAGTTTGATTAGAGACTAATTTTCTAGGTCTGGGCAGCTGATAATAATGGCAAATTGTTTTTTTTCTTTGAAATGAGTGCTGTTAGACAAAGGAGTGCATCATAAGATATGAATAGTGCCAAAGCTGTTTTTAATAATGCTGCTGTCTTCCCTGAACATTGTGGGGGAAAATCCTAGTTAGGTCGCACCCTCAAGTCAGATGGCCTAGGTAGTCTAGGATATCAGTCTGGTAAACTGGAGAAAAGGGCACCTTTCTTTATTTGTTCTTCAGACAGCAGTGCTTCTTTGTAAATTATTTTTCGCTCTAGGGACTTCTTTTTGCAAAGCAGTCAGTGAATCCCCTCCCCCCTTAATTATGAAAAATTACAAACATAATTAGAGAAAACAGCATATTTTTTTTATCTGCCCATCACACAGATTTCTATAATTATTTTTAAACTACTCTTCATCTCTTCCACGTCTCCCTTTTTTCCCGAAGTATTGTAAGGCAAAACCTAGACACTGTTCCTGCATACTTTGTACCTCTAAAAAATATTAAATTCTTTTTACTTAACCACAGAGTCATTTTTTGTACATCGCCAAAGAAAAGAATTTATTCTCTAACACCCATTTCATTTTCCATTTTCTTTGATTTTTTTTGAAAAAAATTTTTTTTGTAGTTCATTCATTGGAAATAGGGCCCAAACAAGCACCAAAAGTTGCATTTAGTTGTTAGGAATAGTCGTTTTTTGTTTTTGTTATTGTTTTTGTTTTCCTGTACATTAGAGGTAATAGTCTTTTTTTGGTACCATGGATCCATTTGTTGGACCGGTAAATCCTGTGAGCTTGTATGAGTCCTCTCTCTGAATAATGTATACTTTTTTAAGATTTTATTTTTTTATTTTAAGACAGAGTGAGCACTAGTGGGGAGGGAGCAATGGGTGAAGGGTTAAGTACACTTTGTGTTGAGCACAGGGCCCAATATGGGGCTTGATCTCACGACCTTCACATCATGACCTGAGCTGAAATCAAGAGTTGGAAGCTTAACCAGCTGAGCCACCCAGGCACCCCTGAATAATGTCTTAATGCATAAAATAAAATACATAAGATACATAAGAAGAAATACTTCTTCTTCATAAGAAGAAGACCAATTGTATTGAAAGAAAATTATCAAGAGACTTTAAAAATACAAATTTATGGCATGGTAATTTGTGCTTCTCTACTAATGCATTATATAACAAGATCTAGTGACAAATCTAATAAATGCCAGAATTTTAAAGTGTGAAAAGTGTAAACAGTATTTTAAGATATCTGTAACAGTTGTAATGTGATATCAAAACACCTGATTTCTTTTGGTGACAAAGTCATGCCAGTGTTAATAGTACTGTGGTTTAAGGAAATGTTAATTTCTGTTAGAGGTTGGTGAAAATAAAATTGTAATTTTATTTTTTACCCATCCAGTTTAAGGATCCACAACCCCCTGCCCTACAGTGAAGGTCCTGGCTGCAGTTCTATTGTTTATTTTTCTGTTTTTCTGCAAAATTGCCACATTTTTCTCAACTCCTGGCCTTTGTCTTTGCAATTCTGTTTTTCTTGATCATTCTTCCTCTTGCTCTTAATTAAGACTGGCTCCTCATAATTCAGATCTTAGTGCAAAGGTCACTTTCTCAGGATGACTTCCAGGTTTTTTCTGGTAATCTTGTTTTATTTTGTTTATCTTGACGATTTTCTTTGAATAGGGGGATTTAAAGGTAGGAACCACATCTTTCTTGCTGTCTGGTGTAGTTCTGAGAACAGAGTATCTGGTATAGTTGTTGCTTGAAAAATATTTATTAAACTAATGAATGTTTCCTAAGCTCATACTATACATTGTATTTTTAGTTACTTTCCATTCTTTCATATGTGTACAGAGTAGTAGTTAAAATTTATTATTGTCATTAATGATTTAGTAATATGTTGGCCTTCAGTTCCAGTTCATGGCCCTTTTATATATTTTATATATTTCTTAATGGTCCTTTGCTGTGTCTTCATTGGTCAGTCAGGATCTCATACAGTGTGTTTTCTCTCTGTAAACATAGCATCATTATCATTATCCATGCCAGGATTTTAGGCATCATCCTTGCCACCTGTTTCCCTGTTCCTCACTTCCAATATCTAGGCATCATGAAGGCCTGTTGACTTACTTCTTAACATCTCTGTAATTCTTTTTCTCCATATCACTGCCATACTCTGCTCCAAATTACTTTTATATCTTCCTAGGATTATGCAGTAGTCTCATAATTGTTCTTCTCCTGTCACTCATGTCTCTTTAGTATGTTCTTCATATTGTAGCCAGTGTGCTTCAAAAACAGTTAAGGTAGAGGCTATTAGACATGTACTAGCCTTAACTTTTTTCTTTTTTCTATATACTGCTGTATTTTCAATGGTTTTCTTTTACTCTTAGGATGAAAAAAAATATAATTCTTAATATGTGCTATGTCTTAATGTGGTTTTACCTGTTTCCTCTGCCCCCCCACCCCCCCTTTTTTAACCTTCTAGCATCAGCTCTTATTAATGTTTCTCTTTATTTTTGTCTTTGTTTTTTCAGTCCTTAGGGCCATTGTACCTGTTGTTCCTTCTTCCTTGAATTGTTCCCTCTTTGCCTGATTAACATCTAATATCTCTTAGACGTTAGCTTTAACATTTCCTCACAGAAAGCTCTCTGACCCTTCATAACACAGATTAGGTCAGATCCCTTATTACATACTTGTGAAGCATTGTGTATTTTTTCTGAATGACAGATATCACAGTTGTCCTTTCATTTTTATGAAGATTTGATAAGTGAATTTTTTTCTGTCAAAGGAGTATTATCTCAACAACTTAATGATTGTTTTTGTCCATCGTTGTATCTATAGCTTGTGACTCAATGCCTAGGCTATTGAGTAAGTGAACAGACTTAGAGATGTTTCTTCAACTCTAAAGAGGACTGAGCTCGAGAATTTTATTAGCCTAATGTTGGAATTCTAGAATATAACATGGTCAAACTGGTCTATTTGGGAAATAATGCACAGCAGTTTCATTTGATTTGAATTTATTATTGAGGAAAGTTAAACCTCACTTCATCTTCTTAGACCTCACAATCCCTGGTTAGAAATGCAGTGATATGCAGTCCTTTGAAACGTGTGGCTTTTGGTAAGCTTGATCATCAGCATCTTCACCATTGCTTCTCTGTTTATGATTAAGTTTTAATAGGCAGTTTGTAAATCTGATTCTAGAGTTCAAGATGATTGCAAGGGATTTAAAGTGTGTATAACCGACTATAGTTGTTATTTCTAGGATACTTGTGCTTTCTTTTTGTATTGATATGTATTGAAATCAGTGAATGAGTCTTATCCCTATAGAGAAAAATTGATTTGATACCTTAAAAAGGTTTCCTTTCAAATAAGACAAAAATGGTGTAAGGCATAAAGATGAGGTTGTTTTATTGAGTCAGATTTCAACTCCGTGTTTTTAGTCTAGGATTTGTTGGCTGTTGTTGTTTATTGCCTTAAAATTAATCTTGAGGAAGAGAGGTAATTTATAGAATAAAGTAGAAGGCACAACTGGGACCAGAAGATTGGACTGAGAGATTATTAGCAAGGAGGAAACCCACTTATGGATCTTGTAGCTGGCCAAGGATTTCAGGGATTTTGGTCTTTATCCTAAGAACATTGGGAAGCCTTTGAAGCACTGGCATGATGTGAATAGCTTTTTGTTTTGAAAGTACTGTTCTGGCTGTAGGTATTGCCGGTCAAGTGAGAGATACTCTTTTGAACTACTAGAGGAGTAAGATGAAGAAAAGTGGATGTCTTCCATTAGGAATTCAGGTTTTAGGTATAGATAGATACGGTGATAACAAGAGAAGAAAGTGGCAAGGGTGACTCTTGGTATTCTCATGTGGCCACTGACTGGGGATAGCCATTAACCAAGCCATGAAATGATGAAAAGTTATTAAATTTAAAGATGAGAGAAGATAACTTCAGTTTAAACATACTATTAAATGTAGGTGTACTTATACACACTCAGACCATATAAACAGTTTAAATTTGGGGTTAATGCTTAATGGAGTTTGGTTTAAAAATGTGTTTTATTTTTATAAAAATTATCTTTAAAAAAATTACCTTAATTTTACCCAGCTATTAGTTTTCTCTCCTCAGAGTAGAGGAGACATTTATTCTCTTCTCCCAGATAAACCTACCAGGAAAAAGGTTATGTAGCTGTTTGTTTGTTTTTTGTTTTTGTTTGTTTTTTTACCTTGTCAGGAGACAGATTTTTTATAAAGAAATACAACTAGTCCTGTCCTCCCTGTTCATTAGTTTCTAAGGTCAGACAACGTTTTACAGTGTATCAGGCTCAGGCAGTCAGTTTTTGTGGTTACTTTCCAGAAGTGTTGGCTCTCCTTTATGGTGGTGTGACTTTAGGAAACCAAATCTCAAACCCTGTTTCCCTGACCTCTCCACAGTAATAAGGTGTTTATAGCAACATAGTCTCAGTTGTATTTTTTAAAGGTTTATTTATTTTAGAGAGGGGGAGAGGGGCAGAGGTAGAAAAGAGAGAATTCTCAAGCATACTCCCCACTGAGAGCAGAGCTCAGTATGGGACTCAGTCCCAGGACCCTGAGATAATGAGCTG
This sequence comes from Procyon lotor, assembly GCA_028646535.1. Taxonomy (NCBI): domain Eukaryota; kingdom Metazoa; phylum Chordata; class Mammalia; order Carnivora; family Procyonidae; genus Procyon; species Procyon lotor. Next base: position 16,938,770 of record CM053618.1, read on the forward strand.
AAACCAAGAGAGGGACGCTTAGCTGTTAACTGAGTGCCCCAGGTGCTCCTCAGCTTGCTTTCTTTAACAGAGAAGTTGTTCTTGTACTCCTTTGCATTACTGATTTGTTCAGGTGGCAGAACAAATAGAGGGCATGGTCTTACAGAACATTATGGAATCATCATTAGTTCCTAGTTCTTAGGAGCTAAGAACAATTTTATTACTTCAAAATTTGCTGTTGGTAGGATTCCTTTCAGTTAGGATTCTTTGGTTACAAGCAAAAATTGAGTCTAACTGTAGCAAAGAAAAAAATACTGAAAATTATGGGCAAGCTCATAAAATCAGAGAACCAAGTTGTAGAAGAAATAGGAACCGTAGCAGCTCTAGGGATCTAGGTAACAAGAATTAATGGATAATTTCTTCAGGGTACTGAAGTTTAAGTGAGTTAGCTACAATCATTTTCTCTGTGGGTGCATGCCTGTGTGTGTGTGTGTGTGTGTGTGTGTGTGTGTGTGTGTATTTCCTTCAGGATTCAAATTACTAGAAGAGAGGGTCTTTGATATCTTAGCTTGACCAGTGCAAGGCAAGCTACGTTGACTGAAAGTCTTCCTAGAACTTTCTAAATTGAGGGAAGATTTCCACAGGAAATCTTTCACTGCTGGGAATTTTCTGGAATTTTTTAAAGATCATGATTCTTTTTTTAGGAGTATACCATCTTCAGTGGATGGAACTCGAGTTTTCTGTAGGAGTAGAGTTTAAGAATAACTGTACACAGTAGTAACTAAAATCTGATATTCTCAGTTATAACCTTTTTCTTTTTAATGCTTAATAAGCAGCTCCTTTTTAGTCTCTACCCTGTGCTTTTACATCCATCCTAAACCAGAGCTTTTTTAAGTTTGGTAGTTCTAAAGATGGTTCTCCCCTTATTGAAGTTCTTCCCCTTATTGAACCATAATGGCTATCCAGATCTGAGTCTGTTGTTTTTTTGTTTCTAATGCTCAGAGTTCCCCATAATTCTCTCACTCATCCTCTTTACCCCCGCTCCTCCTACCAAATGTATGTTTGTGTATGTGCGTTTGTGTCTGTGCATAAAACCAAGCTGTATTGATTATTTACTTTTCTCCTTTTTATGGTGATATCCTTGAGAATAAATAATCTTTGTTCTTTTTCAATAAGTTTGCTTTTCCACACCTACTGTAGTGAAGATGTGTGTAAACACGGGTTTATATGGATAATCAGTAGAAAGAGCATTTTCTTAAATAGTTCAGTTCATAGCATTTCCTAATTTTAGCATAATTTGTTCTATTTGATATTTCAATAAAAATTTCAGGGTAACAATAATAATCTTACTGTTTACTATAAATCATTTGGATACAATTTTTTTTTTCCTTATTAGACTCTATTCCACTAGAGATATATAGTCCCAATGTGTTGTGTACCTTGGTTTATTTAATCAGGCTCATATGGATGGACATTTAGGTTGTTTTCTATCCTCTGCTATTACAAATCATGCTTCAGTAATTAGTTTTATGCTTGCTTTATCTCATATTGTCATTGCTGTGTTTTGGGAAGATAATCCTAGATGTAGAATCGTTAAGTAAGGGGTAAATGCTTTTGTACTTTTGCAGGATGTTAAACAAATTCTCCCCTCCCCACCCCACCTCCATTAGGAGTTGTACCATTTACATTTCCACTAATATTTATGAATGTGTCTGTTGCCGCCCTATAGGTCTTTCAAAAGAATATAACGTCAGGCTTAACTTTTTGTTTATTTCATAGGTGAGTAATGGTTTTTTAGTGGTTTTTGTGTGCATTCCCAATAATAATATGATTAAGGGTCAGATCATTTCTTTCTCTGTAAACTTATATTTTCCCCCATTTTTCTATCAGAATGTTGGTCCTTTCCATCTTGATCTCTTTATCTTTTCAATATATTGAGGATATTAAATTTTTATAGGTTGCAACTATCTTTTCTCAGACTGTCATTTGTCTTCTGATTTTGTTGATGTTTTTATTGCCATGCAAGAGTTTCTTTCAGAATCTTTTGTAATCGTATTTATAAATCTCTTACTGCTTTTGGGTTTTGTCTTATTTAGGAAAGTTAAGTTTTCTCCCAAATTACAAAGGAATTCACTTTCTTCCCTCCTGTAGAACTGGTTTCTTTATTTATGTTTAGATCTTTGATCTGGCTGGAAATTATTCTAATACATGGTTGAAGAACAGATCTGATTCTTTTTTCTTATAACTAAGTACCCAAACATTTATTAAAGTTAGACCATATCTTATCAGTTTATCATCATAATGTCTATACCCAGATTGTAGACTCTCAAAAAATGTTTGAATGATTGAAAAAAGTATCTCAGAGATCTTCTAGTCTGATCATTTTATTAAAATTTTGATCATCTATACTTCTAAAAAGTTCTTAAATTTTTAAAATTTATTAGAGTAACTTCAGTGAATATGTGTTAATAATGCAAGATATAGTACAAACTTTGATATGCTCATTAGCTTGTAAATGACTATTTTTCATTAATTTTAAACCTGGAAGGATTAAAAAATACAGAAATATAGGAAGAAAAAAATACCCATTTTTTCATTTTTCAGAAATGACATTTTTAACATTTTCTGGGGTTTTTGGCTGAGGGAAAGATGTGTATTATTGTGGAATATAAACCATACTACATTGTTTTTTGTTTTGTTTTGCTTTTTGCTTAATAAAGCATTTGAGTATTTTTCTATTAGTCTCTGAATTCAGATTTTGAATGACTGTAATATTCTATTATATAACTAACACAGTTTATTTAATATCTGTTTTAGAAATTTAAAGTTTTTTTCCATGATTGATTTGGCCTTATAATAGATTTGGACTAATGGCTCAAAAGGTCTTAGGTTTTTTGGTTTTGGGGTGGGGTTTTTTGGTTTTGTTCTTTTTTTTTTTTTTTTGGTTAAAATTTTTTTAAAAAGATTTTATTTAGTTATTTGGTAGAGAGCATGAAGGGGGTAGGAGCAGAGGGAGAAGCAGACTCCCTGCTGAGTATTCCCCCCACCCCCTGCGTTCCCACTCCCACCCTGAAGCAGGGGCTCCATGGGGTCATGACCTGAGCCCAAAGCTGATGCTTAACCTACTGATGGGATCATGACCTGAGCCAAAAGCAGATGTTTAACCTACTGATCCACCCAGGTGCCCGTGGTTAAAAATTTTTAAGCTGCTTTTCAGAAAGTCTGTACCAATTTATACTGCCTCTGGTGAGGGACTTTTCTCATTTTCACTACCTGCGTAGACTATTATTTTAAAAATTATCTTCCAGGTTAATAAAGATGGGACCTAGTTTCTAAGTGTGTTTATATGACTACTGGTGAGGCTGAGTATGTTTTACTTAAAGGACAATTTCTTTGTTGTTTGTGATTTATTTATGGCTTATGGTCTGAAATCTTTTGGAATATTGATTATTTTCTTACTTTTTTTTTTTTTAAGGTTTTATTTATTCATTTGACACGAGAGAGAGAGAGAGAGAGAGAGAAATCACAAGTAGGCAGAGAGGCAGACAGAGAGAGAGGGGGAAGCAGGCTCCCCACGAAGCAGAGAGCCCGATGCAGGGCTCCATCCCAGGACCCTGGGATCATGACCTGAGCCGAAGGCAGAGGCTTTAACCCACTGAGCCACCCAGGCGCCCCGATATTTTCTTACTTGTAAGAGTTCTTTTTATATCAGGACTCTTCCTACTGTCAGATATTGTAAATATTTCCTCAATTTATAGATTGCCTTTTGTCTTTTTAGTTTTTTTTATCTTTTTCTGCCTTGATTTCTTTCTCTGATTTCTTTTTTAATCTTTGATCAGTTAAATTGTCCCCATAATCCCTCATTAAAATACTTAACAATATCTGGTGTGTGGTAGGTTCAATAAGTATTAGTACAGTATATATTGTACTTTGCTCCACCTGGAATTTATTTTTGTAATAGTATAGGACTTGACTTGAATTTTAAGCATTAAGTCTTAGACATCAACCAGTTTGTATTTAACAGTGAGGAAATAGTACATTCTAATGTGCTCATGATGTCAGGTTACTATAAATGTTAGGATCTCTTTCAGGTCTCATTATTTTTTCTTGATTTAACCACCTAATTATTATGTCAGTGTAAACCAAAATCGTTGCTTTATAGTAAATTCTTTATGATCATTTTGAATATTTTCCTAGTACTTAAACCTTTTTTCCATATTAACGTTATAATCATATCATGATTTCCATCCACACACAGTAAAAACTTTAAAAAAATATTCATTAAGCTTTGATTGGGCTTATACTAACCCTGTGTATTACAACAGGTTTTCTCCTAGAATATTTAGAAAACATAGCTGAAGAAAACATGTTAATTGGGGAAGAAAGGCCATTCTTTTTTTTTTTTTTAAGATTTTTATTTATTTATTTCACAGAGAGAGGGAGATCACAAGTAGGCAGAGAGGCAGGTGGAGAGAGAGAGGAGGAAGCAGGCTCTCCGCTGAGCAGAGAGCCTGATGCGGGGCTCGATCCCAGGACCCTGGGATCATGACCTGAGCCGAAGGCAGAGGCTTTAACCCACTGAGCCACCCAGGCGCCCCAAGAAAGGCCATTCTTTTTTTTTTTTTTTTTTAATTAATTTTTATTAACATATAATGTATTATTTGCCCCAGGGTACATGTCTGTGAATCTTCAAGAAAGGCCATTCTTAAAAGTAGATATTCTTGTTAACTAAAAAAAAAGGTTGTTCTTACATAGTCAGAATTTTTATACCTCTCAGTAAAAGTTTAGTTTTCTCCATAGAATTCTTTACTTGTTGTGATCATTCATTATTTTAAAATTATTGCCTTTTGTGAATTTTTTACCATTTGTATTGTATTATATATGTGTATTATATATAATATGTATTATGTGCAAAACTCTTGTATTGCTATTTTAATCTTGCTTTTAACTGATTATCTGCGTTCCTTTTATTCTTTGAATTGATCTGTTGAGTAAATACGTGTATTTTTCTATTTTCTGTAGTTATATTTCAGTTTAAGAATCATTGAGGTAGTTCTCAATGAAAAAAAACATTGGCCCTCTTTTTAGATGAACTTTGTCATGGAATCTTTTCACATAAAACATGAAAGTGCGGTCGTATTATAGTGAGGCAGGGCTCAAGAACACTGCTCTCTTGGTTTTACTAATTATTACTGAGACACCTGAGGAACTAGTTTGAAAACTGTTATTGAACCATAAAACAATGTCTAGTTATAGATTCATTGAACATTTTTATTTCTGTTCTTAATTTTGCCTGAAAATAAGTAGATTTTGGCTATGCCTTATGGTAATTTCTTCTAATTTGAACGTTCCTGGTAGTATTTATTTTTTAACTCATAGGTAGAAACAGTTTTATTAAATTCCTTTAAACTTACTGTGTTACAGTGTGTTTTCATTAGCTTTTTTCAAACCTTAAGTACATTAGAAAATTTTCATTGCCATCAGAATCTCTTGTTAATTCTGTTATCTGTATTCTAATATGTGTTTTAATAGCATCTTAGTTATGACAAACACCCTTAGTTTTATTCTGTTGTATAGATTTGTATTTTAAACATTTACTTAAAGACTCAAAAGCATGAATTCAAGATTTTGCATATAACATTAGTTTTGTGTTGTTTAATATTTTTTATAATGCTCTTATTGTGTTCTTCCAGTATTTAGGATACTGACGAAAGTGAGATATTCACATTTAGAATCTGTAGGATTCATTTGGAAATTGAAATAATTAGATTAATAAACAGACTGAGGCGGTTACTTCAGCTCCAGTTGTCCTTTAGCTCAGACATTTGCTCTGGTAAAAAGAGAAAACTATTCCTATAGATACAGAAGTGGGTTTTTTTCCTTCTGACATATTGTATCTTGAAAGTAGTAAGATTTATAGTTCTGTCTTGCTTAGAGGAGGATATGTTTTTGTACATTGATGAAGAGCAGGACAGGTTTCTTTCTAAAACTCAAAATGTCACTTTTTAGTATTTGTATGCATAAGTGATAAATTGATATTCTGTGAGGTATTAAAAATGTATGCTAAGTAGCAATATTATTTCATCTTCTTAAACCTATGTTAATTTAATAGTTAAATTTTGTAGTTGAGCACTCAATAGAAAATGTAAAGACAAACCCAAAACTTAAAATCAGCTAGGTAAAAGGATTTTACCACCTCATTCCAAAACAGTAGGTAACTAATCGGTAAGGTGAGTAAATACAGTGTTACTTTTGTTTGTTAGAAGTGATCCAGTTGTGCTTCAGATAGCCACCTTTTTATATAAAATTTCTAACTGCAACATGCCTGTAGTTTACAGATGTAAATGTAATGTTCTCAGTGTCCAAAGAAGCAAGAGATAAGCAGTAATACTTAGAGTTTTCTAAGGTTTTGCCCACCAGATGTAAACAATTGAAACAGAAGAAAATAACGGGGAGCAGATTTCCTCTTTACGCTTCTCTTTATTTGCACCTAATATCAGGTGCCCCTCCAGTTTAAGAAAATGGTTATGAAGCTTTCCTTGGCAAAAGATGAAGATTATTTAGAGAATAGTAAAATAAAGGACAGGCCATTTTTGCGTAGCTCTTTAGACTTTATAGCAGGTGTCATACGTGAAATATACAGCAGAATAACGTAGTGGTTGAGGATGTGGTCTTAAAGGTGGAACTCTGCTGCTTTTTACTAGCTGTATGATCTCAGCTGTTTAACTTCTTGCGTGAGTCTTCCTTTCCCATCTCCTAGTGTTATTTGTAAGGATTCTATGAGATCATGTATGTAAAGTGATTTAACACAGTACCAGGCATATAATATATGCTCTATCAGTAAATAGTTCCTGCTGCATTGTTGCTATTATTTTTATAGGGGTTATTGGTTGTCAGTAAGATTCCAATTGAGATTATATGATTCTGCTGTATACTAAGGGGTGAGAAATTTAAATTATTTGCTTGCATTAGAATTTCATCACTTATAATCTTGATCAAAACAAACTAGTATAACTATTGAAAGTTTTGGTGCTTTTATCCCTTAAAATATTATATTAACACTTTGATCATAAGGATTACATAGTTGTTCCTGAATTTTTTTCTTTGACCAAATGCAGTGCAAATATAATTTAAAATTATATTTTCGTGGATGATAAAAAACATCATATAGTACTGGGTGTGAATAACAGTTAATACTTGGTGAGATGTTGAGATAGCATAATGTAAAAGTTCATATTTTCTGAAGAATTAATCTTGCATATTGAGAGTGGGGTGACAAAAATAATAGAATATCTATTTTAAAATAAAGCTTTTCATCAGTATTAGGAAACTTTATTATTTGATCCAGTGTGTTTTGAGAACACAGGATATTGAAATGATTTGAAATTGATGTCTGAGCTGTTAGAAATTTATCAAGAGTTCTGTTTTTCATAAGTCAACTTTTTAAACTTGAATTTTTCCAGAAGGAATATACTATCTTTTAAAGATCCTACACTGTAATTACAATTTAGGCAAGTAGTGCTTGGATTCTGTTTCTAGGTGCATACCTGTGCATGCATACATGCATACACATATACCTCCCACCCTTTTCTAACTTCTGAAGTATAAATGAATTACTCTACATTGAAGGAATAATTATTTTTGTCTTTCATCAAATTTACTTATCTGATTTGGAATTATCCTCTTATGTGTGACTTTTATTTAGTAACTTTGGCATTTAGCAATTTTAGTCTTTTTATAATCTTATAGAATAAATTAAGTGAAAAATGAACTTAACCAAGAGCTGGGATGTTATATAGCTTGGCTTTCAGAATTATTCTATGTAGAATAGAATACTTAGATTACTAGATTGAAAATGGGAGATAAATTCAGTATAAATAGAATTCAACATATTAAATAACAAGTACTTAAATAGTTTATGTGAGTCTGAACTTTAACAATTATAAAAATTTTGTTTTGGTACAGTATCTCTTCAGAATAGAATCAAGGATAAAAATGGTTGTCATTAGAAGTAGGATGACTAATATCTTCATTAGATTAAGTTTTATATACTTTTATGGAATAAAAACACTTCCAAATTTAGTAGGTTTCTATTTCTTGATTTTAAAATTTGTAATGGAGCCAAACAAAATTATTTGTACTGTAACACTCAGTAAAGATTTCTTTGATTACCTTTTTTTTTTATTATTAAAAACTTGGTAAAAGTGCATTGTATACATTGTCATCCTAGAATCAAGTGTTCATCAAACATTTGTAGTTCCCCCCATCCCTCCCAAAAAAGGTTTGAAATTGGTGACGCATAATAGTTGTCATCTACCAAATTAAAAACTGCAGATTTGTAAACTTGGCACTCTGAGAAAGAAGTAGGTGCCATAAAATGATTAAGTATTGGCATGTGTACACCTGCTGTCAGGAAATAAACTTCCCATATGTTGCAGTTTGGCAGACATGCATCTTAAAAATGAGTGAAACTGCTGCTGCACTTTTTATCCCATATCTTTTTTCAACAGTACATTCTCTTTTTGCCCGTAATTACTTTTGCTTCCGTTAGAGGAACCAGGATACATTTTTACAGATATCCTTGAAGTTAAGTGGTAGTACTCCTTACAGTGCAGTAACTGATCTAATACAATAACTCCTTGAAGTACTAGCTTGGCCCTTAACACCAATGAGGAAACAAACTGTCTATTTTGAAACATTTACTTTTTTTTTTCTTATAAAAACTTGAGCCTGAGACACATTGATTTTTCACATTTTATCACATCATGTCAAAATAGTTTCCCCCGATATATGTACTAATAAAAGAAAATGAATATCTCAGTTGTTTTTAAAAGGTAAATACTTAGGTGAGAATTGCATTGACGAAACATCTGAGTTTTATGGACTAATTCAACTAAATCTTATTGCGTGGAATATAGTTTTAGAACCCTAGAATAGTCAGGTCAGAAAATTTGTCCTTTGCACAATTACAAAGTTTCCTTAAGATTGACAGTAATGTTTTATTTACATTTAATTATATGTTAAAATGAAAAACTAATTCTAAAATGGTCTTTTGACTGTCTCTATTTCTTAAATTAAAATTTATGTGAAAAATATATGCAAATACATCTTATTGGCCTTTAACATAAGCCTTGAACCATTGATGTATGCATGCTTGTTATTGCATGTTAATACACAGAATCCCTTTATACAGTTTTTTTTTTTTTCAATAGATTTTTTTGGGATACCTTTTTGTTATACAATGTTGTATTTTTAAGAATTACCTTCAGAAATTAAAAAAATAATTTTTGAATTCCTGTATGTGATGAGTTTTAACTAAAACTTGTCCTATGGATGTAATCAGTTTTAACTATACATGCTTTTAGCAATATTTTACAGATTGCACATTTCAAAAAAAGAATTGTCTTCTCTAGTGTAATTTACGGTGGCGATACCTGCCTGCCTTTTCTTTTGCTGCGTTGGCACAAGCGTTGTGCTTATTTTGTTGTAAATGGTTCCAGTATTTTATCAGTTCACTAGGCTGAAACTGATGAGAGGTAATTAGGTGGCTGTATTTACAGCTTGAATAAGAAACTCGCCAGTGATTGAACACAAACTCATTGGGAGGGGGCACAGGATCAATTCTCAACTTGGCAAGACAGATCCCTACATAAACATCTTCCAAGTGCAAACGGCGGATACTTAAAGAAACTTTAAATATCTTCTCTGCCAGATCTCCAGAAAAAACATAACCAGTTCCGGAACAAAAGACAGGGTAGCGTTCACTTGGGTAGAGGTCTGGTGGCATGTACCACTTGCTATCTTTGTTCCGATTGGGTGCATATCCTCTCATTAGATAACCAGTAAAATAGTTATGTCTGGGAGGCAGGTCTGGCTTCAGTAACTTATGTATTAAATATTCAGTGTTGACAAACATGTCACTGTCAGTTTTCATAACATATGGAATATGTGGACAGTATGTTGCAACCCAGTTCATGCCCATAAGTGTTTTAATTGTCAAATTATAGTATGTATCTAAATATTCCTGTTGAATTATATCATGATATTGTCTGCTTTCTTCCAGTATTGCACGTTGAAGGTAGCCATTTAACTTAATACTTACGCCCAACAAAAAAATGCGTGTGACTTGGATACCAGGTGCTAGACTTTCATTGCCCCACGTTTGCCGAATAGCTCTTCTAGCTTCTATTTGTCCAGGTTCTGCAGCTATTAGCAGTATTAAAAAAGGGCTTTTCTCCTGGCATTTTTCAGGTTCATTGATAATATATTTGAAATGATAAGATTTTGGATGTCCAATACCTTTTTCATTATAAATACTTCCATTGGCACTAAGTGTATTCTCCAGCCCTGTAACTCCTTGTGGCGACAGGTCTGTGTTATTGGAGTTAGTTGCTGTTTGAGGCCTCAGAGTTTGAGGGACTGTTTCTTTCCAAATGTTTCGGAGAGAGCTGTGGTTTGTCTCACTTTTTGTAGAACGAAATCCTCGGAAAGTATATGTCACAGGGTTTTCTTTAAATCCAGCTCTGCCTGGCAGCCAGTCATGATGATTGAAAAATAAAAACATAGCAAAAAGGAACACTAATGAAAGTACACCAATAAGATGGGTACGGAACAGAGACCTCTTGGCATTCCAGCTCATCTTTGCAAAGCAGCAGTGTCTTCTCCTCCACTGAAGCATGTTGTAATATCCAGTAATGGTGTATGAGATACTACCGGTGGCTGAAAATGTTTCCTTCTCCTGAATCAGTACTATTCTTTGGTAATCATTTTTTAATTCGGCCACGTTGTCTCCCATGCAGTCATTCTGTAAAGACGAAACATAAAAATTTATAAAATGGTATATATTTACAGAACTGCCTGAAAAGAGACTATGGATGTTAATAATATTAGGGCAAATAGGAATTTTTAAGATGTGAAAATATGATAACCTGGGAATGAAGTTTATAATTTGCTTACCCTTGGTAACTTAAGGTCACTGAGAACAGGATGAGCACTTCAAAGAGAGAAGTGATAGATTAATTTTCTTCCAGTTATTTCATTGTCTGAGTAGCTCTGGTCATTTGTACTTTTGATCTGAGTGAAAGATTTAAAAGTTGTATGCATGTAGAAGAGAAGAATGTTACTAGATTCCTGAGAGAGGCCATGAAAGAAGGCCTGAGAGCAGATGGAAAATTTATTGGCATTAATTAAAATTGATTTGACATACCATTGGTGGTATGGTGCACAGTCAGTGGCCTTTTTTGTAAAATGGTCATGTATCAGTGGTGGGACAGACGGTGCAAGGTTGATTATGGCAGAGTTCTGTTAGTCACAGTACACTGCTTGGCGTGTTTCCATTGGCCCCTACTGTGTTGAGAAAGTCAATGAGAAGATGCACCTGTCAAAATTAATTTTCAGGGTCCAGTAACTTCAGTACAGGATTTTAAGACAGTAATAAATGATGAACATTTTCAGATACTCTTTCCGATTTTAATCTTCCACTTCAAAGATGAGGTATTCAGGAGATCATTGTCCTTAGTTAGACTTAAGATTGATTTTTAAAATATAGCAATTATCTTTAATTATCTTTGGCCTTGGCAGTACACTATCACATATCTCAGTTGAGTCTCCATGTTAGAATTAAACAAAGAACTACTTTGAGCAGTCCTTTCAGATTTCTTACAAAATATAGACACTAGTACTATCATATCCAGCTGTTTAAAATTTTAAACTTTACAAAATGAGTTTTAAAAGGTTCTTATATTTTGCTGTGTTCTACATTTGTGTGCAGAGAATTTGTACATTTTTAGGATTTCTGGTAGCATGATAGTTAGAACCCTAGACTTTTAAAAAGATTATGAGATGTCAGTATGGGAGGTTCATGATGCTACATATTAAAATCTGGTGGTGTTATCTTTGAACAAGATTTTTCAGTACATAGTACAAATTTGTTCATGTTTTCGTTTCTTAGTTTTCTGGATCAAAATGTGAGGGTAGAGGTGGGTAAAAGGAGCTGTAATGATTTCTGTTTAAAGAAAAAAAAACTTGTTGAGAAGGAGACTGATAACTAATTTTAATTTTTTAATGTTTTTTGATGAAAATTATTTCTTACACAAAAGAAAACTAGTTGATTAAATTTAATGTAGTATTTAAAATTCTGTGCCTATATAATCTATGTGTGTGTGGCCTGTGGTATTAAGAGATTGATTCATGCTTAATGCCAAATTTGCTTAACCTTGACATGAAACTTAATTATCTTGTAGAAATGGTATTTACATGGAAGTTCTCATATAATTGAAAAATTACAGGAAAATTCACATGTATAGTATGAAGTACTTTGAAAACATTGATTGAAAGGTTAGACATGTATGAATGAAAGTACTATTCTAGCAGCAGCCACTAGGAGGAGCAAGTAGGTGGGAATTGGAGCAAATTTCCAAAGTATAATAGTAAAGGTGCCAGTCAGCTTTTGATAATTTTTAGTATCTGAAATTATGTAGTACTTTTAGAAGTTATGGTTCTCAAATGTAAAATATTGTTCAATCATCGACACAGTGTTTTTTTAAGTTTGGGGTTTTAAAAACATAGAATCTAGTTTGCTATTTATTAGAGTTTATTTACATGAATTTTAATTTTACGTTACCATAATAAAGACCGAGGCTGTTCACTGTACAAGCAAAACATAGTTCTGCTATGAACTAAACTGAAAATAAGCTGAGCATTCTGATTTTGAAACTCAATTTTTCCTCCCTGTACTTGTAAATAGTTGGCCATTCCAGGAAACTCTAAGCTTTTATTTTCACATGAAATATTTGATAAGTACTAATGATTCTTCCAGTCCATAAAGAAGCCACTAGATATAAGGGTTATGTGTATAAATTTAAAGGAAAAGTTTTAAAAATTTATTTGGTAATCTCTTTTAAATATTCCAAAGCTAAGTTAATATATCACCTTTTTTGTTGATATATGCTTGGTATCTGGTTGAAGTCCCATCATATATGTCTTTTAAAAGTGTAAATTCGATGGTTTAAGAAGCAGTAAATATAAGGTCAGATTTTTGAATAAATGACTGAAGAAATAAATGAAGGTAAATAAATTGTCGCATTTTTATGAAAACAGTATACCTGAAATGATGTCTCTTAAGTATTTCCATGTTACAGAAAACAGCATATTAATATATATTGTAATCTAGCATAAATATATAGTTTATGTTACTATATGATTTTGTAGCAGTAGGTGATGGAGACACATCTTAATTTAAATTCATTACATTTGTATGTTTGTAAATATTAAGCTTCCCAGGCTTTAAATTCATATATACTCAGTTGGTAATCTCCCATTGATAAATGAAGTGCATGTGTCTAGCTTTAAGCATATCTTAAAAGTTTCTCAGGTATTCATCATAATTTCTCTGTTAAAAAGAAAGTAAAATTAAAGTAACTGTCCTTCCTTTTATTAAATGTTAAAAATATTATCCAGTTACTGCTTGTTGTGTTTTAATTCTTAAAAAGTGAGAACATGACAAGGAAGTTAAAATATTGTGGCAATCTAAATAATTTTGCACTTCTGCATTTTCAGCATAGAAATATGTTTGATTTAGCTCTTAGGGGTTTTTTGATACTTTTTTCAAGTTATTAATGTGTATTTACATCGTATGAATTGAAGTTCATGGAGAGATTGTTAACTGTGAAATGTTCAGTTACTTCTCACATACTTGTTCTCTCTGTTTGACACACACACACACACACACACACACACACACACACACACACAGAGTTTTCATCATTTGGGTTTTAAAAGTGTTGATATCTTGTGTTGGCACAGTCCTAGATTTTACTGGTGCTTGGATAGAAAAAATTCTGTACTTTTGAGATATCTAAGTTATAAAAATGTTTAATTGGTGCTGTTAACATTGAGAGAAAAGGCTCTAAGAGAAACTTGAGATTTTTCACAACTGTGTTTTTTTACTTAATACTTTCTGATTTCATTCTTTGGTGGAATAAAAATTCATGGTATGGCAGTGAGATGTGATAATAATAGAGCCTGATAAACTTGTTTAATTTTAATTTTAGAATGTAATGGTTATATGTACCTTTACGATGTTTGCCTTTTGTGATTATTAATAGGTTATTGAGTTGTGTTGTGAGAGTGAACAATATCAGGATCTGCGATCGATCTGCAAAAGATTTTTGAATTTGGTTTCCTGAGCCATGAGTTGCTATTCTAACTGTGATTGTTGTTTAGTTTATGAAATTTATTTCTGCCCAGCAGACACATACCATGATGGTAGTTTGTTAGTACATACTAATATAGCCTAGAAGCACAGCAGCTACATTTAGATTTAATTTTTGTCCTTGTATTGCTGTTCATGGATATTTTTATATCAGATTATTTTCATGTTCTCTTTTGAATTTTACTCTAAAAATTATCACCAAGAACAATCTTATATTTGATTATTTAGAATCTGTCAGTTGCTTAAAATGAAAGCTCACTTTTTCAAGCAGGAGAATTTTTAGTAACTATTGATATTTCTTTGTTTAAAGTTGCATTCATGGACACTGTAATAACATGCAAATCTACTGTGGTGGTGTGCTGTGCATAAAACTCACACCGCCTTATGTGATCCTATGGAAACGCTTTTCTTTTAGTATTCTTATAGCTCTATAATAGTATTTGCTGATACTCTTTTAGATTGTGTTTGTTATCTTTATTTGGGGAGATAGATCTTGGAGGGAAGATTTTTGTTAGTAAAAGCTGTTATATATTAATAATTTGTTTTAAAAGGACTTTGAAAAAAGCTCTTAATATAAGATCATCTTTGATACTATTTAATATAATTTCACTGCATTGTCTCTTTTGAGAGCTGCTTTTAAGAGATCACTTTAATTTACTAGATAAGAATTCATTTTGACCTAATTTGATAGAGGCTTGCTGTGTTTTCTTTAGAGGGCTATAGTTTTTTTCTTTTTAAGTTTAATTTCTCAGAATCCTTCAAGCACATCTTGTTACTATTTGCCTTTTCTCTCTTTTATACATCCGTAATCCAAAATTACTTCAAACTACATTTTTACTTGAATATAGCAATGACAGCTTTAACAATGACAGATTTTAAAATCATATATCTAGAAAACCTTTCATAGTTTCAAGGACGGTGAACTGGAAGAACTTGTTTATCAGATATTAGTGCCTCCCGGGCTATGAAAAGATAATAGACATTTAAATGAATATTACAAGATATCGACATACCTTCCTTGGTCAGGCCATTTATGTGGAGAGGATTATGCCCACTGAAAATACTTTTGGCACGCCATCACTTCAGCAAAAAAGATGCTATCGAACATGCGCACATCCCCCAATAGTCTGCCTCCTGCGATTGCTTTTCACAGTATCCAAAGTGTCCATCTGTCTGCTTGTCTTCGAGTTACCCTCCTTGTTCATATGGGTCCTAGTCGTCTGAGATTTTTCCTTTCTTTCATTTTCTTTCTTGTTCTTTAAACAAAAGAGCTGTAGTTGTCCGCTCTATTTGGAGCACTGTTTACTCTTGCCGACAGTTGATGCATTGAAGCTTTTTACATCTGCTGTTTTCCTGGCCGGACAATGCAGTGCTGTATTCTCTTCTCAGTATCCATATTTCTAGTAATAACACTGAGCTGCGATGTAAAGCAGCCAGAGCTAGAATGTAGTGCTTCGATTGTATTGGAATAGAATAGGATTTAACTCTCTTTCGCTGTTGCCTGGCAGCTGCAGGAAGGATTTTGAGCAGTTTTACTGGGGTTTTAGTCTGTAATATGAAATCCACGGTTCCTCAGCTGCTGCACAGGCAGGCAGCAGTTTAAATGTGGGCTTGACAGATGCTCTCTCTGACAGAGCAGAATTTAACGTCACTGCTTGGCTGAATCCCACGTGATTGTTTGCATTCATTTTGACTAAAAACCTAAGGTAGGGAGAAGCTTAGAGATTTTGCTTCTGTGTGATAAATTATATATATTCAGTGTAAGTGTAGTGATGAGTGCATCATATGAAAATGGGATGATTATGAAATGGTTATAATTTTTTTCCCTTTTTTTTTTTAAGTTTATGCTTAAGCACAGGCTTTCTAAATGTTTCAGTGTTAGATGTTGGTTTTCATGTTTCTTACATGATTTTATAGGACCTAAGCAATATAAGCTTTTATATGTAACTTGGTGCAATTTAACCCCTTCAGTGCATTCCTTCCTTTGAAGTTTATTTTCTCGAATTGCTCTAGTTTTTATTTATTTATTTATTTATTTTTATTTATGACTTAAATACTCCCACCCCCAATTTTCTAGAGTTTATAAATCTAGACCATTTATTTATTTATTTTTATTTATAACTTAAATACTCCCACCCCCAATTTTCTAGAGTTTATAAATCAGCTGGAGTGGATTACTTAATGATACATGATGGGATACAGCCCACTTCTTTTTTGCTCTTAATGTAATTTGTAGTGTTCTTGAAGGCAGCAAAACTTTACTTTTAATCACCTTTTAATGTCACCATTTATTTTCTATTTCCTTTTCTTTAAAATTGACATGTATGATAGAATTCAACAAAATGATACAGTGGATATAGCACACTTGTACAGGATCTTCTTGGTGGATAATAAAGTTTTCCTAATCATTTGTACTTCTCCTAATATTTCAGGATTGTTTACTAACTTGCCTCCAAGCACATTTTTCAGTAAGCACCAGACACTCTGAAATATTTCTTTGTATGGTTAGTCTCTTGGGCACCTTGTTTTTTTCTGCAGAATACTGGGGCATTGTGTTTTTGTTGGTTTATTTTTTTTTTTTTTTTTTCTTCCTTAAGCCTGAATTATCAGTTTTTCCTGTGAGATTTCAGGGACATTAACTCCTAAAAATTTATGGTTTTAGGACTTAAGCTATGTATTTGTAGTGATGTGTATACTTTATCCCACCTGTCTTCCCCAATTAAATCTGTTACTTCAAATACAGATTTACACTTTCTCTAATACTTTAAAATATTTTGTCTTCATGTTTTTTAGTGTAGCTGATAAAATTTTTTTGTACTTGAAGGAATCCTTTGGTTTTTTTTTAAGGAATGTATGCGACTTTCCCAGAAATGTTAGAAGGAGGAATATTAAGAGTTTCATAATTGGGAAACCCAAGGTCTAGAGCTTTGGCTTTTCCTAGTTAAGTGTGAAGAGAAAATTGAAAGCCAGTTTTTATTTAGTCCCTGTGTTACTCATACTTCATTCTCATTACTTTTTTTTTTATATTAAAGGTAGGTAGCAGAGTAATGCTAAAGTGTCTACTTAAAATAACGTATTTTATAGAAGTAGAGGTGGATTTTAGGAGATATCAGTATTTGTCAGTAATTCCTTACATAGGATTTGACTGTGCAGCAAGCCGCAGTAACTATTGTTTACCCAAAATCAGACTGCATGCTAAGCTTACCTAAGCTGTTAGTTAAATGACTTTTTTTCCTTTTATGATAGTTTATTATTATACTACCCATTTTAAAGATGAGGAACCAATGCATAGAGTTGTAAATAACTATCTCAGATATCAGCTAACTGGTGGTAAGAGAAGACAGCTGGGAATTAAAGCAAGATTATCTAAATCTTTATGCTGTGTTCTTAACCATTTTACTAGGTAACACTGCTGAAGAAATTGTGGGAGTTCTTTTGTAGGACTGACAAAGCGTACCCAGAAATCATTCATAGAATTATAAATGGATGTATATATTTTCACCTTATTCACTCGTCAAATACATATTGATCATCTTCTGTGTGCCAATATTTGTAGGTAGGCACAGTTTATTAAATGTTAGAGAGACAAAAATGGTTTAGACACTTTCCCTACCCTTTCTCTAGGAAGGATAAAACTATTATTTTTGCTAGTTCCTTTGATTGTCCCACTGGATTTATTATAGATCTTGATTATTAAGAGAGCTGTGTCAGATAACCTGCTGGTTAATGGTTCCCCCAGTATTGATTTGAGCCCCTAAATTCCCAGTGGACTATTGTTTCAACTATGCTTGCTATGTATGTTAATACAGCAAAAAAGACTCCTAGAAACTAATAAAAAGGTCTTTTGCTTATCTACTTAAGCAGAATTTACTTTAAACTTTTAGGTACACCCACTATCAGTTTCTTAAATTTAAATTAAGCTGGCTAAGAACTTTACATAAAGTACAGAAGAACAGAGTAGAAACCAGATAAAAGTTCCGTTAGTGACTTTTTCTAACAACCTGCATGTTTCCAGCCAAGAGAAACTGTAAAAATCTTATGACAGGCAAGCTTGTAGAACTTCTTCCTTTAGTTTCTTTTAACATCTGAATTCTATGGTTAAATTTTCTCAGTAAATGTGACAGATTTCTTTGTCTGACTCAGGAAACTGGCAGCTATTTTGTTAAGTTTTATAGTTATAAATGTCTTGTAATTTTTACTTGCATAGGTCTACTTTTTAATCTTATAACACATCTGATGGAAGAAATAGGCTATTGCTCTATATATTTTGGCCGCAACTGTCCAGGTTGATTTTAGGATTTTCCTGGGGATGTCTACAATAACCCTCAAGGAGGCAGAATATAAAGACAGGATTTGCATAGTCATCTAAGTCTTAGTTTCTATTGAGTACAGAAGTAATTATTACTTTATTCATTAGGCTAGTCGTTTCTGAGTCACTATAACATGA
Source organism: Procyon lotor (assembly GCA_028646535.1). Taxonomy (NCBI): domain Eukaryota; kingdom Metazoa; phylum Chordata; class Mammalia; order Carnivora; family Procyonidae; genus Procyon; species Procyon lotor. The sequence continues at coordinate 16,957,408 of CM053618.1, forward strand.
TGAATCAGGTATAGATTTGCTCACTAATAATAAAGATAAGTCATTCATGTAATTTACTACCTGTATAAATTTAACTAAATGTCTTGGTAAAAAGAATGAGGGAAAAAAGGGTGCCGGGAATAACGCTTCAACCATGGCAGGTGATTTACTGAGAATGAGCAAATATCCTTGAATAATTTGAGAAGGGGAGACATGCATCTGGTTTTTTCTACATTGGTCTTCATTCCTGTTGGTGCTTTATTATGAGTAAATTGGCCTCTAAATGCAAGCCATTTTTCCAGTGCTGGAAAAAATCTTAATGTTTTGGATCAGGTATCATTTCCACCATTGTACTCTGAAAAATGCCATTTGACATAGTTATTTAGAGACCAGCTTTAGTTTTAATTGAGCTCAGTCAACAATTTTGCATAATGTTTGCTTAGAGTTTATATCTTTTGACTTAAAATCAGATGGAATCTTTTTCAGTGTATAAATATATAGACAAATAGCATATTTTTGGCTGTTTAATATTAGTAAGGAGTTTTCTCTTTTTGAAGAAAAATTACTGTGTTCATTAAGAGTTTATAGTTTTCCTTTGAAGTCAGTAGATGATTTATGAACTAGTTTTACTTTTCCTTGAACTTACAAAGCAGAAATTAGCCTGATTTCAAATTAGCAATCTCACAATGACCACAAGTGTCAGTGTTCGCCTGCCTTATTTTTCTTCTTCAGTTTTCACCAACTTGTGCAGCAGATTCTCATACTATTTTAAGAATTTCTTTTTGACTTGAAAGCAGAGCTAAATTTAAGTATCTCTTTCAGAACTAATTTTCAACACCCTTTTCAGTTTTAATTCATACACTATTAATGATCCTAAGGGAAAATATAAGCATTAAAATTAGCAGTAGTTTTTTATTATGCTTGTATGTTCTTCAGTATCTTAGTATTATAGCAGTTTCAGTGTAGCATAAATCACCTGGACTCTCATTTGTTTTTTGGCATACAGGGAATACTCTTGTTGAGAACTTTGGTTCTCAGTGGGAGAAATGTTATTTTCTACGAGGTGTTTTAGAAGTTTATGAGGGTATTTTTAGTTGACAAAATAAATTGAAGGGCATTTAGTGAGTGAGGCCAGGGAAAGACGTCTATAGTGGGTGGGACAATTTTAAATGAACCTAAAACTTGATTGGAATACAAAGTATTTTTGTTAGGTTTTAACATATACTGAATTTTTCTAGGTATATAACCACAGTGTACATTGAAGAGGGTTGTACTCAGCTTTGTTCTTAACTTGGCCAGTAGTTCACCATTTTGAAAAATCCTATTGCCTGTGGCAGTCATGTTTGTAGTAGTTGGCTTATCAGTAAAGTATACCAGTCTGTGGACATTTGTAATCGTTACATTCACTGTGATTTTATAAATAGGTACTTGTATTTGATTATTTCATTACATCTTCTGGTGTAATTGTTTCTGAGAGTAATATCAAATTCTTGTGTTTATCATAAATTTCTTTTAAAATTTCATTTTTTATTTGTTAGGATCTTGATTTCCATTAAAAAATTACATACATAGGTTGTTTATATTACCTGTGCATTTCATTTCAGATTGTTAAAAGGGGTCAATGTAAAATATTTCTTACACACAGGAGATATTATGAGTTTGATAAGGGTGTGAAGCCCACTAGGTCAGTATCTTGAATAAGTTCTCAGGCACTTTATTCCCTACTCCTCAGCACATTGATAATATTTAAAAATTTAAACACTGTTAATTCATTACAAAGTGTACCAAAACTGTAAATTCAGGTAGATATAATGTGTTGAAACTTAAAACTCTGCTAAAACTTCATAAAGAATTATTACTCACATACAAATTATTAGCATTAGGAAATGCTTTTTAATAGCTTTAGTAGCTAAGGAAAGAAAGGAAAAAGTCAGAAGGAAATAGACTGTTTTCCCCAAAGGGCTTTTTTGAGAAGAGCTGGAAGCATAAATATACTTGATTCTAAATTCATGGGAACTCTCTTCAGAATGATTATTTATGATCTGATTGGAAATAGGAACTTAAGTAGAAAGGAACTTTGCAAAACAAGAGACAGGCAGAGGTTATAGGATTAGGAATGGGTAATGTTTGACTTCAGGGTTTGATTTTCTTCCCCTTCCCCAACTTCTTCGAGGATGACTAAGGGATTCACTTATATTCAACAAATACATTGAACATTTTTTATGTGCAAGCTGCAGAGGAATATTAGCTTTGTCATTAGATTCCTTTTAGTTAGGGAATTGATAGACTTAGGATACATAGATCATTATATAGATAGCAAAATAACGAAGAAAATTTTGTATACTTATTTTTTTTCCCTTCAATTTCAATTTGTTTTCTATAATTCATTATGGTGTCACTCAGTTTCACTCTTTTGCTACTTTAGATCTTCCCAATTGTAGTTGGTTTGCATTACATTTTTATCATCTTAATTTTTCATGCTTTTCAAATATTTTTATTCCCTTTAAATAACACGATGTCTCGAGGATAATGCAATTGCTGAGTTTTAGTGAACCAAAATTTTAAAAATGAAAATTTTTACATTTTTATTATACTCTCCATTTTCTTTTATTATCTCCCTGATTACTTACTTACATATTGAGTCTATATCTTTTCTATATCCTTATAGTTGACATTGAATTTTTTCTGTATTTTCTCTGTAACTTTTCACAGGTTTTATACTTATTAATATCTCTGACATTTATAATCCAGAATATTTCATTTGACTCTGTGTTTGTTGGGGGTAAGGAGGTCATATAGTAAATATATACAGGTCTGTGTTTATTTTAGCTTCCTCAATTTATTGAATTATATTAAATGGTAAAACATTGAATGTTTTCTTTTAAAGCTTACAATGTTATTTTCCTTTCTCCCTCTATTGCCAGTACCTGTAATTGTGTGATTAGCAAAACAATCAAATTTAGCTAATTTCAAACATGTACCCTTTGATAGAGGGAGATGAGCAAGAGAATATTATGTTTTTATTCAGTGGAACAGAGGAAGAGCAAATTTATATGGCTATACCATCTTCGGAGAAACCCATATTGAATTATATCTTTAAACTTAATTGGACATTTGAGGTTGTACTGCAGTGGCATTGTTCCTAGTGATGAGGTATTACTTACCGTATAGTAAGGGACTTTTAGGGCAGAATTAGACCTTTCTAATCATCTAAAAATCATTTTAGGAGCAAGATAATCAAGACCCTGAGAGGTTGTTATTTTCTGAGAGCTCTACTCTGTAATATGTCAGAACCAAAGCTAGAACCTAGGTTTCAAGACTTCTAAGTCAAGTTTTTTTGCACTGATTTACACTGCCTCTGGTTACATCAGTATATTTGTTTGTAGTCTATGGACCCATAAGGTACAGAGATGATCCCTTACCCCTCACCCTCTGCCATGATAAAAAATCCTGCCAGTTTTAAATGAGAAAGATTGTGCTAATTTTATTAAACCTCAGTGACACGTATAAAATAATTGCTCATTTGTGCCAGCAACTTATCTCATTTGTGCCAGCAACTTATGTGGCCATTATAGACTTTGGTATTTAAAAGAGATCAATTTCTATGCTTTGGTTTGTTTCTAATGCAGTTTTATTATTAAATGTTTTATCTACATTTATGTGGATGTAATTTTTTAATCTATAGATAAGTAAATGAAAAATTTTTTTTATATTTTCCCATCATGCAAGAATACCCCTTTAAAGATTTTGTATTCTGTCTCAGTATCTTTTCCTCTCTTTTGATCCAAATTTCACTTGCTGTACTTTATTAGTCTGGATTCTCCAGAGAAAAAACCCATAGGATGGATGGATGGATGGATGGATGAGAAGGAATTGGCACATGTGATTATGGAAACGGAAAAGTCCCAGGATTTTCAGTCAGCAAGCTGAAGACCCAGGAGAGTTGATGGTACAGCTCAAATCTAAGGCAGGGTCCAAGGGCAAGAGAATACTGATGTCCCAACTTGACAACAGTGAGGCAGAGAGTGAATTCTTTTTTACTCTGCCTTTTTTTGTTCATTTCTTCAGTGGAATCAATGAGGTCCACCCACATTGGGGAGAGCAATCTGCTTTACTCAGTCTGTTGTTTCAAATGTTAATCTTACCCAGAAACATTCTCAGGGACACATCCAGAATGATGTTTTAACCAAATTATCTAGGTGCTCCAATGCCCAGTTAACACATAAAATTAACCTTCACAGTTACATTCTGAAAACATCCTAGAGAATGATGAATGGAAAACTGGTATTTAGTTTTTTAATCAGTGAATATCTTCTGATGTTATTCACGAGCACTTGTATTCCGGTTTTGTCTGTAACTTACAAAGCTTTAATTCTGTGAGTGGATTTGGGTAGGAATAGATTTTTGTTTTTATCTTCTTTGAGATTAAAATATTACGTTAGTCTCTGCTTCTTTGATTTCAAGTAGCAGAAACTTGCTCAAGTCTGTGTAAGGAATAAAGGAAATACATTATAATGGTATAGGAATATTTTGCAAAACCCAGGACTGAGAAATATAAATTGACCTTAGAAGAACACAGACATTGGAAAACTGTCAGGAATCAAGGAAGCTTTTTTGTTTCTGTCTGGTGCCATATGATTACTTGTCACTTTTTTTGCATCCGTACACCAGCTCTCTGGTCCTTTGTACACATAGTCTTCCTTAAAGCCAGCCCACTACAGATAACTGTAGATCCCATTGCTGGGCATATCTCTTAGTATGGATTTCGAAATCCGAAGGAGAGAAGATACAATTGGGTCAGCTTATTCACGAATTTATCCCTTGTGGGTATAGTCCAGCTCTGAAAAGGGGAAATAGGCTGTTCTCTGAATAGATATCTCTTGAAAAGTCTGCCATCATTTGTGTTTTGTTGTTGTTGTTGTTTTGTTTTCTTTTTAAAGATTTTATTTATTTGACAGAGAGAGAGAGAGATCACAAGTAGGCAGAGAGGCAGGCAGAGAGAGGAGGGGAAGCAGGCTCTCTGCTGAACAGAGAGCCCGATGCGGGGCTCGATCCCAGAACCCTGAGATCATGACCTGAGCCGAAGGCAGAGGCTTTAACCCACTGAGTCATCCAGGTGCCCCCATCATTTGTAATTAGACTGTGTTTATTCTTTAAGCATATTTTGTGCTTTTTAAAAAAGATTTTTCATTTATATATATGATTTATTGTTTTAAGTGTATAATTCAGTGGCATTAAGTATATCCATAATGTTGTACAGCCATCACCACTCTGTATCTTCAGAACCTTTTCATCATTCCAAACTGAAACTCTGAGAACGTTAAACAGTTCCTGTTGCCCTATCCCTAGCCCCTGGTAGCCACTATACTGCTTTCTATTTTTATGAATTTGACTTGTCCAGGTAATTCATAGAAGTACAGTCATAGAAGTACAGTCACAGAAGTGCAATATTTGTATTTTTGTGTCTAGACTACTTCATTTAGCATAATGTTTTCAAGGTTCATCCATGTTATGGATATATATCAGAATTTCATTCTTTTTTTTAAGACTGATATTCTGTTGTATGTATAAACTGTAATTTGTGTATCCATTCATTTGTCAGTGGCCTTTTGGCCTTTTTTTTTACCTTTTGGCTGTTGTGAATAATGTCAAATACCTGGTGAAGTCCCTGCTTTCAGTTCTTTTGGTTATATACCAAGAGTTGGAATTGCTAGATCGTATGTAATCTGTGTTTAATTTTTTGAGGTACAACCATACTGTTTGTCATGGCAGCTGCACATCTTACATTTCTACCAGCCATGCACAAAGATTCTAATTTCTCCATATCCTTGTCACCACTTTAATTTCTGTTTTTTTGTGTGTTTGATAGTAGCTATCCTAATAGGTATGAAGTGGTATCTCATTGTGGTTTTGATGGACATTTCCTGAATGATTAGTGATGTTTGAGCATATTTTCTTGTGCTTATGGACCAGCAGGAGAATGGTCAGTTTCTTTGGAGAAATGTCTATTCAAGTTTTTTGCCCATTTTTGAAGTGGGTTATTTGTTTTTTGGTTTTGAGTTGGAGTTTTTCTTTTTTTGTTTTGTTTTGTTTTCAAGATTATTTGAGACAGGGTGAGAGGAGAGGGCGCACGTGCAGGAGCAGGGGGAGGGGCAAGGAGAGGGACAAGCAAGACTCAGCGCTAATTGTAGAGTCCACCGCAGGGCTTGATGTCACGAGCAGGAGATCATGTCCTGAGCTGAAACCAATAGTTGGACACTTAACCTCCGAGTTGCCCTTTTTCCCCCCCTCCTAATTGCCCTGGCTGGAATTTCAGATGCTATGTTTCAAAGTAGTGAAAGTGGCCATATTGTTCCTGATCTTAAGGGGAAAAGTTTCAGTCTTTCCCCATTGTGTATGTTAGCTGTTGTAGGTTTTTTATATTTAGTTTTTATTATGTTGAAGAAGTTTCCTTTCATTCCTAGTTTGTTAATGTGTGTGTGATGTTGTTTTTACATCATGAAATGATGTTAAATTATCAGGTCCTTCTTTTGTATCCGTTGAAATGATCATGTGTTTGCCTTTCATTCTGTTAATGTGGTATATTACATCTTTTGATTTTCTTATATTGAACCGTCCTTGCATTCCAGGAGAAATGTCACACTGGTCATGGTGTATAATCTTAGTATGCTACTGAGCTTGGTTTGCCAGTTCTTTTCTTACAGAGACGGTTTCTTTATGGAAAGAAATTGGTTTAATAAGTATTAGTTCCTATTTATTTTGGGCACTAAGCTGAACATACACATACACATTTATAGAAAGTACTTAGGTGCACATTACAAATAACTAAATACATATGTAACTCTTTTAATTTTTAAACTTTCATTTACTGATCCTCCATTAAATTACAAAACTTGATTAAGGCAAGGACTGCTTTGCTCTTGTTTCTACTGATGCGTTCCCAGTTTCTTGACACTTAGTGCCTTGATGAATGTGTATAGAATGAATAAATTAATGTTTAACTCTCTCAGTAATTATTTATGATATTTTTGCCATTTTTATTTTGCCGATTAAAACAGTTTAGCAGTGGTCAGTCAGTAATATTAAGGCAGATGGCTTTGTTTTAATTAGTTAATGTATATTTTTTAGGGACATTACATTACGTACATTAGGCACTGTGTAACAGGCATTGGAGACATAATAGTCTCTGACCTAAGTTAGCTTACAGTCTGGTTGAGAGAAGAAGACAAATAAATAGAGAATTCTATAACAAAATGAGGGATCTAATAAAGATATCAAATCTGTGTATTTTATAGGTACACTGTAGTATATTTTAGGAATGTGTTACCTATTTTCTATATTGGCAGACATTGTATGCTCATGCCCCTGGGTTATGGAAAATGTAGAAAAATAAGTTGTGCTTATAATTTTGTGTTTTGCTCTTAAAATGTTTTATGTTTCAGCCTCATTGTCATTTGTCTACAGAGTTGCAGTTTTCTTTTTCTACATACTTTTTCTAAAATACTTTTTTTTTTTTTTTTTAAAAAAAGACTCAATATACTTAAAATTCAGATGCTTTTTAAAAAAGCATCCTGGTAGTTGGGAATTCTAAATATCAAATCTACATTTCATGGGAGTGTGTTACTGTAGAAAGACAAAAGCATATAAGGGTTCATTTGGTATTTATTTCATTTTTCAAACATGTTATTTTTTCTGTCATAAATACAGTAGTCAAAATGGGAGATTATAAACTGCATATATATATTCTGTATTTTCTTCATTTAGAATTTCCAGTATTTTATGAAGTTTCATATAGTGTTTTCCCAAATTAAGTAAATATAATGTATTGTTTTTCATACTGACACTTGTTACAGGTATTTTTTTCTTATGATATTACACATGGTATCATTTCCTGCTTGTTTAAAGCAGCAAATGCCAATATTGTCTCTCCTAGTATCAGAAGATTTTTAGATTTTCTCATTTGCTAAAATAAGGCAGGTAAGGATTATAAATAGCATAGTTTGTTTTGCCTTGTTATGTTTTACAAAAATGATTCTATCACTTCTACCATTCTTATCAATTATTTCTTTTCTAGAATGCCTCAAGTCTTGGTGGAAATTGTAATTGTTCTGACTTTTCAAGAGAAAGCAAGTTTTCCTCTCCAGTTAGCACAGCTTGTCAGCTCTTTTAGTTATTGGGTTTTTTGTTTGTTTTTGTTTGGTCTGTTCTTTTGCTGATACTTTATTTTCCCAGATGGGTATTATTTTTCTTCTCCCAATCCAAGTATCTTTAAAAATGTAGAACTGTCAGTATCTTTTCTATATTACTGTCAAATTATTGTTCCTTTTTCTTAACATATGCCATATATACCATTTTGTAGCCTTTGAAAAACTTCACCTCTTGTTTCTTCCTGTGGGGTTAGATTATATGGTTTCTGAGGTTCTTTATGCAAGACTTTTATAATTTTATTCCAAAATAGTACAGATTGCAGTGGAATGAATTTTTAGCTCTTAGTATTGGCTAGAGAGTCCTAAAAGGGCTACACACTGTAATGATTAGCAAAGATCTTTCCAGTTTTCTTTCAAGGAGTCCACAGTCTCCAGTTTAATAGCTGTATAGATGTGTGTGTGTGTGTGAGAGAGAGAATGTGTGAATGCGTGCTTGCACTTAACACTTATTTGTATTTGTTTACTAACTCCAAAATTAAAGTCATACTATAGTGACTTTGGCAACTCAAAATTTTCAGTGCTTCTAAGGAGACAAAGTTAGAACCCTTTCAGTTGCAACTAACAGTTGAGTAACTCTGCTCAAATAACTGAGATAAAAATGTGTGTGGGAGGGACACCTGGGTGGCGCAGTCGGTTGAGTGTCTGCCATTGACTTGGGTCATGGTCCCAGAGTCCTGGGATTGAGTTCCACATTGAGCTCCCTGCCCGGTGGAAGCCACTCCCGCTGCTTGTGCTCTCTCTCTCAAATAAATGAATAAAATCTTAACCAAAAAAAAAAAAAGTGTGTGGGAGTGCATAGTTATGAGGTGAGGGATTTTAAAGATTCATATAGTCGAGGATAGGTAGGGGGAAAAGAGGCCTAGCAGGCTATTATAACTAGATAGGTGTTATAAGGTATGTTGTATTCTGTATTCTACCTCTTTTTTATGCATACTAGTGTCATTCTGTCCTCCTGCAAATGGGCTTTCCCCAGGAGTCAAGAGATTTATGATCATCTGTAATTTTTGGTTTATCACCTTGCAGCCTTGTAGCTAGAGGTGTAGTATACTAGTTCCAATTTATAAAACATATAGGGGAGAATTCTTGACTGACCTAACCTAAGACATATGCCTCTCCCAGTGACCAAGGGCTGATTAGGGCTTATTCCCAAAAAGGGATGATTTGGAGTAGGAAAAGGTCATTAATCAATGATAGCTTACTTTGTAAACAGAAAATGCCCATTGTTGGTATTTAAAGAGGTCTCAGTTTGAGTTTACTCAAAAGTAGATAAAAACACTTCAGGGTTATGATTTGTAGTGGCAAAGACTTTTTTTTCATACTACTTCTATGTGCCTGTTCCTTTTGCTGACCCACGTTATAAGAGCTATAGTCTCTCATATAGTATAGGTATATTTTAGTAGTCAGCTGAATCAGTTTTGGTTCTGATAGTTCTCAATATGCACAGTTTTGTTCTTGTGATTTTGAACTTCGTCTACTCTTTTGAAAAGAAGGGCTTTGATTTGGATCTAGCCAACCTCATAGTCAAATATAGACAGAAAGATATCTGCCTATGTGTAAGCTCATTGTTGTTCTTCCTGTCTTCATTTCTTTTACTTTTTCTGTATGTACTTAGGTCACATTCCATGACTCAGTATTTACATATAAGGATTTCTAAGTAATATGGGTAACATTTATTTTATTTTCATGTTTATTGCATAATATCTGGTTGATTCCTCTTTATGCAGGAACATGGGATGGAAAGCTAACATGTTTTTGATTTAGTTATTTAAAAAAAACCAAACAACTGTGGGGTAGCCTACCATTCCAAATTATTTTACTATGCAGAGTCTCAGGTTTTGAAGAGAATGTAATATGGTTAAAATTAACATTATTTATTTTTCTGTGATTCTAATACCGATTTTTATTATGGATTTATGTAGTTTCCCTGATAGTTATCAAATTTCATTCAGTTGTGTATAGCTTGAGTAATATCTCCATGAATTACTAGTTGTCTTGAAATTTACATTTGTACCTTTTTTGTTATTTGTAGTTTTCTATTAAGTGTGACTATGATTGAAACTGTTACACTAAAGACAGCTTTTTGAGTATCTTAAGCATTTCAGAGGCATCTACTCCTGAATATATAATTGATATATTCCAATAATTAGCATATTTTCTTCTATATATTACATGCTTAGTAATTAGTTGAGTTTGTTATTTAGTTAAAATTTTCAACCACTCTTAAATGTAACAAATCTCATCTTTATAATTGATTATTTCCCTGAATATTTTAAAGGCATTTAATTTGAAATGTTTGTGGGATTTTTTTAATGCACTGCAAATAACATCATTCACATCTTTCTAATGTGAGATTATGTATCATTTATTCATTTTGAGACTGTAGTGGAAAAAAGATTGACTTGATTTTAAAATAGGTAATGACATTTATGCAAATACTAAAATTATCAACAAGCAGATCATTAAATATTTGAAAAATGTTATATTCTTACAATAACTACTGTATAATAACAGTTTAAATTTATTTTCTACTAAAGATTCCTATTATTACCTCATAACCAATAGCATAAAAGATAAGGGAGGTGTTTTTGGTTTTGTTTGTTTCAGTTTTGTTTTAATGCTTAGGATTATAACATGATTGAATGAGAGACAAGGAGATAGGGAATTTCTTTGCAGTAATTAAATGGAAGTGTTTATTATGTAAAGGAATTCTAACATCATGTGTCAATTTTTATTCTTTTAAAGGAAGGTGCATCGGCCCGTAAGACTCAGACTCCTGCAGCACAGCCAGTACCAAGACCAGGTAAGATACAAAACTTTGGGGTTTTTTGTTTTGTTTTTTTTAATGGTCACAATGAAATTTTTTTGATACTACAATGCTTTGAAGGAATTGAAATTTTACTTTAAAGTAATATAGGAACATTTACTTGAACAAATAGGTAGAGTTGAAGAGTTAAAGTTTTTTAAAAATGTTTTTAAAATCTTAGGAAAATGTTTTAAAAAGCTGTGTGTATGTACACATCCCCTCACCAATTTCTTGTCGAGAGTACATATGGATGTGATTTTTTCCTCCATACTATAATTTTAGTAGACTCTTCAGCAACTTTGATGCTTAGAATATCAGATGTCTTTGTTCTTGAACATGTAAGATTCTATAATCAGTTCTGTAAAATGTGTGATAAGCATAGGCATTATTGAAGTTATTTTGGAAATATTTTTCTTCCTTCCTAGTTTTTAAAAAAGTTGATCTTTATAAATGCATGTAGATACCAATAATATATTCATTTTAGGTGTTTTAGGTTTGATTTTGGTGTTTTTAAATTTAGTGTACTTATAGTATTAGGCTATACCTTGTGTCTTTTTTACCTCATCAGTGGTATTGAAAATGGCTATGAAGAAAATGAATAGGTTTGGAAAGGCACAGGCAAGAATTTAATTGGATGATCTTCCTCTTAAATTTGGCAGTATCAATAGTGCAGATTTGATTATCTTTTTATTCATAATATGTTTACAAGCTAACTCTAAAATTATGTAAATTATACATACCAAATACTTCTGGAAGCACTTTAGAAGTACGGTATTAAGAATGTATGTGGCTTATATTGAGATGATTTTATATCAGAATGTGTCCTGGATCCATATATGTGGATTTTGACATGAATAGTATTTACTTTTTCTTTTTCTTTTTTTTTTATGACAGTGAATTTGTTGGGAATCTTTATCATTCCTGTTTTTGAGAATGAGTGGAGAAGAGGGCAGTCCATTGGCCATGAATTTGGAGCACATTGGATAAATTTATTTCAGATAACAGGACTGTGGCACTGTTTTTTAAGTACAGAGAACCTTACCAAAAGCCATTTTAAGAGTATAAGGAAGAGCAATTAAATTCAATAAATGTTAGTTGAATGCCTTTCATGTATGTACTCAGTGCCAGAAACAAGGAAAAGCTAAAAAGGAGTTCTTTTCAGGAAGGAAGAAAAAGTGAAGGCAATGGGAATTGCCAGACTCACTTGGGCCCAAAAAGTACAACCTGTGAAGTAGAGGGGTATTGTAGAGGCTAATGATTGATACAGAATTGTTTTTCTATGAAAGGGAGGGATGAGAGGCTGTAGTTGGTCAGTCTACGGAGGATCACATTAGAAATTCGGGAATGGTGTAAAAGGGGAGAAATCACCACTGGAGGTTTCTAACCCACTTTTGTGTTGTGTAGTGTAAAATTGTCATTTCATGTTTTCTCAAAATCATTTGGCAGACAAGGAAAGGGGTAGAGGAGGCACTAATATCTAAATAAATCAGGTTGTTCAAATGTACCATGCGATCAAACGAATTTAAGGGAGCTGGATTCTACCAGCCAGTTTTGTGACCTTCGGGAAGATCATACGTAAGCTATGGAGCTCTGAGTCTTTTCAACTCTCAATATTCTAACATTCTTTTTTAACTGTTCTACCAAGGTGCCCTGGCAATTAAAATGATTGAAATTAATGTGAATTAATATCTCAGAACAAATATTCTGATGCCCATCCATGTGAGATCTCTTCCTCCTTTTCCACAAATACTTAGTACTCATTTATGAATAAAAACTGAAATTAGTGGATGTTAAGCAGTTTGTCATCTTTGTCTTGATTAGTGAATTTTTCTTTTGCTGTAGAAAAGTTTATTGTATGCTTATGGGGTGCTGCCCAATTTTGAAGAGAGATTGTATAATATATGACATGTTCACTTATGCTGTATTTTCAAAATTAAAAAATATGTGAATGCTTGAAACCTATCAGAGATATCTATAGATGAGAGATTATCCATTTATAACTGTTATTTGTAGGTGGAGTTTGAATCATTTGGAAATGGAGGACTGAACCACCATTTTGTTTACCTCTTCAGTGGGGCAACTCAAATACAGAGTTCCATTATTGATTTATTTTTTCCTTTTTATTATTCTTTCACCACATGTTTACCTAGCACTAATTGTGCCAGGCAAGTCCCTGGGTACATTTGATATTTGAAAGTGTTTACAATTATTCCCAACTTCTAAGCATTTATTTGGAGAATGTAACTAAGAAAAAACACACATTTTTCAGTGGATTGGGAAGGATAAGCCTTTGATAAGCCATACTCCTGTACCTTACTGTCATTTTTCTTTCTAGGTTATATCTCTTACACATATCCTTGCTTCCTGCCTCTTTCTCATGCATATATAGCATACTTCACTTCTCCAGCTTTCATTTTTTACTTTTATTTCATAGATTGCCTGAAATGGGTAGGTGGACTTTAGCTCCAGTTTATCTGCTTTACATATAGAATTGACAGAGAGAATTAGCCCCTATGTATATTTATTTCTTACTTATTTATTTCATTTTAAAAATACTTATTTGAGAGAGAGGGAGTGAGAGAGAGAGAGATCATGAGCAGGGGGGAAGAGTAGGGGAAGAATCAACTCCCTGCTGAGCAGGGAGCCTGATGCAGGACTCAATCCCAGGACCCTGGGATCAGGACCTGAGTGGAAGACAGAGGCTTAACCCACTGAGCCACCCAGATGCCCCACCCCTTTTATATTTTAAAAAGATTGTGCTGGTTCTAGTATATCATTCCATAGTTTTACGCAGATGATTTTCAAATTTGTATTTTCAAATCAAACATCTCTTCTTATCTTTGGTATCTTATATAAACTGTTTAACATTTGGATATGCCATAGGCATCTTAAAACTGATGTGTAAAACCTCTGTTCCCTGAACTTTTCTCCCAGGTGTCGTCTTCATGAATAAACGGCACCACTCTCAACTCTGTTTCTTGAGCAAAAAAATTCAGGAGGTTATTCTTCATTACTCACTTTTCAGTTTGCTTATTGCTCTCATCTAATAGGTCAGTGACTTCCGTCAAATTTACCTTTTCTCTGTTTCAAATTTGTCTCTTTATCTCTACTACCACAATTTAAGTCTAAACCATTATCATTTCTCTAGACCAATGCTTCTTGAAGTGTTAGTCCATGACCTGTTTCAGGCTTCCACCAAGATACATGTAGAAATTGAGAGTACAATACTGTTATAACATCCAAGTCCATGACCATTTTCTAGTAATTCAGTTACTGCATTTTATTCACTTGACCTTGGAAATTTCAAATGTTAAAAAAAAAAGTGCTTATCTTTACACTTAATTTGAGTAGCACCACTGTGTGGACTATTGTTAATAATCCTGAGCTTTCTGCTTTCATGCCTGTCCCCTTTTGATCCCTTATCTAAATCTATTGTTTTTCCTCTACAGAAGATGTGAAATGAAAATCAAATTATGTCACTTGGCTTAAAAATTAGGTTTTCCAGGGACACTTACATACAAACCTAATGTTGTCTAGAAAAGCATATATTTTTAACCTCATTTCCTGCCACTCTTTCTTTTGTCTCTGTAGTCTATACATTTGTAGTTCCTTAAGCACAGCAGTTTCTTCTTGTCTTTGGCATTTGCTCACATTCCTACTCCTAACCTGGGCTGTTCGTTCACTTATTCCTTACACACTGGCTCCTTTTCATCCTTGAAATCTGAGCTTAAATGCCACTTTCTTTGAGAGGCTTTCTCTACACATTCTATCCAAAGGACACCTTTCTGTCAGTTGTGCATGCCTTTTGTTCCTTAATATTGCATGTTCAAACTGGTTTATATGTGTCTGTATGCTTGCTTGTTTATGGTCTGATTCCCCTACTTTACTGAAGGATCTTTGAGGGTAGTGACTGTTTCTGTTTTATTTATAATAAGAGGGCCTTGGGCATAAAGCTCAGAATATTTAAGTGAAGACTAATTATATTAGAAATCAAACATAGCAATCAGTAATAATTACTTATTCTCAGCTTGTAAATTTTCAGTCATGGAATTTGCTGAAGGTAGTGGTAGTGTTAGTGGTACTGGAAGCAGCAGCATTTAGGATGAGCTATAGCCACAGGGTTCACTAAATATTAAATATGGGCCAAGACCTGATTAAGGACTTAACCATCATTGTTGTTTTTAAGATTCTCATAGCAGTTTCAAGATGTAGAAACCATTATTACTGTTTTATAGTTGAGGACAAGTGAGACTGAATGGTCTATCAGTTCAGCTTGCTACGGTAATTTGCCCAGGAAGTGGCAAAATGTAGGTGGGAATTGAGATCAACTGAGAACAGATTCTTGCCTTATGAACTGGTGTTATTCTGCCCTCTCTTCCCCTCTCCCACTTTAAATTAAGCTTAGTATAGTATGTTTGTCATCGTGTCTGTACCTTGGTCCTTACTTAACCAGGGACCTTAATTTATATTCTTTTTACTATGTCTCTAGATTTTAATATGTGTGCTTTTTTCGTCTTTTTCTTACATGGGGTCTTCTCACCCTTTAATTTAATCAATCTTTTTCTAAATTCCCTCGTCCATTGTGGGCTTCTTTAACCAAACCAGTGGTGTTTCAGGCAAAGATTTCTTTTTTATTGTTCCCCTTACTCATTTTTTTTTAGGAAGTCATGTCTCCTATTTACCCATGTATCTAGCCAGATGTATATAGCCATCTAGTATCGCTTTATCCCTCCAACAAGTACCAAATATTTACTGAGAATATATTATATTCCAAATGATGCTAATCAGATGTTCCAGTGAGTCCTATTTCTAAAAATGATTTGAGAAAGCTTTAGTATTTTTTTCTTAACAAGAAGAAAGAGATGAGAACACTAATAAATATGTATATGTATGAACTTGTATTTATATATAACTTTCTCTGCCTTACGTGACTGGAAAAATCATACTACTGGACTCCATAAAATTTTATCACAGCAAATAGCTATAGAAAGAAGTACAAAGTATTAAGTTAAAAGGTAGCATTTTACTGCTTTAAAAAAAAGAACACATTCCAAAAATGAGTGTATCCCTTTAAAAATATTGATCTCTTTTTTAACAACCGATGTTGAGTTAGAATTTTAAATCTCCTAAATTTTTATTTATTTTGGTGTTTTAAGAAAGTGGAAATTTTAATACAGGACATGACACATAGAAAACCGTCAGTGAATTTTTATTGTATATGTAAATTCTGAAAATTGGAATGTACAGCATTTTTAAATTCTAAAACATTATTAATCTTGAATGAGGCTGATGTTGCTGTTATTATGCCAACACGTATTTCCATTGTAAAGTCTATTATATAGACAAATAATGAAAAGATGAATATTTGTTTTTTAACATAACATTCACAATTTTTTAATTTAAATTCAATTAGCCAACATATAGTACATCATTAGTTTCAGATGTAGAGTTCAATGATTCATCAGTTGCATGTCACACCCAGTGCTCATCACATCATATGCCCTCAGTGCCCATCACCCAGTTACCCCATCCCCCACTCACCTCCCCTCCATTCACAATTATTAATATTATGGGCAGCTCAGGGCAGCTGGGTGGCTTAGTTGGTTGAGCATTCAGCTCTTGGTTTTAGCTCAGGTCATGATCTTGTGGTCATCGGATTGAGCCCCACATCAGGCTCTACGCTCAGCACTGACTCTGCTTCAGATCCTCTGTCCCTCCACCTCCTGTTCTCGCTCTCTCCCCCCTCAAATAAATAAATAAAATCTTTAAAAAAAGGGGCAATTCAAGATAACATAGGCTTGCATATGACTCATTGTCTATAATCTTGTCTTCTAATAAATAAAAAACAAATATGAAAGAGAGAGACAAATGGTAAGAAATATTTTAGGTCTTAGTTCCCAATAATGCCTTTCTTTTCCCTCCCAAATAATTAAGCACATTTCCTCCTCCCAGGCTTTCCCCCAGTGTTACATGATTTTGTACTTACTACATTGGCTATCATTTAATGAGGAAACTATTTGCTTTTGCTAGACTTTAATATCTATTTATGTAGATATTCAGAGTCTAGCAATGTAGTATATCCGCTTTGTTACAATAGATTGTTAGATAATGGTAAGGCATTTTAATGTTTTTGTGAAGCAGAGAAATAAATTGAGAAGATTGATATTATTTGAGAAGATTGCAATATGTTTTAAAATTTTATAACTAGTCGTATGTAATTTAAATTTTTAGGTCTTAGTTGCTTTGTAAATTTGAAAGTAAGAATGTTATTTTGTTACACTCATTTTTTTTTCTCTCTTAACAGTTTCTCAAGCAAGACCTCCCCCAAATCAGAAGAAAGGTGAGGTGTGCATATGACTTTAAACTTATTTTGTTTTTTTCTTTTTAAAGATTTTATTTATTTATTTGACAGAGAGAGACAGCGAGAGACGGAATACAAGCAGGGGGAGTGGGAGAGGGAAAAGTAGACTCCCCCCCCCGATGTGGGGCTTGATCCCAGGACCCTGGGATCATGACCTGAGCCAAAGGCAGACCTTTAACATACTGGGCAACCCAGGTGCCCCTGATTTTAAACTGATTTTTTTTTTTTAAGATTTAATTTATTTATTTGACAGAAAGAGATCACAAGTAGGCACAGAGGCAGACAGAGGGGAGGGAGAAGGAGGCTCCCTGCAGAGCAAGAGAGCCTGATGCGGGGCTAGATCTTAGGACCCTGAGATCATGATCTGAGCTGAAGGCAGAGGCTTAACCCACTGAGCCACCCAGCCGCCCCTTAAACTGATTTTAAACAATAAAAGTAGGGGTACCTGCTGGCTCAGTCGGAAGAACATGTGACTCTTGATCTTGGCATCATGTATTTGAGCCCCATGTTGGGGGTAGAGATTACTAAGATAAAGATACAACTTAAAATTTTTAAAATAAAGGGGTGCCTGGGTGGCTCAGTGGGTTAAAGCCTCTGCCTTTGGCTCAGGCCATGATCTCAGGGTCCTGGGATCGAGCCCCCTGCTCAGCAGGGAGCCTGCTTCTCCCTCTCTCTCTGCCTGCCTCTCTGCCTACGATCTCTCTCTGTGTGTCAAATAAATAAAGAAAATCTTTAAAAAAAAAAATTTTTTTTTTTTTTTAAGTAAAAAGTAAAAGTGAGTAATCCAGATTACAAAACGAAGGCTAATATTATGCTTGTGCATTTATATCAGATGTTTGTGCATGGTATCCATTCTGATTATTCGGTACTGAGGTCATACTGATTACTAAATATTGTGAATATTATTGTTGACTTTATTTCTTTAGCTCAAAGGAGTTAAGATTATAAATTTATTAATTGTGAAAGTAACTGTATTTCTTTTAATAACAACATATTTGCTACCTTTATAATTTTGTCTTTATAGGATCTCGAACACCCATTATCATAATTCCTGCAGCTACCACTTCTTTAATAACCATGCTTAATGCAAAGGACCTTCTGCAGGACCTGAAGTAAGTAATTTATTAAACTATTTTCATTGGATATGGAGATATCTTTGAGAATTAGTTATTAAAAATTTGGTATTCCTTATTTGGAGAAAACAATTTCAGTTTCTGTCCTATAGGTTTTATAGATAGTCTGAAGTATAATTTTCAGAGCACAGTACAGAGTACTTGAACAGTGCAGGGGATTGAGGTGCTGATCCCCCCGCACAATCAAAAATTTACATACAACTTTTGGCTCCTGCAGAGACTTATTTCCTAATAGCCTCATGTTGATGGACGCCTTTCTGATAATATAAGTAATATATAACATAACAGTTGATTAACACATATTTTGTATGTTATATGCATTATATAATGTCCTGTACAATAAAGTAAGCTAGAAGAAAAATGTTAAAAAATCACAAGGAAGAAAGAATAAATTTACATTACTTTATTGTATTTTTTAAAGAGATTTTATTTATTTATTTGAGAGAGAGCAAGCGTGAGCCATGTGGGGTGGAGAGCAGAGAGAGAGAGGAAGAAGCAGACTCCCTGCTGATCAGGGAGCCCGATAATGGGGCTCAGTCCCAGGACCCTGGGAGCGTGACCTGAGCTGATGGCAGATGCTAATCAACTGAGCCACCAGGCGCCCATGCTTTTACGTGGGGGGTGGGGGGGGTGGAGAACAACCAAAATCTTGTGTAAAAGTGAACCGATGCAGTTTAAACTAGTGTTGTTCAGGGGTCCACTGTATATTCTTTTCTCTCTGGATCCTTTAGGGTAAATACAGAAATTTTTGGCAAAAGTTCTAATGAAAAGGGTTAATTTTTTTTTTTTTTAATTTATTTATTTGACAGAGATCACAAGTAGACAGAGAGGCAGGCAGAGAGAGAGGACGAAGCAGGCTCCCTGATGAGCAGAGAGCCTGATGCAGGGCTCGATCCTAGGTCCCTGAGATCATGACCTGAGCCGAAGGCAGAGGCTTTAACCTACTGAGCCACCCAGGCATCCCCTATTGTGTTAATTTTTAATATGAATTGTTTTATTTTGACTTTTTCCTGAAGAGCTTGAGGAAATTCTAAAACAAATTCCAGTTCTCTCCCTCTCCCCTTCTCCAAGTTGTAGTTAAAAGAATGGGAAAAGTCATAGAAACTTCTGTATATATTTTTTACCATATTTTTTTACCATATTTACCATAAATCCCACCATTTACGGGATGGTGGAGGTTGGAATATAGTTTTTTTAACCTAGAAATTAGTAAAATTTAATTGAAGTTAAAATGAGACCTATAGTCTATGTTAAAATTCCCAGATACTTAGCTTCCAGAAATTTTTTTAATTGAGATATAATTGGTTTAACATTATTATTAGTTCCGGGTATATAGTGTAAGGATTTAATATTCGTATATATTGCAGAGTGATCACCACAGAAGTCCATTTAAATCCATCACCATACATAATTGCAAAATTATTTTCTTGTGATGACAACTTTAAAAATCCATTCTCCTAAAAAAAAAAAAATCCATTCTCCTAAACTACTTTCAAATATTCAGTGCAGTATTTTTAACCATAATCAATGTGTTGTACTTTACATCCCTATGATGTATTTATTTGGTAACTAGAAATGTGTACCATTTTCATTTGTGACTGGGATTTTGGTACCTGAAATTTTTAGTCTTTCTCTTCCTTCCTCATTTCCTGTTTAAAATGAATATAGTCACAGTTACACTCAAATTGCTCTAATAAACACACATCATGATGTGTACATAATTAATCTTTCTCCTACCCAACCAGCTTCAGATTTTTAAGTATTTTCCAGAAGTATTTATCTTTGTTAGTTAATATGAGTAGGGGTGCCACTTTTAGAGATCATGATGATTATTTTTTTAAATCTTTATACTTCTTGTATTGGCTGTTATTTACAGAAGAAAAATGGCAATGTTAAAATTGTTTTAAATAACTTTGAATGATATGTACATTAGTAAGATTAAAAACAAGTCATGGTTAAGTGATTTGGAGAATGCTATCAAGTTTATGAACATTATTACTAGCATGGCAAATAATAAGTGGTTTTGCTAATAATTTCTGAATATCTGCTTTTGCTCATGACAGAAGACTATCCACCCTGCTTGCTTCTCATTTTAAATTTCATATGCTAGATTCTCATGACAATTATTTGTGCTATTGGTGTTGTGTTGTTTGCATCTGTGAATTGTGGTTAGACGTTGTTCTAAGTCATTACACTTTTATATAGTATACATTAAATTAATGGTCTTCTTTCATTAAAAACTGAAAAATGTGTGGACATGGTGCTGTGTGCATGTATGTCTGCATGGAGGGGTGCAGGTGTTTTCAGCCTCCTTGCTCAGCTAAGCTTTGTTGTCTCCTTTTTCACAAGTTCCTTTTCTCTTTGCCTGTGTAGTACTTGACTTAAATACAATCATTTTATTTTTTTTAACGATTTTATTTGTCAGAGCAAGTGGGAGAGCACAAGCAGGGGAAGTGGCAGACAGAGGGAGAAGTCAAGGTGTCCCACTGAGCAAGGAGCCCAGTGTGGGTCTTGATCCCAGGACCCTTAGATCATGACCTGAGCCAAAGGTAGATGCTTAACTGACTGAGCCACCCAGGCATCTCAAAATACAATCAGTTTAATAAAATATTTTCAAGGGGAAAATTTGTTTTCCCTCTTCCCACCAACAGGACCATGAGTTAAGACAAGAAAATAATTTGTAAACATTTATTGCAGAATTCACATAGTTTTCAAATATAGTAAAATGATATTTTGAAGAAACAGTGGTCACCCTATCCTATAGTGTTTCTCGATTTTTTTTTTTTCAGTCATGCTGATTATTAAAATGGGTAAATTGTTTACAGACTCACTTAAACACTGCTGGATATTTAACATTTTAAAGATAGTTCATTCTGCTTTTCATCAGGTAGGTGAAAAAATGGAAGAACCCAACATTATATATTCTACATAATATTTTAGAGGGTAAGAGTGGTGTTATGGTTATTGGAGAGAAAGGGCTGAAAGGTATTCTGTTATAACCTTTTCCTAGTATTTAGGACTCTGTTATGGTACTTCTCATTAAATAGGAGTCATTAGATTGTCCAGTTACCTTATTTAATTAGTGATTAAATCTTGGCATTTGTTATACATTTAGACTTTTATTCACTGAACTTTAATTATTTGAAGAAATTCTGGATTGAAGACATCCCTTACAGAATGATTTCATAAGTTTGCTTTTGTTGGGTGCTGCAGGGATATGACAAGTCTAAAGGTGATTTTTTTAAAATTTTTTATTAATTTTTTTGAAGATTTTATTTATTTGAGAGAGCATGAACGGGGTAGGGGGAGAGGCAGAAGGAGAGGGCAAAAAGCAAGCTCCCCACTGAGCAGGGATCCCAAAGCAAGGCTGGATCCCAGGACCCCAGGATCATGACCTGAGCTGAAGGCTGACGCTTAACCTACTGAACTACCCAGGCACCCCTTAAAGTTGATTTTTATGTTAAATTCTCAATTCAGGGATTTCTGGTTCACCAGCATAGCATAAATTCAAATTCAGAGCAGACCAGAGTGACATTGGGGTAGGCCCTTGGCTGACAAATTATCGAGGACTCCATTTTCCTCCCCTACTCTACAGCCAGATCAAGATAGATACACTTCCTTATAACTTACTTGGAATTTTTTCCCCCTAGTTTGTCCTTTTGTTGATTGTTTACCTCATGTAAGGTTCCAGTTCTAGTTCCTTTGTGTCCATCCTTTGTGTGGGTGGTATAAACCAAGTCTCAAGAAAGTGTTCCTATCTTCTGTTTTCATCCACTACAGCACCAGTGATTTCTGGCCCATGACTATTTTCTTTCCAGCTCAGCTATACATTTCAGGTATTTGTTATATTTTATCTGACATTTCTTGGAAGGGTTTTTATAATTACCAGACTTGGAAGGTGTATTTAATCTGTCTATACTGAGTTCACTCAACACTATAAAGCACTAACTAAAAATCAAAGTGCTATGTAGATAAATATACTGCAAGCTCAACCTTCTTGGAGCTCACATGATCGTGTTAGGAGTGATTTGTTGCAACTGATGAGTAATAAAATATGTTCCAGCATTTAGTATAAAACCCAATTTTAATGCCTTATTATTGAGAGTATAGTAAAAAGTATAACTTTCTTTGACACTGATATATAAACAAATCACATCTTGAAGATAAGTTCAAAATCAAATTAGACTCAGCCATAATATATCACCCATTAAAAACTTCACCTAGCTCCTCTCACAATTAATGTGGTGTTAGAATGTATGTAACTGTAGTGATTTTTTTTTTAAAAATCTAAGGAAATACTTGAAATTTATTTTTTTCTAGATTTTGAGACCCAAAAAGGATGTCAGAATACATTCTTATCCGCAATGAAAATGCCAAGAGATAAGCTTAAAGATTACTCTGGTTGTTAGTTGCAGGGCAAGAAATAAAACCAAGTCTCTCAAAGACCAGTTTAGTTATTTTAACCTTTGATAATGGAGGTTCTTAACATTCAGATTAAGAAATCGGGTTTTAGGGGAACCTGAATGGCTCATTCACTTAAGCACCTGACTCTTGATTTCCACTCAGGTTGTGAGATGCGGGAGGTGGAGATGGAGCCCGGCATAGGGCTCTGTGCTTCGTGGGAGTCCACTTGAGGACTGCCCTCTTATACGTGCATGATTGCACTCTTTCTGTCTGTTTCTCTCTTTCTCTAATAAATTTTACAAAAAGAAATTGGGTTTTATTCTGGAACAAAATACTCTTCTGCAATATTCAGGGCCTTCTATTCACTGTTAATTACAGTAACAGTATTTTGTAATTTGGTCTAACATTGAAAATTCTTGTTAAATATTTTTGGTGGTAACTAGGAAAATATTTTTGGTCAGTAACATAATTAGTATACAGAAAAAGTGAATGCTCTGCCTTCTTAGTAAAATAACAGTGACAATTCTTGAAGAAAACAAAAGCAACCTGACCTCCAAAAAGAAAATCATACTGCTTCTACAAAAACTTATGATTAATTAAAAATGACATACAAAATAAGTTATAAAACTTGATTTCAGGTTTTGCCAAATGCAGAATTGATTTTAAGTACCTTATGACTTAAATAGCTTTATAAAAAAAATCTGTGTAATATGGTACAAATATATCTATACAGTATTTTTTCTTTAGTACATTTTTTTTTTTTTAAGATTTTATTTATTTATTTGACAGAGATCACAAGCAGGTAGAGAGGCAGGCAGAGAGAGGGGAAAGCAGGCTCCTTGCTGAGCAGAGAGCCCGGTGTGGGGCTCGATCCCAGGATCCTGAGATCATGACCTAAGCCGAAGGCAGAGGCTTTAACCCACTGAGCCACCCAGGCGCCCCTCTTTAGTACTTTTGAATGAAATTTTTGCTGAGCTTTTTTCTATTAACAATAGGGGGAAAAGGACTTTTTATATTTCTTTAGGCTTTTATCATTTAGTATTCTTATAGTATTATGAATTACTCAAGTAATTCCTCAAGTCACCTACAATTGGATGAATAAGAAATACACTCATTTTGGCCCCCCTTGAAATTTGGTAATGTAACTGAAACTGTGTCAGACTCACACAGAAATGGATTTCATTAACTGCTTTAAAAATTTTTTTTAAATCTTGTTTGAGCATTCATGTATTTTCTTTCCACCTTCTAATGAATATACAAGAGTAGTTTTTTCATTGTTTATATTTTGTGAAGTATGATATGCATCTATATTTTTGTTCTTGTTTTGTGATGGTTTGTGTGTTACTATCTGGCACCCAGTTGGAATTCACAGTTTTTTTTTTTTTTTTTTTGTAAATGTCAGATTTATTAAAGCATAATTTACATACAATAAAGTACAATTGTTTGAGTTTGACAAGTGCATACAGTCTTGGAACCATCACCAGTCTATATTAAAGTTACATCATTTCCAAAACTTCCATCAGGCCCCTTTGCAGCCAATATTCTTCCCTGCCCCCAGGCACACATTAGAGAAAGGGGCTTGTTAACTTTGTTGTTATTTGGACTTCCATCTTTGAAAACCGTGTTTGCCCAATAATGGATATCAAGTAAATGTCTAGGAAACAGAAAAAGAGGGAGAAACACATTGATAATTTGGAAAATGGCAGACTTATGTACTTGAAATTCAGATTTTGTTTTTTGTGTGTGTTTGTGCAGTTCATTTAGTGTATGTCTAATTTCAAATTCATTCTTTGATATGATAGTTGTATCTGTATCTGGGATTTGATTTTAGTTCCTATGAAGTGTCATTATACTTGGTATTGCATTTTTTGCACTTAACTGTATTTGGATCAGTTAATTTTTAAGGCCCTTTGTAGTTCTTTGATTTTTATGATTTGTAAGTTTGGTATTTCCAACTCACAATTTTTAGTAATTGACAGCTATTTATATTTTTTATAAGTATACTTTAATGGTTACAGAATATTCACAATAAGGTTTTAGAATGTTAAACAAGTTTTTCATTCTCCAGAACCATTACAGTGCTCATCTGAAGGTATTACAAATCCAAATCTTAAATATTATTTATAATGGAAGACATATATGTAAGATTTACTCTGTGCAAAGAAATCACAGAGTAAATATGAATGGTTTTCTCCTTAGGCTCACAAGAGAGAAACTAAACAATTAAATAGACTATATTCTTAGGATAGACTGAGCCTAATTTTTCTTCTAAGTATAAAACACTCCCTTCATTGTTTAACACCTCATTGCAACTGACATCTCCCCTACAGTTTGAGTCAGCTGGAGGCTTTGCTATGTAATTAATGCATAATTGAAACCTCCTCCACACAATTATAGTACTGGCTGTACCCCATAGCTCATTTTGGCATAGATTTTATTTGGTTTCATTTAAAGTTAAGAATTTTTCAGTTTTTTAGCGCTTCAGTAAGTAAATGAAACAAACAAAACCCACCTTAACTTTTAACATCCCTAAATAACAAAATTAAGGTTATATTATGAAAGTATTAAAAAGTACATTTTGTGTATAATTATAAATGTGATCTTTTTTTTTTTTAAAGATTTTATTTATTTATTTGACAGAGAGAGATCACAAGTAGGCAGAGAGGCAGGCAGACAGAGAGGAGGAAGCAGGCTCCCTGCTGAGCAGAGAGCCTGACACAGGGCTCCATCCCAGGACCCTGAAATCATGACCTGAGCCAAAGGTAGAGGCT
>CM053618.1:16983565-17026439 GCA_028646535.1 Procyon lotor
AAATGTTTCAAAGGACTCTACCAAGCACAAGCTCTCAAGCATCCCCTCCACTCCATTTATTTGTCTTAAATTTTAGAAGCAGAATGAGTCTTAGTGTAATGATTGCAGTGCCCCCATTTAATTCGTGGTGCCAGACCATAGCTAATAAAATATGCTAATAGAGTGTGTTTCTGGAGTATGAATGTTTTTAAAAGACCATTTTGGATTTTTTAAAGATTTTATTTATTTATTTGACAGCGAGAGATCACAAGTAGGCAGAGAGGCAGGCAGAGAGAAAGGGAGAGGGCAGACTCCCCGCCGAGCAGAGAGCCCGATGCGGGGCTCTATCCCAGGACCCTGGGATCATGCCCTGAGTTGAAGGCAGAGGCTTTAACTCACTGAGCCACCCAAGCACCCCAAAAGAAGACCATTTTGAAATGTTTTGTCAACACCAACAATCTAGAGCTGGCAAGAGTTCTGCAGGTTGCTAAATTATTTTTGAGAATATCTATTGTGGATATCTACAACAGATATTGTAGATAGTAGAGAATTGAATCCCATGGTAGAGTTGGTAATTTACTAAATTACTAGCAGTATTTATACTAAGACGATTGGCATACACTTATTTAATTCCTCCTTTAAAATTTGCAAAGCAACCCTGAAATTAGATAGCATTTTTCTAATTTTGCTAAGTCATAATCCATGAAAAGGGGTGTTTCATGAAGCTCTTAGGCTAAGTTACCTATCCGTGAAGAAGCCATATCATCTTCATTTCAAGCGACCTCTTGATTTATAATAAAATTTCTTTCTACTAGCATTTGAAAAATCAAGGATTAGTATAGTCTTTTATGTAACTTTGGAAAATGCTAAGTGCTAGATGAATGAATATACATTGTGTGTGTCTGTTTGTGAGAGACAGAGATACAGACATACATGCCAACTGATGGCCTATGTGAGCTGAGTACTCTCGTGGAAAGGAAAGATAATACTCTCCACACATTGTGATCTGTACATGCAGAGCAGTTTCATTAAAAAAAAAATAAGTTTAAAATTTTTAATATAATTTTTTTCCCATTTGTATCACATTGAAACATTTGACCTTTTCTCATCTCTATTTTTTCAAAGATTTGTCCCATCAGATGAAAAGAAGAAACAAGGCTGCCAACGAGAAAATGAAACTTTAATACAGAGAAGAAAAGATCAGATGCAACCAGGGGGCACTGCAATTAGTGTCACAGTTCCGTATAGAGTAGTAGACCAGCCCCTTAAACTTATGCCTCAAGACTGGTAAGATCTATACTTTCATTGTAGTCCTTAATTTTTTTATATAATTAAAAAGTATCAAATTTTGCCATGAGTTCTAAATAGAAAGTATCCTGAAAACCATGTTAATGTCTAAGTTGGTCATTAATAATGTTCACATTTTAGTAATACCTAAATAAATTTGTATTTTGGATAGTTAAACTTTATTTTACTTATAAGAAACAGTAACTTCAGGGGCACCTGGGTGTCTCAGTGGGTTAAGCGTCTGACTTCGGCTTAGATTATGATCTCAGGGTCCTGGGATTGGGTCCTTGTCAGGCTCCCCACTCAGTGAGGAGTCTGCTTGTTCCTTTGCTTCTTCCCTACCACTTGTGTGCCCTCGCTGTCTCTCAAATAAAATCTGTAAAAAAAAAAAAGAAAAAAAAGAAACACTAACTTCTGGAAAACTTAGTAAAAATTCTTTCCACTGTTTATTTGTTCTGGATCAGCCTTTAGAGCAAAATTTCCAAATAGACTAATGTTGTTTTGAGAGCTATAGTTTTAGATTTTTGATTTGGAGAATTCACATTTTTGGGTAAGAAATGATAAATGAAAGAATTGTTACTTTTATTGTAAGGAATAATAAAAAGAATAACATGATCACTCTGGTTTGGCTCTTTGCATTAAATTGTCCTTTAATAAAATATTAAGCTATTTATAACATAGTGACTATAAACTCAAATACATGAATTATCTTAAATTATTTTATTAATCTAAGCTGGAATAAAAATATAATTTGAGAGTATATCTCTGTGACATAAAGAATACAACACATTGATGAATTATCTGTTTTACCCTTGAAGTACTCATTAGTCTTCACACATTAGGAAGTCAGGGCATTGAGAGTATAAGTATGTTAAAAATTTATTATGTGAGGTAAGATTAGAATTTCAGATACCAAGTTAAAAAATTGTAGGAAGAAGAAAAGTTACACCATTTGTATTATATGTTTTTACATATAATATATTATACTACATATATAATATACATATAATATACTACATATATAATATACATATAATAATATATATTACATATATATTATATGCAAATTATAATTTGCAATTATTTGCAGAAAAAATAGTGTGTACAGGTGCTGTCACTGTGCTACATAACATTGCTCTTATATATTAGCTAGGTCCCTAATCATTAATTTCATAACCTAGGAATAATATTTTCCTTACCTTTCTTCTTTCTTTCTCTGTTAATTGTCCTTTTAAGAATTCATTGAGAGTAGTATTTATATTATCCTGCTTACCTCTTAACCCTGTGAAACCCAGTAGGATCTAGGTAATGTCTCTCCAGCAAATTTCATTTAGTTTGGCAGGTACCTTGGGCTTTCAACTATTGTATGGCAGAAGCTCCGTTATGAAATTAAGAGGCCATTTAACATTGTGCTCTATTACCAGAGCTAGTTTTGGCACTATGGGGCGTATCTCCTAAGCAAGGAGGAAATTTTTTATTTAAGATTTAATGTTAGCCTTAGAGATTTTGAGTAGGTTAAGAATTTTAAGCTGTGGTTTTTCATAGCAACTTGAATTGTTGCTGCAAGTCTTTTACTTGATTAGAAGATAACCCTGGGTTTTTTTTTTTTTTTTCTTTAAGATTTTATTTATTTATTTGACAGAGATCACAAGTAGGCAGAGAGGCAGGCAGAGAGAGAGAGGGGGAAGCAGGCTCCCTGCTGAGCGGAGAGCCCGATGCAGGGCTCGATCCCAGGACCCTGAGATCATGACCTGAGCTGAAGGCAGAGGCTTTAACCCACTGAGCCACCCAGTCGCCCCAGAAGATAACTCTGATTTAATGCTTTGTTGACTCTATCATCTAATGCAGTGGTTATCAGAGTATGATCTGCTAACCTTGGGGCATTCCTAAGACCATTTCAGGGAATTGTGAGGTTAAAACTATTTCCATTATGGTACTGAGATGGTTGTTCTCATGATTTGTCAGTCCTCACACAGTAATAGCGTAGTGTAACCACTGCACAAGAGTAATCATTCCGTCTCTTTCTCCTTCTCATGTGCCTTCTTCCCTCCATTTCTCTTCTGACTAATGGACTGTCCATAAGCTTCTATTTCCTTATCTGTAAAATGGGGATAATAATAGTACTCATCTCATTGGATTGTTTGGAAGATTCAATGTATTAACATATGTACTGTATAAGGTGCTTAGAACAGCACTGGCACATAGTGAATGCTCATAGTACATCTGTTGTTTATGTTATGGTTTTGTTCCCACTTTAATTCTAGATTGAATGGTTTATGGCCTTTGTACTTACTATAATTTCTCAATATAAATAAATATTTTAGAACTAATGAAATATGAGGGCCTAGAGAAGGATTTGTTCTTTTTAGGAAAACAGAATTGAATGGTTGGAAAGATCAGTTGCTTTAAAAAATGTTAATAGGGGTGCCTGAGGGGCTCAGTCTCTTGATCTCTGCTCAGGTCTTGATATCAGAGTTGTGAGTTCATGTACCGTTTTGGGCTCCACACTGGGCATGGGACCTACTTAAAAAAAGAAAAGAAAATGCCAAGAGAATTTAGGGTGAGTGAAATGTAAACAGTTGGAAAAATTAAAGTCTGATGGTTTTTATACTTAAGATTATTTTCCAAATAATCAGAACTCAAAAATAAGGCCTTGGGGCTTTATAAAATTGTTGGTGAGTTACTATAATTTATACTGTTTTTAATTAGAGTAAAGTATTTAAAATGTATTTGAATTTTAGATGATTTCCTTTTAAAACCAACTTTTTCAATTAATGTATCAACTCTTGTTCCCTATTGCGTTGGAAAAGTGGGCCCTTATTTTAGTAGAAGGGCAGATTAAAAGGTTAAAACGATTGCATATAAGGATTGTGTGTAATTATGTTTAAAAGACCTAGGTGCAAAACAGATGCACGGGAAGCGTAGCTCTAATGATAGCATGATAGCAAAGAGTTCTGTAATTTGCCTCACAGATTTGTTGACAGTAGATTGTATCACATGAGTAATTGAATCTTTTCCTTAAGGATTTACAGGAATCAAAGTTCATGTTTGAGTATTGTCTCAACCCTGGAACTCTAACCTTACCTCTTTTCTATTTATAGGGATCGGGTTGTAGCAGTTTTTGTGCAAGGTCCTGCATGGCAGTTCAAAGGTTGGCCATGGCTTTTGCCTGATGGATCACCAGTTGACATATTTGCTAAAAGTAAGATTCTCTTTATTTTTACTGCTTATCCAATATAGAAATGGCCTTGCCTTATGTAAGAGAAAGCCGTCTATGGCTGTGCATATATGATAGTATATCAAAGGATTCCATTAACATATGCTAATTTTTAAGCACCAGTGAAATATTTTTAAAGTCTTTTTTTGAACCTTAATATTTTTGTGTGTATTTATATCTAAAAGTCAATTATCTCCTTTTCCCTACGATAGGTTACTTAAAAAGCATTAGTATTTTTGCACATCCACACATTTTTATTAAAATTGATGGCCAGTTTTTAAATGGGTTGACTTTTGCTGAACAATAATGTGTAGCTAGGACTTAAAGTACCATATGACTTTTACCAGCTATTACCTATGTCTGGAATGATTATAGCATATTTGGCCTTTTCATTTCTTTCAAGTCTAAGTTCAAGTATTTTCTCCTGAGAATTCTTCTCTGGCCAACCTGGAAACAGCCATTACTTCTTTCCAGTTACTCTTTAAGCTCTTCTATTTTCATGATAGTACTTACTGTTGTTTGATCTTATCTTATGTTTATCTTTATTGCACGACTTCCCTGGCTATAAGGCCAAGTTCTTTGATGAGAGGAGCCTTTTCTGCCTTGTTTACCCTTGAATTGTCATCACAGAAGAGTGCCTGGCATGGGGAAGCATTCAGTAGATATCTCTTAAATGAATATTTCATGTGGCTTATATCTTTTGGTATATTGGTATAGTTACATAAACTAAACATAGATTAATTTAGTCTGGTTTTTACAGTAGAGATATTCCAATTATTATTTAATTTGAGTACCCAGTTAAGTTAGTAACTATAGTAAAATTGTTTTTTAAAAAGCATTCTTATGAAACAAGTATGTTTATTAGAAATGACAGCTTCAGTTATTATGAATGTAGATTGTGCTACTGTAAAATCCAGCCTTATTTTTTTTTTAAAGCAACCTCAGCTTTATTAGTGGTTACCACCATTCTTCCAAGATGGAAACTCCCCAAGCTTGGAAGTTTTAATCATCTGTTCTTCTCTACTTTCATTCATTTTAGACAGTGATTCTAATATTACTATTATGATAGATTTTGATGTTATTTCTGAAACTTGAATAACGCACAGGGTTTGATAAATAGAAAGTTAAAGATACAGAGAAAATGGAAATTTTAATGAAAGTAATATGTCTGTGAACATGAATGCTTTACCTACTTGCTTGACTTTTTGAATAGTGTTATAACAACAACAAAAAAATTACACTGTCTTCAAGATGTAAATGCTGCCTAAATTTCATTCAGGATGTAATGATGTTGTAATTGTTTTGTTCAGATTGTTAGTCTTATGAAATTTAGATAAGACTTTTTTTATACAGTTACCAATTATGATTTTCTTCCATAAATTATTCTTTGTTTTCAATCTTTCTTCCCTAATGAATCCTTTGTATCAGCATTTAAAATGAAAGTACCCTTGCTTCTTCCATCTTAAAACCCTTTCTCTTGACCTCAACTCTAGCTTCTCTTTTTCCTTTTATGAAACTTTTGAATTGTCTCTACTAACTCATTTTTTATTCAATTCTCAGTTCGGTATTTGGCTCTCTTGCTCTTCACTAAATTATTCTCACCAAACTTACCAGTGACCCAAATATTAGATACTTTTGACCTCCTTATCAGAATTTGATTCTCTTCACTCATTTCTTCCTTTTTAAAATGTTCTTTCCCGGGGGTTGTTACACTTGATCAGATTCTCCAGCTACTTTTCCTCTGGCTCTCAGCTATCAATATATGTCTTGTTTCTCTTCTTTATTATAGATAACTCTCTCAAGGAAATCTGATAGCTTTCAATTACCATTTATAACCCTCCCCTTATTCTAAGTTAAGTCTCTAGCTTTATATTTTAGGTCTGTATATCTCACTAATTATGAGTAAGTCCTTTGTGAGGTCCTGTTGGTACATGACACTCAACCTGTTCCAAAGGAATTGTGTTGTACTCTTCCTCATTCCCAGACTGTTTTCTTTTTATCAATTAGTTTTCTTTTGTAATTTGCCTAAACCAGATATTTAGGAATATATTAGCTCTTAGCTTTTAGTTGGTCTCCTTGCTTTTTAAAACTCTGCATTTTCTAGGTTTTCACCCTTTCCCCCATAACAAACATAAAAAATAGCAACATCTATATAGCATGGGGGAAAACTGAAGGTATTTAGGAGCATCTCTAGGGGCCCTGGTAAAATACAAAATTTTAGAAAAGATACTAGGTATTGATTTGTATAAAAATGCTAGTAACCATTGAGATACTTTTTTCATGAGTAATCTACTGATGTAATCTGTGAATAATCTATAATTATGTTGCCCCTTTGTCATCTGACATGCCATCGTTGTACCTACTAAATATTCAAGAGCATTGTCTATTTTTTTTACTTCCTTGTTTTTGTAAAATAATATCAACAAGATCCATGCAGTTTGCAAAAAAATGAACAATTCTGAACTGTGTGAAGTATTTTGCTTTATTATTCATTGTGCCACCAGATAGGTGACTGGCTTCCTTATAAAAGAACTTTGTTCTTTTTTTGCTGAGGTTTAAAAACTAAAAGTCTTCTCTGAATAAGAAAGATGTTTTATAGTAATGTCTTGGTGTAAGTTTGATTGCCACCATTCCTTCATGCTCATAAAATGTCTTGTATGATTAGAGAAACCTTATGCCTTCTCACATTTGTGACTTAAACTTTTGGACTCTCGTGTTTCACCTTAAATTTTAAAAGTTGTCTATTCTGGTGGAAAAATAAATACTATATAAACTTAAATCTATTGAAATTAAGGAATGGGGTACTATAGACTTTTATAGCTTTAGATAAATCATTTTTTAAAAAATACAGCTAATATATTTTTAAGAATGATGGGTATCTGGGTGGTTCAGTCAGTTAAGGGTCTGCCTTTGGCTCAGATCATTTTCTGGGAGTTATGAGACTGAGCCTGGCATTGAGTTCCTTGCTCAGCGGGGAGTCTACTTGTCCCTCTCCCTTTGCCTCCGCCTTGGCTTGTGCACATGTGTTCTCTCTCTCTCAAATAAATAAGTAAAATCTTCAAAAAAAAAAAGAATGATTTAGGGGATCAGTCGGTTGGTTCAGCTTCTGACTCTTGATTTCTTGATTTTGGCTCAGATCATCTCAGGGTCATGAGATTGAGCCCTGCATCAGGCTTCTCACTCAGTGGGGAGTCTGCTTGAGATTCTCTCTCTTCCTCTCCCCTGCCACCTCCTATTTCTAAATAAATAGATGGATAGATAAATATTTTTTAAAAGAATGATTTAAAGCACATCATATTGAGAAAATTAAAGTGAAACGTAGTGAGGAAAATAGGAAATATTGAAATGTTGACTTCATTTAAAAATTTTAAAAATTAAAATTTTTTATACATATAAATATTTTGAAAATGGGTTTTCTGAAGTTAAAATATATAGCCCTTTTAATGATTCAGTTTGAATTCATTAAATTGAATTAAATTCAAAATGAGTAATGTGAGGGGACCTTTAATTATATAAAAGCATAATAATTCAGAAGTAATGTTTATGTGTTTCTTTTTGTGGGTACAAATGATTCATTTTGGATTTCCATCAAGAATTATACTTCAGGGGGGTGCCTGGGTGGCTCAGTCGGTTAAGCGTCTGCCTTCAGCTCAGATCATGATTCCAGGATCCTGGGATCAAGCCCTGCATCATCCTCTCTGCTCAGCGGGGAGTCTGCTTCTCCCTCTCCCTCTGCCTACTTGTGAACTCTCTCACTCCTGTCAAATAAATAAAATCTTTTTTTTTTTTTTAATAAAAATCTTAAAAAAAAAAAAAGAATTATACTTTGATTCATTGTTAACATTGAAAGCCAGTAGGCCAACAAGCAGTGTGGAACAATCAATCGATAAAGTAGCTATCAGAAAAAGTGTAACAAAGTCTATCATTTTTATATTGAAAGATCTCTAATACTAGATGATAATGATGATAGTAACAATTATATGTTAGAAAAAAGTAAATGGAAAGGAAAGCTAAACATCTTACATATGTACATATAAAACAAAAATTTCACTGATGGTAAGCTGATTGCAAAGTAACCTAGTAAGGATGATTCAACTGGATGATCAGGGAGAGAGAAAGATTAAAAGTAATACTTTATGGTCCATTTGTTAACCTTTTGCAATATACACTACTTGGGAGGTTTTCCCTAGAGTCTTTTATTTGCCCAATACCCAGAATTAACTATTAAAAAAGAAAACCAGATAATCCACCTTTCAACTCTAAACTTTCTAGTGGTTTACTATCATATTTCAAATAAATTCATATTTTTTAACCGTAGCCAAATTCTACATATAGGACATTGCCTATAAAAGAAGTTATACTTGTTTATAGAGTGTGCCAAGCTTGGTTTCATTTCAGAACCTTTTTACCAGCTGTTCTGTGTGTCTGAAATCCTCTTATGGGTCTTTGCTAGACTCACTCTTTATATCCTTTAATTATCTACTTTTTGATCTCTAATCTAAGATTAGAGGCTCACAAGGCTTTCCAAATTGTTCTTTTTCCCTTTTCATCATTTCTTACCCAGTTCTATTAGTTCTTACTCCCTAATTATTTCTTGAATCTCTTTCTTGCCAGACATGTATCTTCTCCAAGTTGAACAAATCTCTTCTCTAGATTACTAAATTTTATCAGTAGTCACTGCTAAACACTTGGAAGTGATTCTTCCTATCTCTTAGATAAAAGTCCATGCCCCTTAATATGGCCTACATGGCCAGCATTGTTCTGAATCTGTGGTCTTACCTTTTACTCATTTTTTACATTACTTTGTATGATGCAGTTCTGTTAAATTTCTTCAGTTCCTATATGAAACCATTTTCTCTTTGAGCATGTTCTGTACTAACTGGTTATATGTTTGCCTAATTCTTACTCAACCTATAGATCTTAGATTAGAGATCATTACCTATGTAAGCCTTTTCTGAATTCCATGGTCTGGACAAGGTACTCTTTTATGTTTCTGTGATATACTGTAGCTTTATCATACTGTATTTGAATAGGTGTTTCTTCTTCTTCTTATCCTTCACTAGACCATATGCGTTTTATCTTATATACTCCTCATTTCAGTCCCAGTGGCTGACATGTATAAAACCCTCAATAGATATTTGTTGAATTGAATGTTTTTGAGGACGCCACAGTGCTTATTAGCATCTATTTCAAAGATCACTTTGGTTATAATATAGCTTCATTTGGTTGAAGAAAGTTTGATTTTTTAAAAAGTTTTTTGTTTTCTTTAGTTTTTTGGTTAATGTCTGTATTGGATATTTTTATTCTTTTGTAAAATATTTTTATAATTTTGATTGCAGTTTGAATAAAAAATATTATTTCCCCCCATATAGTTAAAGCCTTCCATCTCAAATATGATGAAGTTCGTCTAGATCCAAACGTTCAGAAATGGGATGTAACAGTATTAGAACTCAGCTATCACAAACGTCATTTGGATAGACCAGTTTTCTTACGGTTCTGGGAAACATTGGATAGGTAATTCTGATCCTAAAATGCACTTACTTCTGCTTTATTGTAGTAATTTTCCTTTCTCCTCAGTTAGGTTTTAAGTTCATTAAAGTATGTGAACATATCGCCCAATTCAACATTGTCTGATTTGATGCTGATCTCCAGTAGATAATTAACAAATATCTTTGTTATATTGATTTTAGAAACAGATGGAGAAAGGGTATATACCTGGAGAGAATAGTGAACTCTGAGTCAGAAGACCTAGATTTTAGTTCTGATTTTGTGATATGGCTCTAATGAACTGTGACCTTTCTGAACCTTGTTTTCTGTCTATCCAAGGGGCTTAGATAAATGGTCCCTGTAGTTTTGTTTTTGTTTTGCATCGAAAGGTCACTGACTGGATTTGTTGTAGGTAGTTTGTGAAAGGAATTCAGGTTTTGAATTTATTTTAATTACTATTATAAATAGGATTCTTAAACCCTTTTTATAGAAACATCAGTTTTACAATCAGAAGATTTAAGAACAGCATATGATCACAGTACCACTGAATTTATTCTCATTGAGATGCTCCTTAAAATCTTTCACTTTCTTGGTGTAAGTTTCTTGCTGAATATTAAGGGTTTTCCAAAGTCAGAGGTGACTGAGGTAACCCAGTGATTATAATTGATAATATATTAAAGAGAAGAAACACTTATTATTCTAGCCAGAAGCTCTGTGATTATAGAATTTAATAAGAGGAATGTTTCTTCTGGCCTCAGAAGTTCTTACTCTGTATTTCCAAAGTACAGTACCAGGTTTACAGTTTTTTAGAAAACAGAATATCCTGTTCACTTTTGAATTTTAAGTTTAAAAATATGTTAACTTATTTTTACATGTAATATTCTAAAAATTCTACAATTCCTGTAATCGTTATAACCTATTATAATATTATTTTTCAGGTACATGGTAAAGCATAAATCCCACTTGAGATTCTGAATTTTACTTGGTTTCCCCTTTTTCTGGAGATCTGGATTAAGAAGCATGGATATACCTTGACCTAAAGACTGAGACTCAAGCTTTATGAATTTATCAAGAATTTACGAATGAAGAAGGTCACAGATCGATCTTTTTATAAGACCTTATTTGGCGCTTTATGCTTCAAGGGGATGATGCTTGTCATCCATATAAGCAAACTTTTTGGCTTACAACTATTTTTTTAATATTAGCCTTCTAGTCTGTAATGGAAATTGTATATTTTGATAGAAGTTTTTTCTCCATTGGTTAAATTAGCATTACTTAAAATTTGTTTCTTTAGAAAATAAATACAGGTTATAAAATGTGTGTATATTTAGAGGTTATAAGGCTCTCTAGGCCTTCTTGCTTCTGATTTTTCATTGCTCTATAATTCATTCTTTTGAAAATACTATGTTATGAATGGTATTAAATTTTAAATGTCTCTGGAACTTCCAAAACTAGCAAAGGGATGTGACTATTTTGAATGAATCAGAATGTCAACTGTGTGTATACTATACCTATACTTATTCTTTATTTAAAAGAGAATAATGAAAAATCAAGAACAATTCTTCAGCTTTGGTTGAACTGTTCAGCCTTTCCAAGACTTCTTTACTTTTAAAATGAATACATTTAATGAATGTACATTCTTCTCACTGACTTTGGTGATTTTAAAACTTAGAATGATATATTCCTATCTGTGCTATCTTTCCACTTGAAAAATCTCAAAACACAGATTAAAAACCTGATAGGCTATAGTACTTTTTATTTTGGGAGCCAGAGTATGTTTGGGGGAAGGAAATGTATTAGTCCTACTGCAGTGTAACTTTAACTTTCTTGTCTTTTTTCATAAGTTCACCTTTGATTCTTACTTTATATATATGGCATAGGATTTTGGGTCTTCTGTTTCTGGACATGTTGATCTTGGAGTTCTTATCTTCCATTATCCCTAAATATTGATAAACTCCCCCAGACACCAAAGAACACATTTGCTTAATTAAGTGTCTGAACAGAAACAAGATAAAAACACTGGTATTTTTATGTGCGTGTTCAATATCGTATAAAATATAAAACCTATATTTTAACTTAGTAAAATATTTTACTACTTCTCTACTGTAGAGTATTGCATCCAAGATACAAATGAATGAGCATTTTCCTTAAGTCTTGATTTCACCTTTTATTACTTAAAAGCAACTTGGAACCTCTATTCCCTTAAAGAGTTTTGCCATTAGAATCGTTGCTATTATTCATCTTGCGTCATTTTTTTCTCCATTTTTTTCCCCCAGTGATCTCTCTTAGGTCAACATTTTTTTTTTTTTTTTTTGGTAAACATTTAGCTCCTTCTTATGTTATGCTGACAATACCTAGCCTCATTTTGAAATTTAATGCTGTCATATAAATGAGAAGCACTTATTTATTTTTAAAGTATAGTCACAAAAGTCCACACCAGTAGTGAATAGAAAAAGTATTTATTCATATGGAATAAATGGTTCTTAAGAAAAGCAGTCAGCATTTTAAATTATTAGATTGTAGGATATTTATAAGGTTTGAACAGATTCTACCCCCTTCCTTCTTTTCTTTGCATCCTCTCTTCTTGAAAACAAAAGAGAACTCAAATTTGTTAACTTTAGAATTTCTCAGCATATAAACTGTTTTCAAAATAAATTATGTATTGTATAACTTTCTCCATGATGAAATCGTCAAGGACTAGAATCTGTGATATTTTAATGTAAGATTACTTGTTAAGACTACTACAAGTGGACAAGAACTACCTTTCTATAAAGATTTTTAGTATTTATACTTATGTCATATATGAAATTTACTTGATACAGAGTGTGGTTAAAATTGGGAACATCTACTTTAAACAGGGTTTATTTTTCTATCTTGAATTTGCCTTATGTATATTCAAAGGCTTCTGGAAATACTGTAAAGGAACATTAGGAAAAGTACAAATATGCTATGCTATTATGTATTTTAAAATCAGACCCTTAGTATGTGTTTCTTTTCTTTTTTTTTTTTTTTTTTCAGTAGTTCAGTCCCTTATTTAGGTCCATGTAATTAATTTGATAGTCATTAATCCCAAAATCAGTTTTTTTCAGCCAATCATAATTATCTCCTGACTCCTGAGTCCTACAGCAGCAACTATCACTGTGCCTTGCACATAGTAGGCATTCAGTAAATAAGTTATATGCATGAATTAATGATCTTTTCAGCGTGACTGAGTTATTACAAAAAGTACTTTGACTAGGTGTTGGAATTTGAAAGTATGGAATTACAGGGAATGAAGAGGTATACACAGATATTTTAATGGAAATGAGGTATGCATTAATAAGCCTGACTTATCTGTAAGTTATTGTTAAGAGACACCCTTGTCTTGTCCCACTGGTAAAAGAAAATTTCATTTCTTTATTCATAGGACTCTCTTCTAAGTCAGATAACATTAAGAAGCTTCTAGTTTTCAGTCACTAACTCTCAGCCCTGACTGCACATGAGAATCATTTGGGGGACCATTTAAATATACTATTGCCTGTAAATATACTATTGCCTGATTCCTTATTCTGATTTAATTTGGGCTGAGACCAGATCATCAGTATTTTTAAAAAGTTCTCAAGGTAATTTCATACTCAGAAAGGATTGAGAATCACTGACTTAATTTGTTATTGAAAACAATGCCAGTATTAAATGTGTTTCCTCCTCCTCCTTTTCTCCTCTCCTCTTTTTTTTTCCTTTTCTTTCCTACTTTTTTTCCCCCCCCTTTTGATGACCAACCTTTACACTAGGCCATCCTCCTTACTGGATATTGGCCTATAGTTCCACATGAAAAATTCAAGTCTTATTTATTTAATATAGGAGTATTTTGCTGTTTAATATTTAAACAATGTTTAATATATTTCATTATAAACTAGTATTATAGTTTATGATTTGTTTCCCATGTGTCCATATCTTTTACTAACATTTTTTAATAGCATGACAACAATCCATATAGAAATAAATAGTTCATAATGAGGAAAATTTCATAATTTTTAAGATAGAAGAAAGTGAAGTATTTCTTATCTGCCATGCAGAATTAGAGTTTGCTTATGAAGGGAAAGAGGCATACTTTTTAATTGGTCTGCACAGAAAAGTAAATTATTCATTTAAATAAAATTCATTATCAAACATTGAAGGAAATATTTTTCCTAAATAAAAATTTTTGTGACTCTTAAAGTTAAAGCGATACATTCTTTTTTGGAGGGTGGGGAGGGAGTATTTAGTTGCCATATTTCTTACTATATAACAATTCCATTTTATTGGTATTAACAGTAGAAATGATGATAGGATATACATATGTGGCCAGAAATAAAGTGCCACTTTGTCAGATAATGATTATCTGAATCTTATTTGTTGAACTAATTAGTTTATGAAACTTTGAGACCAACAGTGCATTTTATAAATATTAGAAAAGCTAATCAGAATTAAAACATGAAAAATAAATTTAATTACATGAGCCTTAATATTACTTTACTGAATTTTTATTAACTTGGATTTGATATTCAACTGGTTACCCTAACCATAGTAAAGTAACTTTAAAAGGACAAATGACTGAATTTGACTTAAATTAAGAATTGGATTAGGAATTTGAACTGCCATGTCCTATATATTCTGGCCTGTCCATTGCCACATTGGGTGGATAGTGGTGCCAGCATGGTTTCTATATTAATATGTTGGAATAATAACTAGGGAAAAACTGAAAATGTATAATAGGTGTATAAAGAATTATATTTAGTAAATGCATAATAGGCAATAGTACTTCAGGTCATTGATCTGTTTGGGCTTATATGTATTATTTTAGGTAGTGTTTATTAGAGTATCTTGGGAGTTATAAATGTATGCCATTTAAATGAGTAAAGCTAATGAAATTTTATTGCCAAAATTCAAAAAGTGGGGTGATACTATGTCAAACTTAAGTAAATGATGTACTGAGAATTTTGTTTGCTACTGAATTCCCTTTCTATCCAATTTAAGTTTACTAAAATTTCCTTAACCTCCAAGTTTGATTATAGCATTTTATATATAATGTAGTTCATTTACATGGTGTAGGCATTATAAATGATTGTTTAGCCACCAATTTGTAGTATTTCTCAAGCAAAGTGGTTCTTGAATGGAGCTTAAATTTGGGCTCTATGATCTGATAAAATGTTCTAGTCACTCTTACTCCATTTCAGTGGATTTTTAAATTTCAAATTTAATTGTAAATAAAACACTTGATAATACTTTACTTCAGTAATCTTGGGGACATTCTCACTCCCACTTCTACTCAGCTCTTTGTCCCTCCAACCAAAAAATCAACATTCAACCAAGAATATAGAATCTGTATTTTGAGGTAGGATATGGATGATGACTGTCTTTCCATAAAAGGATTTATGAGATTTTTCATAGTATTTCTCTGTTATGAAAATAAATGCAATGTGAGTTTTCACTTTGAAAACTCATGAGTTAAGTACATTTACAGTTTTCTGTTAATGAGTTAAATAATGTAGAGAATCATAGTTCTTCCTAAAAATAATAAGCCACATGCTCTATTGAACTTAGTTTGCTTATGGTCCAATTTACTATCTTCTTTATTGTTTTACTTTTTACAGTTTGAGTACCCTGATTTTAACATTTTATAGTTTGAAAACAAACTGTACTCCACATATAATCAAGTCATTAACAGCTTCATCACATTGGTTGTGCCATTGATAACGTGTGACTCTTTTGCAACAAAATTTCTTTAATGAAGAGTTTAATGGGCCCTGTTCAAACTTAATTTCCATTCAATTCATAAGTGCCCACTAAATATGTGTTTTATCCTGCTCTTCCTTTCATTCAATCATCTGCTCTTAGGCAAATGCACAGTCACATAACAAAAATAGATATAGCATGAGTTGTAAATGATGTTGGATTTTTTTTTAAGTCTCAAAGGTGCTAGTATATAACAGCACAATGCCAAATAAGCTTTTCCCCTCATTTTCTAAAACACTTTACATTTTTATTTAATTGTGTAATGATCAGGTGTTTATGGTGGCTTGGAAAACTTCCTCTTAATTTTCTTCAGTGACCATAAAAAACATAAAAGGTAGCTCTAGAGAAGGCTGTGTTGTTGAGTCTGTCATAATTATTTGTAGATACTTTATCACAGAATTATAGTTTATAATTCATCATCCAGAGAATGTTGATTTATATAACTAATGTAAATAGGACTCAGGCTATATAAGAAAGAAGAAATTAGAGATTTGGTTAATCACACTTGAATATTTTTTTGGACTGTACTTCATTTACCAAAAATTTCCAAATGGAAACACATTGGGTTATACAACATTGACTGTGATAAAATACAGTAATTTACACTCACAGAACAACTGCATTCATGGAGTTTACCATGTTAAAAATGTAAATGTGGTAATGGCATCAATTTCTCTTTTTAAAATTGTTACATAATATAAATATGTTTTTCTTTAAAATGGAATAGTTTGAAATTTTATGAAGTTGGTGTGTGAAATGGTTGGGGAAGATCAAATGAGCTTGCTCATGGCTTATTCAATTATTTTAGCCCAATTGGGCATCACTAATATTTATGGTCATTTTGACCATAAGATAGTTTTAAAGTATTTGTATTCTTAGTTATGTGTTTTTATCTCATAATACACCACTGTATTTTTGAGTACAAAAACAAAGTGTAAGGGTTAATGATGAAATCAACTGGGGGGCATTAATGGTAGTTGATGTAGGAATTTGAGGAGAAAGAAGAAATTATATGGGAACTTCAACTCATTGGGGAAAAAAATGTAGTAGGATTTAGGCAGTGATGTATCTTTTGGGGGTTTAGATATAAATGTAAGTGAAACTAGGCAAACGTGTGATTTTTCTCCAGCAGCATGTAGTGGCTTGATTGCAAGTGTAGGGAAAGCAAATAGATTTTCAACTTGTGTTGGAAGTAGAAGCAGGGCAGCAAGGTGAAGATAAGTCACAAGTGATGATTATAGTACCAGAACATGGAATCTAAGCTCTTCAAGGAATAAACAATATAAAGGAGGTGATAGATTGAAAGTGGGGCTGACACATGAACTGAAAACTTCACTGAAATAAAGCTAAAAGTAAGTCTGAAAGAAAAGAGGATGGGATGGGATGAGATCAAGATTTCAGAGGTGATAAGATATTGATGAGGAAAAGTCAAGACCTTGGAAGTGACTGAGATAGGAGAAGAGCTCTTTGGGGGTCAAAGATCTGAGACCACGGTTACTCATGTGAATGTTGAAATAACAGAATGACAAGAATAGGGGTGACAGGGAAGATAGCCACAGGCTGGTGACTCAGATTGATGGCAACAAGAACATAGTAACTGAATAGCATGAGCTTTAAAGGATCCATGCTCAAAATCATTGGCTTTGTATCAAGAGATCAGTGAATGTACCTTTAGATATTTTAGGATTTTTTAAAGGTATAGATCATATCAATGCCCCCCCCCAACTTTTTTTTTTTTTTAATTATGTGCTTGTTCCATTAGCACAGATTATGAGGGCTTTTATTGTACTAAGTGTAAATCCTGACAACTTTCTACCTTCTCTGAGTCTCGTTTTCCCCAGTTTGCTCCCACATCAGGCTAGATCTTGTATTCTTTGTCTCTTCTGTAGTGCAATGATAACTGGAAGTGGATAAAATTATTTGTTGGAAGACCTGAGCACCACTCTGTTCTGAGGTTTCATAACGTGCCCAAACTGAGGTCACTCTTAGTTGTATGTATATCTCATTTCTGAGGGAGAACACCATGAATGGTTCCCAAAGTGGCTACAGGGTGCTGGAAAAAAGGAATACCTGAAAGTATTGGAGGTTGGAAAGGGTTTTTCATTGACTTTTCTATGGGCATCTTCTTACTTCCTCAAGTTTGTTTTGTTCTAGATTTTGGATGAGAATTCTTGGAATGTTGTCAGCTTTCTTTTCCTACAGTGAGGTGAGTTAGGTGTTATTTTGAGCCTAATCTAAGTCTTACCTAAATCTGTTTCTTTCTTTTCCTTGTTAACATGAGACGGTGTGTATTTTTTCTTGTTTGGTGGCTGATGGTTTCCCCTTTTTCCTTTTTTTCTCTCTCCTACCAATTCTTTAATTGTTAAGTGTTTAGTTGTTAAGTTGATAAGTTGTTAAGAAAGCTATGCTTTTTCTTTACTTCCTTGTCTTCACCCAGAAGTGACCTTATTCTTGATGGAGGAAACAAGCCATGGAATTCTCAGTACTCTATCTTAGAAACATGTGCATTTAATAACTCTTCCCTCCTATTACAGTGATTTATATGTCCTGTCACCCATCAAGGACTTGTCTCTTCATATGTTTTCTCCTACACCTCCCCCTCCTGTCATGAGTTTTGCCCTATTACTGTTCCCTCTCTAGCTTGTGTCTTCATCCTGTCACCACCCTGTACTTATCCCTTCCACCCACATTTAAACTGGGTTGCACCTTTCATCTTAAACGGAGTTCCTAGGGGGGCATGGCTTGAATATGAGCACCTCTCAAAGGTTCATGGAGTTAGAGGAAAAGAGTGCAGTCCACATGTGTGGTACTAGGAAGACTAGCTTCAGAGTACCTGCTGGGCCACTGCATGGTGGGCTCTCAGTTCCTGTCAGCTTGCTGGTTCACACATCCTCAGCCCACAGAATCAGAGATATTTGGCTTGCTTGTTTTGCTTATGGGTTTATTGCCACTCAGACTGTCCCACAGTTTGACTTATGCCAAAGGGTGAAGAGTAGACAGGAAAATAGAGAAAGCCTAAAGAAAAATAGAGAACATTCAGAAGTGGGTGGTGGTGAAAAAGAATTGCCGGTGAAGATGGATGACAACTTTAATTCTGAAAAAGCACATGGGGAAATTCACAGTGTGAAGTAAACTTTCTATGAATTAAAAGCCCAACACATTAAAATGTAG
Organism: Procyon lotor; assembly: GCA_028646535.1. Taxonomy (NCBI): domain Eukaryota; kingdom Metazoa; phylum Chordata; class Mammalia; order Carnivora; family Procyonidae; genus Procyon; species Procyon lotor. The sequence goes on from CM053618.1 coordinate 17,002,461, forward strand.
TAAAGCAAGAAATGGCCACTCCTGAGGACCAAATTAGTGGCCTGTAATTTGTGCATTAATAATTCTCTCTAGAAAAGCAAAACCCAAAGACCTGAAGATTGTAGTAAAAATGAAAACACCTTAAAGGTTTAAGATATTTAATGTGAGTAATCAGTGGAGAACCATAAGGAAGAAAAAACGAAGACTTATGAAAATAATTCGTAAATACTAGAGGAACATTTAACTGGTTTGAAAGGGTTCTTGCTATATAGGTTCCATGTAACGTCAAAGGGGGAATAAAAGACACCTAGCCGGACATTTCATTCAAATATTGTCTACTTCATGGCAGTGATAGGCACTGTTTTAGTTGCTGGAATTTAGAGTGAACAAAGCATTGAGTCATGCCATCATTGAATAGGAAGAGGTAGACAATAAAATGAATAAATGTGTCAGATGTAAGTGATACCCCCCCCCCAAAAAAAGTGACTAACAGTGTTGAGATAAGGTAGAGGCAAGATTTACTATTTTATGTGAGTGGTCAGAGACCATTAAGGTGATATTTGACCAGTAATTTGGAGGAAGTGAGGAAACCAACCTCATCAATACCCAGGGAGAAAGTACTCCAGAGAGCAAACAGGAAGTTTAAAAACCCTAAGGTAATATTGCTGCAACTCAAAGACTGGCAAGGAGGTCCCTTGGGTTGAGCTAAAGGATCAAGAACAGTAAGACGTGAGTGCAGAGTGGCAGCAGGAAATAAAATTTTATGTGCGTCTTTGTAGACTATTGTAAAGCCCTTGGCTTTTATTCATTGGTACATATGGGAAGCCATTGGAGAGTTTTGGGGCAGGGGAGTGACCTCATTTGACCTTAGTTTCAAGAGTTACAATGCTGTTGGAAAATAGACTATGTGAGGAGTAAAGGCAAAAGCTGGGAGACCAGCTCATTAGATATTTCAGTAATTTAGGTTAGAAATCACTAGGGGTTGGACCAATGTTCTTGCTGGAGGAGTGATATAATAGATTCTGGAAATATTTTGAAAGTACATAGATTGGGTATGATGTGTGATAGTAGAGTGAACAATCAGGTCTTTTGTTTTTTGGCTTTTGCCTAATTGGAGGGATGGGGTTCCTGCTTACTATGCTAGGAAAGAATTGTATAAGGGTCTGATTTGGGGATGGTAGCAGCTGAGAGAATCAGGAGTTTTGGGGAATGTTGAGTTTGAGATGCTTATTAGACGTGCAGGGGGAGATACTCAGATTATTTAATTTCAGGGTAAAGAGAGGAATTTATAAAGGAAAAAGAAAAACCTCTAAGCTTTAGAAAATAATTACAACTAAATCTGTTTCCCAGATGAGACCATTTATCTTGAGGCTATGCAAGGATCCAAAGAGTATCACCCAAGTAACCTCAGTTGAAGAAAATGCATGTTAGAACTTTGAAGAACTTCAAAGACCTGTGTTCTGTGGTAGAATGGCTGGAAATTTGTAATGTTAAGTAATAAGTATTCTTCAAGTGGGAGAGACATACTACTGAAAAATCTCACATCATTAACCTTAAGTACTAAGTTATCTCAACAAAACCAGAAATGAGGCCTACGCAGGGAATAAAGAGAGAAAGCATCTTAAATTTCTCATCCCTGGTGAGAATAATGATTTTATGGAAGATGAACAACACTTGTTCTTAAAACTAATCAGAACTTGTATATTTTTTACAAATAACTTTTTTTTTTTTTTTTTTTTTTTTTTTTTAGATTTATTTATTTGACAGAGGTTGAGAGTACAAGCAGGGGGAATGGCAGGCAGAGGGCAAGGGAGTAGCAGGCTTCCCGCTGAGCAAGGAACCTGATGCTGGGCTCAATCCCAGGACCCTGGGACTATGACCCGAGCTGAAGGTGTAGACGCTCAATAGACTGAGCCACCTAGGTGCCCAGACAAATAACTTTCTAAAACCCACTAAAGCACTTTGGGATACTTAGAAAAAACAAACAAAATATTGCATTAAGGTTTTGGAGATTATTAAATAGGAAATTATTTTCAAGTTGTTAAATTGTGAGGATACAGACATTTTGATAGGTATTGTATTTTCAGCTGCAAAAGCACAAAATAAAAGAATTTTTCTGATAACCATTTTTAAAATGTTCTTTCCATAGCACAATTTTTTCCTAGCAATAATTACTTTCTTCTTCATTCACAGACTTCTGATCATCTAACTTCATAGTAATTTCTAACCTTGTTATTTGGCAAAGAGCTAATTTAGGTTTAAGAGAAAGGTCAACTCTGTCATTTTCTTATTCCCACTTGCTTCCATTATTACTGTTACCTTTAAGATGTTTTGTTTGTTTTTGTTTTGTTTTTCTCAGAGATCTCTTTATGCCACTTTTCCATTTTGTAATGTATAAAGTGATATCTGTCATACTATGCTGGATGAGGGAATGAGAATTTCACTGTCAGGTCTTTTTCTTCCCTCAATTCAGCTTTTACTGTATACAGATCAAGTGAAGGCATCTGTGTCAATTCATATATTAACTATTAATAAAGCTTAATTTAACTGCAAATATATATTTTACTGTCTTCTTCCCACACCTGACTAAATCATCTTGCATGCTCCCTGGAGTGTATGTGCCCTACTTTGAAGACCAATAGCATTCATTAAGTAAAAATGTTTTCATTCTGTATTTATCAAATAGTGGTGGGTGGACCAGGAGTGTTAGCATTCCACAGTGGGGGTGAATTGTGTGATTGTTCAAGTACAGATTCCTTGACCTTTATTTCAAATTTACTGAATGGGTTTTTGTGGGATAAAGCCAAAGAATCCACATATTTAACAAGATTCTCAAGTGATTCGTGGATGCACTATCTTGAGTGTCATTGACTTTGAAAACCTGAAGCCAGATCATATTTTCAACCTCATGGAATGCTTCCCTCACAAAAATTTAGGTTCAGAAATACCACTTTGCAGTCTTTCAACGTGCCATCCTTTTTCACAGCTCCATGCCTTAGTAAATGTTCCTTTCCCTGCCTAGAAGATGTGTTCTTACCTTTTGAGGCAGTTCAAATTCACAGCTGGGAAATTCATGTCTGTGCTTATCAAATGACACATTTTGGTTTTTGTCATTTCTGCCCATTATTTGCCAATATTAGTTTTGTCCCATGTGAGAAAAAAGACCATACTTAGTGCTCTTAAAACCAATTGAACAGAGATAGATGTATTTGCATCAATGTCATCTTTGTTGATTGATTTAAAAATGGACAGCCAACTCTTCATTTCCCAGATATATGATATCTAACTCACTTTAAAACATTAAAGGGCTCTACCTATGTGAGGATTATCACAGAGATTGTCTCGGAAGAAATGAAACAATAAAATGAAATATATATGAAAGACTAAGCAAAGATATCAATTCCTAATAAGGTGTACATATTCCCATTGTTCTTCCATATGTTTATAGCACCACTGCACTGTAATTAATCATATTTCAAGATGGTAAGGTGAACCAGTTACCAAGTTACTGACTCTCAGCTCCAAATCCACCCTTCTTTGCCCTATTTTGTAATGTTGAAACTGGACCCTGTATAGGTTTCTCCTGCACAGGCTTGATTTTAGTATGTCACTGGAGAAACAACATAAGGCCATAACAGAGGAGTCTTTTTCTGTTTCTTGTATGCTTTCTTTGACTTTGCTGCCCCCAGCAGCAGATTAGCATGTAGAAGGTCTGGGAGTACCCATTCAACAGCCTTCATAGATCAGCAGCAGCTTCCACCTTCCTGAAAGTTACTTTGCTCAAGGGAACAGTTCCTAGAGATCAACTGTGACCTACCCACAACCTCAGGGACTCCACTTCCTGATGAGGTGCTCCAACTAGGCTAACTCCACCTTCCCACAGCTAATAGTTTGTGTTCCTCTGTGAGCTGTGCCCTCTCCCAACAAGTTCTGACTCACTGGGTTAAGAGTGGGCAGTGGGGTGGCTCTTAGAAGTTCTTTCTTTTTATCCTCCCACTACTATAAAAGGAATAACTTCTTTCTAATTTCTATATCTATTAGAATCTTCTTCAGCCACCTTTTATTAATTTTCTGTATATTTAATTTGCTCTATTAAGATTACTGATGTGGTTCCTGTCTCCTGATTGGATTCTGACTGATATATGGGGGTATGCTGCTCATGAGAAGGTTCTTTGAGAGTGAAGGATAAACTGTTTCCTAGAAACTGCGTTGCATCAGGAAGGACTATATGTTAGAATTATGGTTTACATAAATATTTGAAGTTTCAGAAAGAGCAAATCAGAAAAACACTGTGGTGAATGTGTAGAAATGAGAGAGAGAATGATTTGATAGAGTTTTGGTGGCTAACCTGATAGAAACAATGGTGGTGGTCATTGGAATATTTAGATCAATAAATACTAGTTTATTCACATGCTACAAAAAAATAAAGGAGCTGATCACTGTCCAGATTCCTGGGAACCTTCCAGAGCTATTTTGTAGATAAATGGTCCGATATATAAACATCTTTCTCTCTTTTACATATTTAGCATTCTTCTGCATTTTGCTTTGTTCACCTAATAGTATATCTTGGAAATCACTGTATGTTCAGTTTTTTTCTATCTTGATTGCTCTTAATTTTTTTTTAATTGAAGTACACATCATATAGTAAATATCTTTTTCCTTTGAACTGACTGTGTACTGTTTCACACTAGGGCTATGCCAACACTGTGGATGGATCTCTGTGTTGAGTACAATTCTGTACCATTATAAACAATATAAACAATATTGCAGTAAGCATCTATGTACATTTATATTTGTGCATGTGTAAGAGTGTATCTTAGGTAAATTACTAAGAGTGGCATCACTGACTCAGAGATCATGTATTTTTTAAACCTTTTATTCTGAAATAATTACGGATTCATAGAAAGTTGCAAGACTAGTAGAGAGGTCACAGGTGTCCCTTACCTAATTTCTCCCATTGACATCATCTTATATAACTGTAGTGTAATATTGAAACTACTGATACAACCTACAGTCTTACTTCGATTTTACCAGTTTTACATGTCCTCATTTATGAGTGTGTGTGTATGGTTTTATGCAATTTTATCACAAGTAGATTTGTGTAAACACCACCAAAGACAAGATGCAAAACTGTTCCATCAGTGCAAAGATCTTTTGTGCCGCACCTTTACAGCCACACCTACAGTGCCCCTTCTTCATCCCCCATTCCTGCTCCTGGTAAGCAACGAATCTGCTCTCCAGTTCTATAATTTTGTCATTTTGAGAATACAGTCGACCCTTCTTATCTGTGGTTTCACTTTCTGCAGGTTACAGTTACTCATGGTCAACAGCTATCTGGAGGGAGATGATCCTCTGACCATGTCGTCAAGAGGTCAGTAGTAGCCTAACGCTATGTCACGCTGCCTGTGTCATCACCTCACTTCATCTCATCATGTAGGCATTTTATCATCTCACATCATCATAAGAAAAGAAAGGTGAATACATTACAGTAAGAGAGTTTGAGAGACTACATTCACATAACTTTTATTATAGTATGTTATAGTGGTTCTATTTTATTTTTATACTAACTAAATGGTAGTTATCCTTTTTTAGTATCTTTTACTGTGCCTGGTCTATAAATTAAATTTGATCATAGGTATGTATGTATAGGAAAAAATAATATATATGCGGTTTGGTACTATCTGGTTTCAGGCATCCACTGAGGGTCTTGGAGCATATCCTCTGCAGATAAGGGGGAACTACGGTCTTATATAAATGGAATCATACAACATGTAACCTTTGAGGTTGGCTTTTTTCATGCAGCATAATTCCCTTGAGATCCATCCAACAGTTGCATGTGTCAATAGTTCTTCCTCTTTATTTCCTAGTAGTGGTCAATGATAGGGATGTATCACCATATGGTTAACCATTCACCGATTGAAGGGTATTAGGTTGTTTCCATCATTTGGCTATTATAAATAAATCTGTGAACATTCATATACACATTTTGTGTATCTGTCCCCCTTTCTGGGACAAATGTCTAAGAATATGGTTGCTGGCTTCTATGGTAAATATATTTTAGTTTTCTAAAGAAACTGTCAAACTATTTTCCAGAATGATGGTACCATTATACATTCTCCCTAGCCGTGGTATGAGAGATCCAGTTTTTCCACATCCTTGCCTGCATTTTATATTGTCATGATTTTTTTTAGGAGTTTAGCTGTTTTAATTGATGTAGAGTGATGTATCTTACTGGTTTGAATTAGAATGTTCCTAGTGGCTAATGACGTTGAACATATCTTCAGGTATTAATTTACTATTTGTATATTCTTTTTGGTGAAATGTGTGTTCATATCTTGCTCATTTTCTATTTTTATTTTGTTTTTTATTTTTTTTTTTTACTCTTGAATTCTTTATACAGGTGGTTCTCACTTTTCATGGTTCTAATATGCATGACTTTCTTTTTCTTCTTTGTTTAGAACAGTTCTTTTTTTTCTCCACTAGCTTTATTGTTACATAATTGACCTGTAACACTGGGAAAGTCTGAGGTGTACAATATGATAATTTGATACATGTATATATTGTAAAACGTTCACTACAATAAGATTAATTAACATATCCTTCACCTCACAGAATTACCTTTTTTGTTGTCGTTATGGTGACACTTAAGGTCTACAGTCCAAGAACTTTCAAGTATGCAATACACTATCAATAACTAAAGTCACCCTACTGTATATTAGACCCTCAGAACTTACTTGTCTGGAGGTTTGTCTGCGTCGACCAACATCTCATAATTTCTCCCAGTGCCCAGTCCCTGGCAATCACCATTCTATTCTGCTTCTATGACTTTGTCTTCTTTAGATTTCTCATTTAAGTGAGATCAGACAGTATTTGTCTTTCTCTGACTTATTTTACTTAGCATAATGCCCTCAAGGCCAGCTATGTCACAAATGATAGGATTTCTTTTTATTTTATGGCTAAATAATATTAAAATGCCACATTTTTATTCATCCATTGGTGGACATCTCAGTTGTTTCTATGTCATGGCTATTATGAATAATAGTGCATTGGACATAAGAGTACAGGTACCTCTTAGGGTTAGTGATTTAATATCCTTTGGATATATACCCAGAAGTGGAATTCCTGGATCATTTGATAGCTCTATTTTTAATTTTTTGAAGTAATCTCCATTCTGTCTTCTGTAGTAGCTACACCAATTTACCCTATTCCCACCAATAGTGTACAAGTTTCCCTTTTCTCCACATTCTTACCACACTTACTGTCTCTTGTCTTTTCAATAAAAACTAGCCATCCTAACAGGCGTGAGTTGATATCTTATTGTGGTTTTGGTTTGCGTTTTCCTAATGATGAGTAATGTTGAGTACCTGTTCATGTATCTGTTGGCCATTGGTATATTTTCTTTGGAAAAATGTTATTCAGGTCTTTTTCCCATTTTTAAATTGAATTATTTTATATTTTGCTACTGGGTTGTATGAGTTCCTTATATATTTTGGATGTTATTACCCTTAACAGATATTTGGCTTGGGTATATTTTCTCCCATTTGATAGATTGCCTTTTTCATTTTTTTGTATGTTTTGTTTGCTCTGCAGAAGTTTTTTTGGTTTGATGTAGTCCCATTTGTTGATTTTTGCTTTTGTTGCTTGTGCTTTTGATGTCATATCTAAACAATCATTTCTAAAATCAGTGTTAGCTTTTGTTCTGTGTTTTCATCTAGGAATGAACTTACATCTAGTTCATTGTTAGTGTATAGAAAAACAACTGATTTTTTTAAAAATTCTAGTTAACATACAGTGTAATATTAGTTTCAAGTGTACAGTATAGTGAGTGATTCAACACTCAGTGCTCTTCACAGCAAGTGCATGCCTTAATCCTCAACACTTATTTCACCCATCCCCCCACCCACTTCCTCTCTGGTAATCAACAATTTGTTTTCTGTAGTTAAGAGTCTGTTTCTTGGTTTGCCTCTTTTTCCCTTTTCTCCTTTGTTTTGTTTCTTAAATTCCACATATAAGTGAAATCATATGGTATTTGTCTTTCTCAGACTTATTTTGCTTAGCATAATACTTTTTAGCTCCATCCATGTCATGGCAAATGGCAAGACTTTCTTGTTTTTATGGATGAGTAATATTCCTCCGCGTATGCGTGTGTGTGTGTGTGTGTGTGTGTGTGTGTGTACATCATGTCTTATATATATACCACTTCTTATTTATCCATACTTGGACTGTTTCCATAATTTGGCAACTGTAGATAATGCTGCTTTAAGCATTAGGGTGCATGTAACCCTTTGAATTCATTGCTGAGCCTTATGCAGGGCTCAATCTCATGATGCTGAGATCATGACTTGAGCCAAAATCAAGACTTGGACTCTTAACCAACTGAACCACCCAAGTGCCCTATGGTATCCATTTTAATATCTTATTTTTTATTTATAATTTTATTTACTTGAGTCCTCTCTTTTCTTTGTAAGTCTAGCTAAAGGTTTGTTAATTTAACCTTTTGAAGAAAACAATTCTTAGTTTTGTTGAAGTCTTCTATTGTTTTTCTATTCCCTAGTTCATATATTCTGCTCTGATCTTTGTTATTTCCTTCCATCTACTAACTTTGGGATTAGTTTGTTATTTTTAGAATGATTCACTGAAGCATAAGGTCATTTGTTTATTTGAGGTCTTGATTTTTTTTTTAATGTGGTCACTTATTTGCTATAAACTTCTCTTAGAATTTCTTTTGCTGAATCCTGTAAGCTCTGGTATGTTTCATTTCCATTTTCATTTGTTTTAAAATATTTGTTTATTTCCCTTTAGATTTTTTCTTTGACCAATTGATTGTTCAGGTGTATGTTGTTTAATCTCCATGTAGTTTTTAATTTGCCACTTTCCTTTCTTTCATACCATTGTGATCAGAAAAGATACTCGGTATGATTTCAATATTTTTAAATTTGCTGAGAATTGTGACCTAACACATCCTGGAGTGTGTCCTATGTACTGATGAAAAGAATGTGCAGGGCACCTGGGTGGCTTAGTTGTTAGGCGTCTGCCTTCGGCTCAGGTCATGGTCCCGGGGTCCTGGGATTGAGTCCTGCATCGGGCTCCCTGCTCAGCAGGAAGCCTGCTTCTCCTGCTACCATTCCCTCTGCTTGTGTTCCCTCTCTCGCTGTGTTTCTCTCTGTCAAATAAATAAAATCTTTAAAAAAAAAAATTAAAATAAAATTTAAAGAAAGAAAAGAACGTGCATTCTTCTGTTGGTGGATGGAATGGTCTATATATATTTGGTTCATTTGATCTGAAATACAGTTTAAATCCAATGTTTCCCTATTGATTTTCTGTCTGGATAATCTATCCATTGTTGAACCTGTGATTTTGAATTCCTCTACTATTATTGTTTTGTCTGTTTTTCCTTCAGATGTGTAAATATTCGCTGTTTATATTTAGGTGTTCCAATGATGGATGTATAAATATTTACAGTTGTTATACCCTCCTGATGAATTAACCCTTTCTTCCTTGTATAATGGTTTATATAATCCTTCATTGTTTAGCATTATGGTTTTTGTCTTAAAGTCTATTTTGTCTGCTATAAGTATGGGTATCCTTGCTTTTTTGAAGTTTCCCTTAGCATGGAATATCTTCTTCTATTCCTTCACTTTGAGTCTATGTATGTCTCTAGAGCTGACATGAAGCTCTTGTAGGCAGCATAAACTCAGATCTCTTATTTTTTTTTGTTCTTTCAGCCACCCTGTATCTTTTGATTAGAGAATTATTCCATTTACATTTAAAGTAATTATTTAAATAAAGACTTACTAATGCCAAATTGTTATTTTCTGACTGTTTTCCAGTTTCATGGTTCTTTTCTTCCTGTCTTGCAGTCTTCCTTTTTGAATTGATGATTTTCATCATATACTTTGATTCCCGTCTTGTTATCTTGTGTCCATCCACTTGTAGGTCTTTGCTTTGTAGTTATCTTGAGGCTCACGTGAAACATCTTTTATATACAATAATCAATTTTGAGCTGATAACAACTTAACTTTGATTGCATTAAAAAACTCTATCCTTTTTACACACATGCCCATATTTTATGTTTTTGGTGTCACAATTTAACCTTTTTATATTGTATACTCATTATCAAGTAATTGTAGCTACATTTATTTTTGTATTTCTGTCCTTTATCTTAAGTTAGAGTTAAGTGATTAACACATCAACGTGTTACAGTATTGGAGTATTCAGAATTTAACTTTGTACTTACCTTTACCATGTAAACATGTAAACATTTAAAACATGTAAACAAGTAAAACATAAAATATGTTTTACGTTTTCATGTTATTAGTTAGCATCCTTTCATTTCAGCTTGAAGAATTCCTTTCAGCATCTTTTATAAGGCAGGCCAAATGGTGACGAACTCAGTCAGTTTTGTTTCTCTGGCAAAGTCTTCATCTCTTTTTCATTTTTTTAAATCACTTTTTCATTCTGAAGGATAATTGTCAAATAGACAATTGTTGGCAGTGTTTTTCTCTTAGCATTTTGAATATATCATCCCACCTTCAGCTGGCAACAGATGTTACATTGGTTAGCTAATCATGTATAATGTACCACCCTAAATCATTTATTATTGCATTTATTCTTAGACAATTGGTCATTTGGTCTCTTCTGGCTTTGGTCTTAATTTTACTTTTAACACCTGTTCGGCTGTTCTTGGCTGGGCTTGCTCAGGCATCTCCATTCAGTTGGCATATTGACTGTAGTATGACTTTAGTCTAGGATGAACTGGTCCTTATGTGTGGAGTTGTCTGATTGACAACTAGAACAACAAAGAGTTAGTAGGCTGTCTGTCTTTCGTTATCCAGTGTAAGATTGTAGGCATGTTCTCTTGGCAAAGACTTAGGAACCAGAGAGAACAGAAGCATCCAAGGCCTCATGAGGTCGGGCTCAGAATTGCCACATTTTCACTTCCACCCCTTTCTGTTGGCCCGTAACAGGTCACAAGTCAAGCCTGGGTTGAAAGGGTGAGGAAAAATTTCTACCTCTTCATAGGAGAAACTTCAAGAGCACATTACAAGGGGTGTGAATACAGTGAAGCCATTAATTGGGGCCATCTATGCAGACAATCTACTGTAAGCATGTAGTCTCCTTAGGGTTAGAGGATATTGCTTATTTTTTCATCTTTTCTGGCAAAGTGCCTGGCATATAGTAGTATGTAGTCATTTGTATGTGTATGCTTCCAGTTCACTGTTCTGAATTGTTTGTTGAAACACTAGAAACAAGTAGAAGATAGATTACAAATTAAAATACAACCTAACCTTGTTAGGTTAGAGTATTATGAATGGCTTGTATTAACTTACATTCTACACGGTCACACTCTTACTCCATACTGAAACATTGGAAAATTGCTTGTATGATATCAAGCAATTCTTCTGCTAACAGGCAGGAATGAAATGTCCAACCTAGAGCTAACAGTGTGTATTGATGTTGATTCCAAGGAAGCCCCATCTGTATCTACACATGATTGATTAGAACAGATGGTTCCTCCTTAGAGAATCAAAGGGTGGTGATGGGAAGTTGATAAAAGCTCTGAAGAGCCTTAAATATTTTCTCAGAGCAAAGCATGCTGCAGCAGTGATGGACACTAGGATTCTTGTCCTTGAGTATATATTTGATACTTGAGAGGGAAAGACAGAGGTTATAATTAGTCAAGGCAAAATTTCAAAAATGCAATTCAACCTTATACACATTTTCTGCAAATTACTAAATCCTTCTCTATTTATTATTTATTTGTAGTAGTTTTCTAAGGTTACCATGACAAAATACTCCAGATTTTGTGGCTTAAAGAACAGAAATTGATTTTTCAGAATTCTTGAGGCTAAGATCAAGGTGTCATCAGGGTTGGTTTCTTCTGAGTCCTTTTTCTTTCACTTATAGATGGCTGTCTTCTCCCTGTGTCTTCATGTGGTTTTTCCTGTGTGTATGTCTGTGTTCTAATGTTCTCTTCTTATAAGAACACTAGTCATGTTGGATTAGGACACACTCTAATGACCCCATTTTAACTTAATGACCTTTTTAAAATCCTGTCTCTAAATACAGTCACATTATAATTTTGTCATGTGTAATCTTTTCATTTTCTTCCAGGTGAAATTTTCAGCAAGACTTTTACTTTTCTGCTCCCTCTTATATGACAGTACTAGAGTTTCTTAAGTGATAAAAATAGGCTTAATTTAATTCAAATATTAAAATGTATAGTTAATCAAAACTCAAATTTGATTTAATGCCACATTCTCACACCCTTTCTCGCTGGTTGGAAGCACTGAGTGGGGAGGGATCAGGGTTTGGCAGCTTCCCTATATCTCCATTTCCTCCTTCCTAAAGCTGACCCGTCCCTTACCCCTACTCTAACTCCCAACACTGGAGCTTGGAGGGAGGAATGGTTAGACATGGAAAATTCCATGTCTATAGGGACTGGTACCCTTGGGAGCTGACTTCATACTCTTTGAGCCTGGTATAGGTTCAAAGCAGACTTTGGCTCTTGTGGATGTATTTTGTGGATTGGCAGAGGTTTCATGCTGGGTACCTCTCTTCTGCAGTTCAGAGGACCTGGGAAAATTCCTGTATTTTTCTCTGGCAGCATCTTGAAACAACTTCTTCCTTACCTCCAGCTTTTTGTTTTCCAAGATGAATCTGCTTCTCCAGGAGACAGCCCATGTCAACTCCCTCCTCCTTATGGTCCACATCTAGTCTGTGGAGAACATCTGCCCAGTTATAGGGCAGGACACCATCTGGGTTAGCTGTCTCTGACACGAGTTAGCACAAATTCTCTAAGACCTCCAACTGCAAAAAAACACTGTTCCAGTTCTCCTTGGGTTCGTATGAGAAACTGCTTCATTATCCTTGAAGTGAGATGTGGTGCCTCCCCTACACCTCCAACCTCTGTTATCCTCTCACTCTCTCCCCCAGCTACAACATGGCCACCAACTCTCTCTAAAGGTGATCATCTCAAAAATATGTCTCCTCTCTGCAAGTCTTTTTACTGGATGAGGCATTTCAAAACTCCAAGAATAATTATCTGCCTTTGTGAATTATGTGGATGATGATGGGGTTTTAGAATTTCAAATCTGTTGTATCTTCTATCTCAGTCAGAACTTTAATCTTAACATCCTGTTACGTTTCTTTGTTACCTGTCTTCTTCAGATGAAAGTCATGAGGATTTCTAAAGTTACCAGTGTGGAAAATAGGAGCTTATCTGAAGTCTCCTAGGCTATAATAAGAGGAATATATGATACAATCTCTTTTGGGCTATAAATGAGAGAAGACTGTTCTTTTACTGTAAAGCCCAGCAAGTATTATGAGTGGCTTGTATTAGCTTACATTCTACATGGTCACACTCTTACTCCATACTGAAACATTGGAAAATTACTTTATATTTATTATTTAGGGCAGAAGGGAATCAAATAGGGCAGTGGAAAAAATTTAGTCCTTTGCTTAATCATGCCACTCTTTTAGAACCATTTCTAAGGGAAAAATCTGATTTCTTAGTTACTTGACAAAACAAATTCTGTTTATTATTACAAAACCATATCGGTTTAAAAAATATAGAAATTATCAATCAGCTTAGTGAAATTATCAATAATGTTGGTCTTATATATGCAACAGATTTTTTCACAAAGATGTAGTTAATCTTATTTTAAAAAGGATATTTTGAGGGGCGCCTGGGTGGCTCAGTCGTTAAGCATCTGCCTTTGGCTCAGGTCATGATCCCACGGTCCTGGGGTCAAGCTCCCGCTCCCATTCCCCCTCCTTCTGCTCCCTCTCTCGCTGTGTCTCTCTCTGTCAAATAAATAAAATCTTTAAAAAAAAAAAAAGAAAAGAAAAAGGATATTTTGATTAGTCCCTTAAAGAAATCAAAGCCCTTGATTTTAAAATTAAACCTAAAAGAGTCATCTTGGGGTGGCTCAGTGGGTTAGAGCCTCTGCCTTTGGCTCAGGGCATGATCCCAGGGTCCTGGGATCGAGCCCTGCATCGGGCTTTCTGCTCAGCGGGGAGCCTGCTTTCCCCCCCACCCCCCGCCCCTCTGCCTGCCTCTCTGCCTACTTGTGATCTCTCTCTCTCTGTCAAATAAATAAATAAAATCTTTAAAAAAAAGTCATCTTATAAAACCCTTCAATTTATTACTGTACTTTTCCAGTTATTTTATTTATAACTTCATCTTAAAAGATTTTTCACTGCCTCAGTATTGATGACAATTTTAGCTCTCTTATTGTCAGTAACCACTATTTCAGAGGAAAAGTAGCTTTGGTATATAACAAACCAGAGAAAAACTTAATGGTAAAAATAATAAACATTTATTATTTTTTATGATTCTGTTAGATGGCTGGACAGTTCTGATGTTGGCTGGCTTGACCAGAGCTGGATAATCTGTGAAGGCATCACTCTCATGCCTGGCCATTGTTTGACTAGTTAGTCTTGGTCAAAATCTTCTGTAGGAGCTTCTTTGGTTGGAGGGTTGGTCTGGACAGGGCTCAGCTGGGACAACTTATCTCTGTTCCACACAGTGTCTCAACATCTCATAGGCTATCAGATATTTCTTCACATGGTGGTCTTAGGGTTCAAAAAAAACCCCATGAAAACCATTGAGCATGATGCAGGGCTCAATCCCATGACCCTGAAATCATGACCTGAGCTGAAGTCAGACATTTAACCTCATTACCTATTCTGTGCTTTCCTTTATATCTACTCTTAATCAGCATATCTCCATAATCTTTTAGGGCTAAGAACCTATAGTTGATTAGTAATTATGATAACTATGAGGAAGCTGTTTATTTTTTCCCTCCAGATACTATAGGTTGGCAAGCATAAAATTTTGATTTACGATTGAGTTAGAAAATTACAATAAAAATTGTAATAGTTGATAAATCTGCTTAAAAATGACTATTTTTAAAAACTGGATGCTAAAATGGGGCACCTGGGTGGCTCAGTGGGTTAAAGCCTCTGCCTTCAGCTCAGGACATGGTCTCAGGGTCCTGGGATTGAGCCCTACATTGGGCTCTCTGCTCGGCGGGGAGCCTGCTTCCTCCTCTCTCTTTGCCTGCTTGTGATTTCTCTCTGTCAAACAAATAAAATCTTTAAAAAAAAAAAAAAAAACTTGAGGGGCGCCTGGGTGGCTCAGTCGTTAAGCGTCTGCCTTCAGCTCAGGTCATGATCCCAGGGTCCTGGGATCGAGCCCCGCATTGGGCTCCCTGCTCAGCAGGAAGCCTGCTTCTCCCGCTACCGTTCCCTCTGCTTGTATTCCCTCTCTTGCTGTGTTTCTCTCTGTCAAATAAATAAAATCTTTAAAAAAAAAAATTTAAAAAATTTAAAAATTAAAAAAAAAACTTGATGCTAAATCTACCCAATTAAGTCAATTGAACAATATTTATGAAGGTTCTCTGTATGCCAGACAGTGTTTTAGATGCTGAAAATATAGTGAACAAAATGGACAATGACCTGTTTTCACAAAGCTTACCTCTAGTGGGGAAGGCAAATAATAAGCAACTAAACAAATAAGTGAAATAATTTTGTATTTTTATTGGTTCTATAAGATAAATCATAAAAATGATGGAGAAAATATGAGTATTGGGGTGCCTGGGTGGCTCAGTGGGTTATAGCTTCTTCCTTCGGCTCAGATCATGATCTCAGGATCCTGAGATTGAGCCCCGAGTTGGGCTCTATGCTCAGCAGGGAGCCTGCTTCCCCCTCTCTCTCTGCCTGCTTCTCTGCCTACTTGTGATCTCTCTCTCTCTGTCAAATAAATAAATAAAATAAAATAAAAAAGAAAATTTAAGTATTAGGTATCACTAATACAAATATATCAGAGGCTCATTAAGTTTGCCTGTTAAATTACTGATTCTGTATAACATTGAAATGTGCAAAAGCCCAATTTTGAATTTAAACAAGTCAAATAAAACCCAACAAATAGAGGCTCACAGTTCTGAAAATAATGGGTTCTTACTCCTATAGGAAATTTAAGGAAATAAAAGATGACAACTGCATGTAACATAAGCATATTTATATTGAATTTCAAGAAAGCTTATACTAGTGTTCTTTGGTGGTCAGCCACCTAAATCAATTTTAATTAATTTAAGAATGGGAAAAGGCCTGGAGGCTCGTGGGAGAGCTCCCAGGATTGAGGGGAAGGATAAAGAACTAGAATGAAAACAGAACAGTAGAGCTTGAGTGGTTTAGGGTTGGTGTATGTTAAAGGATCAATTGCATTTAATGGCTGGGCTTCTTCATCTCCTCTTGTTCCTATACTTATTGACTTTGCAATATGTAACTTTGTGATATAATTCCACTATGGATGGGGCTTTTTACTCTATTCCTTGACTCCGAGCTCAGTTTTGGGACTCGTTTTAATCATGGGATGTTAGTAAATGTGACATAAGCAGAATTTTGAGAAGTGTTTGCACAGTGTTTGTTTGCTCTTACTACTCTGTCATTACCACGAGAACATGCCAGGCTAGCCTACTGGGAATGAGTGTCATACAGCACAGTGTCCCATCCTCACACTTAACAACAGTCTCCCTGGCAGACATGTGGACAAGCTCAACCATGACAAGAAGAACCACTTGGTCACTGATAGGCAGATATATGAGCCATATAATGCTTATCCTTTTGAGAAACTGGATTTTAGAGTTGGTTATATAATATTATGGTGATAAAACATAACTGTTATGATGAGGATCTCAGAAGAGTAGCTGATGGATGCCATTTTAGCACAGCTACTGTTAGTTTGTTTGTCATTCTGCTCAGCATTCAAATTCTGTGAATAAAAATGTAAATTGATCTAGCTTGGGTCATGTGTGCGCACCTTGGCTAGAAGAGAGCAGATCACCTTGATTGTCATTTCCACCAATCTTTATCCAGTGGAGGATGTGCTAAATCTCCTTTAAAAAGGCAAAATGAATATTGATTTGACAAAAATACCTACAAGGCATTTATTTACTGCATAACCCTGAGTGTTTAAAAATATTTTATGCTATTGACAAATATTTGAATGTTAGGGTGTTTAAAAAGAAAAAAGATTTTTTTTTTTGAAAAAAGATTTTTTTTTAAGAGTCAGTTTGATTAGGAATTCATTCATTCAGTAAGCACCTACTGACCTGCTACCATGAGGCACTGTGTGAGGGCTAAAGATACAGAAATAGCATATCTGTGTTTTGTTTTGTTTTGTTTTCTATTCTTAAGATCATTTCCACTTGGAGAGACAGACAATGAATCTCATGATTGGGATGAGATGAGAGAAGGGGGTGCGTGGGTCCTACTTCAATCTAGGGGTCTTAGAGAGGAATACAAGAGGTAAATGATGCTTTAGCTAATCTTGAAGGTAGATGAGAATGGAGAAGATTGTTCCAGACAGTTGTCATGTGCAAAGACAAGAAAGAATGAGAGAATGAGAGAAAATGGTGAATTGAAGGAATTGCTTGTATTGGATATAACTGAGTGGTTAGAACTGATTGGGAATGAAAAGCAGGCAATGGCCAGATCATGCAAGACGATGCTTGAAATGTTAAAGGTCTTTAGACTTTGCGCAAAGGTGATAGAAAACTACTGAAGAATTTTAAATAAAAGCGTGGCCTGCTTATTGTTTTTTAAATTGGGGGTAAAAACCAAATAACATAAAATTTAACATCTCAACCATTTTCAAAGTATACAGTTCAGTAAGTATTAAGTGTATTTACATCATAGTGAAACAGAACTCTAGAACTTTTCACCTTACAAATCTGAAACTGTATTGATCAAGCAACATCTCGCACCCCCAGCCCTCAGTAACTACCATTTTACTTGCTGTTTCTATGAGTTTGACTACTTGTAATACTTCATATAAATAGAATCATACAGTATTTGTCTTTCTGTAACTGCCCTATTTCACCTAACATAATGGCCTAAAGGTTCATTTACATAGTAAGTATGTGACAAGATTTCCTTCCTTTTTAAGGGTGAATCATATTCTTTTGTATGTATTTTCTTTATTCATCTGTCCTTGGACATTTGGGTTGCTTCCACCTCTTGGCTATTATAGTGCTCCTATAAACATGAGTGTGCAAATATCTTAATATTTAATATCATATACTTAATATCGAATATCTGGTATGCTTACAGAAGCATACCAGCAACAGTCTAGTTGGAAGATGGACTGGAGTGGTTTGCCCCTGAAAGTGGGAAGGTGAGATCATAAGTTCTGAACTCAGATAGTGGTAGTGGTGGAGAAAGACAGGCGGGACAGATTTAAAAAAGATTTAGATTTACAGAATTGAAAATACTTCCAGATTGAAAAGTTAGATGTAATGTAGGAGGAGCGAACGAGAAAAAAAGTGTGATTGCAGTTGGTTTACAGGTAGAGTATGAATGAAGCCATTGGGTTTTGAAGCTAATGTCAACCTAAGGACAGATTTGTGAGGAGAGGCTGTGCCTGACTAAACAGGAAGAGTAAAATGCTGGAAAGAAATACGGGGACCCACAGGTTCCTCAGTGTCCAGATCTGATTTATATGCAGGATAAATATAGTCACAGAGGAGTTAGTTATGGCCACATTCTTTTTGTGAACTGGCAGCATGAAAGAGCACTTAGAGAAGACATACCAAGGGAGGCATCTGCTTGTATGATGCCACTTTAGATAGTTTGGGGTTAAGCACTATTATTATTGGATCAAAGGCTGTATGTAATGCCAGAATACCTAAGCTCATGCCAAATTTTGCAACTTGTGAACCTTGAATGCCTGTACAGTATTGGAATAACCCTGGAGATCATAAAACAAAGAGACTCCACATATCAGGATTATTGTTGCTGAAATCATACATGAAGGCTGGTGTTCTCAGGACTTACTTTTTTTAACACCAGTTGTGCATAGGGCTTAGAGAAATTTGCATCCTAAAAATGGACATTTTTAATAGTTAAGTTTTTGCTACATTAATCCCCTTTTCTCTATATTTGGATTTTGAATAAAGATTTGATGTTCTAGAATTTTTATCTGGAAGTAATTTCAAATTTACAGAAAAGGTGTAACAAAAACACTAAGAAACCCCAAACACCCTCTACCCAGTTTTACATAATCTTAAAATAGTTTAACATTGTTAACATTTAAATGCTGTAACATTTGCTCTTTCTCTATCCCTATCTCTCTCCCATCTCTCAACACACACACACACACACACACACACACACACACACACACACAATTTCCCTGTCAATTGAGAGTAAATCATTGAGAGCATGTATCATTGTCCTAGTACTTAGTGTTTATTGGTTAAGAAGGGGAGATATTTTCTTATATAAACACGATACAGTTATCAATGTAAATAAATTTAATATTGATGCAATAATTTTTTTTGATACAATATTTTTATCTATTCTCCTGTCGATGTCCCACTTTTGTTGATTGACTCAATGATGTCCTTTTTATACCATTTCCTCCTTCCAGTACAGGATCCAGTCTAGGATTACATAGGAATTTAATTGGCATGACTCTTTAATCTTCTCCAGTCTGGAGGCATTCCCTGATCTTTCTTTCCCTGATCTTTCTTTCCCCGATCTTTCTTGATACTGCCATATTTAAAGAATACAATCACCTTCTTTTAAATAAGATACTTCTCATTTTGGGTTTGTCAGCTATTTCCTCATGACTATCCTTAGGTGGTATTCCTTACAGGAATACTACTTAAGTGATGCTGAGACCTTTTGGAGATACAATGTTTGGAGGCACACAATATGCTTTTGCCCCTCTTTGGTGGTGATATCTGATCACCTGGTCAAGGTGCCATCCAATTTCTTCACTATATATTTGCAGTCTTTTCCTTGCATACTTAATAAGCAACTTGTGGGGAGATACATTAAGATTTGTGCAAATATACTGCTTCTCATCCAAAATTTCTTCCTTGATTCAGCTTCCATTGACATTTCTTGCCTGAACTAGTCTTTCCTGCTGTCCAGTGATGATTGTGAAATGGTAGCTCTGCCACATGAGCCCTTTCTCCTCCATGTCCACCAGTTGGCACTTAGCCAACTGAGTGTTGAAAAGTACCCTTCCTTTTCCCATTTATCTATTTGTATTTTAATCTGTTATCAGTTCAGACTCACTTTTTTTTAATGGCTTGCAAATTGATTACTGTCCCACATTTATCCTGTGAGTTTCCCTTCAAGCTATCTCCTATAGCCTTGTGACACCCCCTCCCCCACCCTACTTTTGCACATTTTCTAACTTTATGGCATAATAAGACTCACAAGATTTATATTTAATAATCTGAATCAGGCAACGTCATAAGTCTAATGTAAAACTGAGTCATCTTGTTCACATATGGAATCTTCATCTCATGATGAAAATTATTGAAGAGATGTCTACATCTAGGACCCAAAGACAGACAAATCTATCATTGCTACATCAAACTGACGGCAATCGATGAAGAAATCAGCTGTATATCATAGGATATTGAAGAATTTTCATAAATCTTTGCTTCATAAACATTAAAAGATTTTATTTGGTGACCTTGTTTAAATGGCATACTACCTATTTTAAAACAATATTCATAGAAATATCATTAAAGAAACAAAATACTTTGAAGATAAGAATCTCTTTGGAAAAACATCCTTAGCTAGTGGGTGTCAACACAGAAAAATTTTCGTTTTGTATATTATTCATTTGTGTTAAGATACTTTAAGCAAGGTATTTGAGATTTCTTGAGGAATTTTGCTCTAGATATTTCTTTTTAAATTTCTATATACTTCAACATCATATCACTTTTATGTTAATTGTCAAATTCTTTCATCTGTGCCTTTTTATTTCGTGCTCATGCTTCTCCTCTCCTAACATGTTTCCTTGTCAACTTTGGCTACAAGAAAGAGAAATCGAAGTTATTGGGATCAGAGATCCTTGTCAGAAGTCTTATTTAATGAAAATGTCCCTTGTGTCAAATTATTTGGATGGTGTTTAGAATTGGTCCTTCAGAGAGAAGTATATTCTTTGTGTATTTTATTATTTGTAACTTAGTTCATAGTAGCTTGAGTAATTTTCTAACAGCATTAAGGTGAATAAATATGCAATAATATGCTCTATTGAAACATCCTTTAAAAAATTAATTCAGCAACTATTATATATTTATTTGATGGCTTTGATTACTTACCATGCGCTTGATATTGTGCTGTTTTAGAGGCATCAAAAAAGTTCTATAATATTCATTCCAGTGAAAAGCTTAAGACTTTTGGAAAATATAAAAAAATTATAAGAAATATTAGATAATAGTACCATGAGAATTACTGGTTTAGAATGTAACGTAGAGCTACTTTAATATAGCTATGCTTGAAATTCATTCTCTGAGTGTACTATTTATCTAACTGTGTGTCACAAAGTATCCTGAAACTTGGCAGCTTAACACAATGAACAGTATATCTCACAGGGTTCATGAAGGCCAGAAATCCAGGAATGTCCTGGCTGGGTGGCTCTGGCTTGGCATCTCTCTTGAGGTTCCAGACAAGTTTTCAGTAGGGGCTGCTGACATCTCAATGCTTAATTGGGGCTTGAGAATCTGCTTCCGATCTGACTCATATCCAGACCAACAAATCTATTTTTTTATGGCTGATGGGGGAGGCTTTAGTTCCTCACCATGTAAACCTCCCCATAGGACTGCTCACAACATGACAGCTTGCTCCCCCCAGAGTAAGCAATCTGAGAGGAAAAGAAAGTGAGGGCCCAAAGTGGAAGTCACAGTCTTTTTATAACCTAACCTCATAACATATGCTATTGATCACACAGACTAATTCTGGTAAAACGTATGGAAGATGACTCAGAAGGGTGGGTATCAGGAGGCAGGGTTTATTGGGAGCCCTCATGGGGGCTGTCTGCCCTGCAGAGGCAGGTCAACTGAGCAGAGGAAGAACTGCTAGTCCCCCAAGGCAGCTGATATAGTCTGTAGTGTGTACCTACTAAAAGGCTTCCAAGACCGTACCTGTTGGCAGCTGGCCCATTCATAATTGTCGACTTGGGACCCAGATGGCTAGTTGGCTGAGATAGCCTTAATTTCAAGAATCTTGAGGAGGTGTGGACAGCTTACAGTATAGGGTATCAGAAATATAAGATTTGAGCCATCCCTTTGATCTTGCCTCTATCTAGCCCCCCTGCATAGTCTTTAATAAACCTATTTCACCCCAGCATATTTATTGAACCCTGAAGATACAGTGGTGAACAAATAGAAATGATTTTGACCCAACTTTCAGTATGATAGGCGAGATATATATTAAACAATTAATTTCACAGATAATTGTTTAATTACAATTATGACAATGGCAACAGTTTTGTTTTAAGGCCCATGGAACCTGTCAGTGCCTCTTCTAGGCAAGGACACAAAGTCAGTTTTGAGCTGATCTTCAGAGGTCTAATAGTTATGTAAGTGTAAAATGAATGGGCAACCTGTACCTTGGTTTAGAATAAGGCCTTTTTTTTTTTTTGGTAGAGGTGGCAGATTGCTTGCAAACTGCTTCCTTTGTTGATGTGATGAGTTCAGAGAAGCCACACAGAGGAGTTCTCAGAAAAAAACACGTCATCTCCTACAGCCCAGTCTTTAGGTTCTCGCTCTATCTTCAGCATGTTGAACAACAGTGTTTCTGGGAAGACTTACAATTACAGAAAGTTGTTTCCCTTCAGAATACATAATCTCTGCTGTAGTCATTAGGCACATTAAAAAAATAAATTAATAATCCATTAAAGGTATTGATGCATTGGCAATTAGTTTATTTAATATTTGATGTACCTCATATCTTCTAGCTTATATATTTATTTATTTTTTCCAACTTATTTGTATTAAAAAAAGTCAGTTGAAATTTTAGTCTTCTTTTAAGTGTATTAACTTTACATCAAGCCTTTTAGGTTCATTGGTCATAGTGCTTGCTTTGTTTCTGTGATTGTGTCACAATGGTATCTTAAGTTGTCTTCTTTTGATAGAGACACACTTTTTTGTATAATATATAGGAATATTTTCACAGGTTGAAATAAATATATTTTCCCCATTTTTCTTGAAACACAAAAAATTCCCATTTTCTTAGTCTACCTTTCATTCCCCCACGTCTGAGGCAAACATATACCTAAAAAAATGGTTCATTTTTCTCTAAACTCTTAAAAAAAATAGTGCATCTACACTGATAAATGCCAACTGACATTTGGCCTCAAGTTAGGGAGGCAGCAGGGAATAGCAGGGGCTGTGACACACAGGAGAGTGAATGCCATGTTAAAGGCAACAGCTACTTCTTGGGTGTAGCCCAGCTTGCCATATTGGAATGTGGGCCCATTGTTGGAAGAGCTTCCAAATTTTCAAGAGAAGCTGTCTCTCCAAATTTTTGTGTGAAACCCCCTGGCATTTTAAGATAAAGCTTATCGGATCTGTCATTTGCAAATATCTTCTCCCATCCTGTAAGTGGCCTTTTAGTTTTGTTAGTTGTTTCCTTCACTGTGCAGAGGCTTTTTATTTTGATGAAGTCCTGATAGTTTATTTTTGCTTGTGTTTCCCTTGCCTCAGGAGACCTATCTAGAAAGAAATTGCTATAGCTAATGTCAAAGAAGTGATTGCCTGTGCTCTCTTCTAGGATTTTATGGTTGCTGGTGTCACATTTATCCATTTTGAAGTTATTTTTTTGTATGGTGTAAGAGAGTGGTCCAGTTTCATCCTTCTGCATGTCACTGCCAGGTTTCCCAACACCATTTGTCAAAGGGACTGTTCGTTTCCCATTGGATATTCTTTCCTGCTTTGTCAAAGATTAATTGACCATATAGTTGTGAGTTTATTTCTGGGTTTTCTATTCTATTCTATTGATCAGTGTGTCTATTTTTGTGCCAGTACCATACTGTCTTGATCACTATAGCTTTGTAATATAACTTGAAGTCTGGAATTGTGATGTCTCTGGCTTTGCTTCTTTTTCAAGATTGCTTTGGCTCTTTGGGGTCTTTTGTGGTTCCATACAGATTTTAGAATTGTTTGTTGTAGTTCTGTGAAAAATGCTTTT
>CM053618.1:17026939-17059800 GCA_028646535.1 Procyon lotor
TCTTCTCATGATTCCTGAGCACTTTGCTCCAGCTCTCCTCCTGACCTTTCTTCTCAACCATTTTATCCTCTAGATCACTAATTTTATCCTCTGTCTCCATAACTCTAGCTGTTAGACTATTTAGATTGGATTGGATCTCATTGATAGCACTTATTACATCAGCTATACTGGTTCTCATTTCTGCCCTTAGAGATTCTATGTTGTCATTAATGTTTTTCTCCATCCTAGCCATTGCCTGGATAATTGTCACCCTGAATTCCCTTTCTGACATACTGTTTATGTCTATGTCTAATAGTTCTGAGGGAGAGGGTGCAGTCTCTGGGTTTTTCCTCTGTTGGGTGTTCCTCCTCCTAGTCATTTTGATGAGAAGTGGATAAGAGGATGTATAGCTGGATATATCACCCATGATCCATGCAGGGTGCACTCTGGAAGGTTTAGGAGCAATTGGGATTCACCACCAAAAAGAAAGAATAAGGATAAATAAGATAGACAGAAAGAGAAAAAGAAGAAATCCCAGTCAGAATGGGCCCCCAAAATAAGATTTATAAGGTATATAAACCAATACAAACAAACATATAGACCGACAAAAGTAAAAGAAGATCCTAGATGGTTAAATAACTTGCCTAGGCCCCAGACAGAAGTGGTAGAATTGGGATCTGAAATGTTATGTCTGATTTTAGACACACTTCTCACTTTAGGTGATTTTCTTGATAAAAGAATTCAGGATATTTATCTCTACTGAATATCCTGAATATCCACAAATGTCCTTTATTCATTTGTATTTGCATAGTAGCTATCTCTTTTTATATATGTGATATCATTCTGCATAAGAAAATGAACTAGGAGGAGTCAAGAACCATTTCAATCTTACATTCCTCACTGTACTTCCTCATGTTTAAATATAAACCCATCAGGACTGAGTTTCAGTGATAAATAAAGGAGTTAATGTGCCTCTCAGCAGAAACTCCCTTGTGATAAGGGAACAATTTAGGACTTGAGAGATAATGGCTCATTATATGTAATCCTGTTGTTTATGTTCTAGTTTTCCTTGTTGATGATGCCAAGGAGTTTAGCAATGTATGTCAAACAGAACAGAGCACTTACATTTGAGAGCAATTTCCATGTGCCTTAGGGGAAATGACCCTAAAAATGTAAATCATTTTTAAATGAAAAAAAAAATGCACAGGATTCACTGAGTTATAGTGGTTCAACTGTAAGACAGACAGACATGGTGGTCTTGTCAGAGTATCCCAGCATAAAAGCACACAAGAAAGGATGTGATGAAGACTAGCTCACCCCATAAACTTCTGATATTGCAATTGCACCTTGGCTAGGGAAGAATTAAAAATCAAGGTTGAATCTCCCAGCTTGGAGTCCCCAAAGTTTCCCCTTTCTCAAGAAAGTCCTCTGCTGAGCTCCCTCATTTGGCAACAATATATTGTTATTATAATATATATTATATAATTATATATGTATAATATACATATGCCATGCGGCATATGTATATTATACATATATAATTATATATTATATAATATACGCATAGTATATATATATTATATATGTAATTATATTATAGTTCAGATGTAGTGGCTGGAAAATGCACTTGGCTCTTGTCTGAAAGCTCCAAGTTTCCACTTCTTTAAGTAATACAGCGCCTCTTTCTGGTGGGCAGGAATAATTTAGAGTTGTTCTGTATTATTATGTTTAATAATGAATAATGAATTTCTGCCTGAGCGGAGGTAGCCTCACTTCCTGGAGAAGTGTCAAGGTGGACCGGGCACAGGGAGGGCAGACATTTTGACTATGTGTCGATGAGTTGAGCTTTCTGCCTTGAAAGTTTGAAGGCTACCTTGCGGGTGCTATAAAGACATACGATGAAAGGAGCCATAGTAAAAGTACTGTAGGAAAAAGAGTAGTAACAATTTTAAAAGTAGTGAAGACAATAGGAAGTCTACAAGACAAAAGGGCAAGACAAGAAATAGCTCAGGTGACACTGAGGCGTAGACACGACAGGGAGAATAAAATATGTAAGATGAGTGCAAGAAGCCAATCCAGGGGTCAAGTAGCTATGGAAATGGGGTAGAATCCACATAGGAATTCCGAGAACAAAGCCAAAGGCAATGGAGAGTGGAGCCGGGGGACAGACTAAAGTCCTGTCAGCAGACAGGAAGGAGTGGAGGCCCAGGTCAGAGCAGCTTCCATGCTGGAACCACAGGGAATCGGACGATCCAAGAGGAGCAAGGTGTGTGACCAATTTCTGATTTCTCCTCACCAAACTTATTTTGTTCTTGCTAACAGATCTAGCAACAGAAGCAAACATTTCAAAACTTCTGTATGAAACTGTGGTTTCAAAGGACCAAGCCTCAAAAAGCAAACGGAAGATCGGCTGTTTCAAAATAGGTCACCCTGCGTATGGTCAGTTTAGCTACAGCTTGTAACCTATCTTGGATTTTCTGCTGGTTTTTTTTTTTTTTTTCCCCTCTTGCCTTTAGTAAGGCCTTTTGCATTCTGTCAGATGGTGTATTGTCAGGCTGCAAAGTGCAGCGGAGAACAGACTGACTTTTGATGTGAGTGCTATAGCTTTTGTTACTTAAAGTACGAAGGCATTATTAGTCAGATTGATAGACTGACTGAATGTTCCAAGAATTGGGAGAGGGGGTGAGGTGGGAAGTGGTTCGTGCTTTGGAGCTGATTGTTCTCAAATAGTTATTTCTTTTCTAGAGGGTTTTTTTCCCCCTCTGTGGTAATAACCACAAAACATGCAATCTGTTGGTACCGCATTTCATTACATCGCAGATTTTAAGTGCGCCTGTACTCTCGTATATAAATCACTTATGCTTTTGTATGACATTTACTGTTTTCAAATTCAACATAAGTTGCTGCCTGGCAGCATAATTGACAAGTCTCCATTATCCTGGCAAATGCCTGCCATAGATTCCAGCATACTCCTTTGGGCCATTCTCGTGCCTGCCTCCTGCCAATCACTCAGCCCCTTTGACAGGGAGATTCCGCAAACAACAATGGCCATCGCCTTTGTTCCCAGCCAGAAACAAACTTGGGGAGATCCTTGTGTTTGTTCTTGCATAGCCCAAACGCCAGTCTGATGAAAGTAACTTTGGCATCTTATTTAATAAGGGGAAAATGATTGTGTGGAACAGATGGCGTTTTATTTCAGCAAGAATGGGTTTCGTGCTGTTTTGTGTAGCTCTGGATTCCATATATTTGGTTGTGTCCAGGTGTGCCTTCCCTCTCGTTTTCCCACTTTTCCTCGCACACGGCACCACTCACAGAGATGTGCCTTCCCCTGCTCTCCCACTCCAGAGCTGGATTCTCCACTGCCATCATGGTTTACGGGTCATCCCTTGTACAAGAGGGGCCGGGGTGGAAGGGCAGTGAAGAAATAATTTTTCTTGCAAAGAATACTATCTTAGGTTTCTAGATTTTCTAAACATTCTCTTCTTTTTCCAGCTGTAGCAAGATAACAAAATGTTTGTTCAATAAC
This sequence comes from Procyon lotor, assembly GCA_028646535.1. NCBI lineage: Eukaryota > Metazoa > Chordata > Mammalia > Carnivora > Procyonidae > Procyon > Procyon lotor. The sequence continues at coordinate 17,030,445 of CM053618.1, forward strand.
CAGCTATAGAGTTGCTCTTAAGGAGACACTTGTTAAGCTTAAGGATTATACCAAGGTGGCTACTCTAGAGAAGGAAGGTCAAGTCTTAAGGTTATGGAAAGTGTGTCACAGTGAAATGGTGAACAGTGAGATGGCTCTGCCAGGAGAAGTAAGAGGAATTTGAGGAAGGGGAGGAGGTCAGAGGAGAGCACTGTCTTTGAGGAACTTAGTACCCTATGCCTCTTGTGGTCTGCAGGTTCCTCCCCTCTCCAAGCCCCAGGTGTTGTTCTTTTCCTGTTGTACCCACATCTATCCCTGGGTCGACACTGAACCTTCTCTTATTGGTCCTACGTGGATAGCAAGCTTCCCCATTGTAAGCCCTCTGTGACTTAAGCGTCACTTGACCCCCTGGGTTCTGCCCACCTAACATCCCTCTGAGGAGTCTTTCTTTGGGGTTGGGGCTCTGGACAGCCAACTTTGTTTTTCCAGGTAGAGTACACTTCCTGTGTGCTCCTACTCTCCCCAGCCCGTCTTTCCTGATCTCCCGCGAGAGTCCTTTTTATCTCACTCTCAATCTTAACAAAATTTTAGTGAGATGAATTCTATTTTAATCAATAAGCACTTTGAGTCTTTGTTGCCTATTCTGGATGGACTCTTCTGTGTCTTGTCAAGCTTCATCTTGGAACTCCTAATAAAACTAAAGTTAAATTTTAGTTCTTCAAAATCTTGATCTTCTTGCTCTTTTGCCTTCCAAAACAACTGATCTGAAGTTTCTATTTCTCCCTGAGGTAGCTGCAGTAAAATGCTTGACCCCAGAGAACCCTACCTGCCTTCCTCAAGGACAATACTTCATTAAAGCTCAATAGATGTTTGTTGACAAAGTAATTAAAACCAAGCTGTGCAAGAATAATTAATAACGTAAAATACTCATTATATATTGTTAGATTAAAATAAAGCAGCTTACAAAGGTAGTTGCAGAGTAAGAGCTAAATTTTGTTTTAAAAGTTTATACATGCACAAATGGAAAACAAAACTATAAATACACGATACCAAAATTTTAGCAATGGCTCTCTGAGGGAATTTTGACCAATTTTTATTTTCTTCTTTTGGCTAATATATTATTTAGAGTTTCCATCTGGAAGTATTATTTTTATAAAAAGAAGAAAAGCTTTATATAAGCAGTAATATTTGAACATGCCTAAAACCCCACATTTATATTGGATCGCATCTTGCTTTATCTTTCCCTGCTAAATTCACAGTCTCTTCTTGGAGCAAGGGATTTCTTATGATGTCAGAATTCAGACATACCACAGTAAAGGGGCTTTGGCCATTTTCCAATAACTTGTGCAGTAACCTACACCAGTAGGGTTGAGGGAGTGAAATAAAGGGGTCGATGGGACTTGAGAGGGTTAGAACCCAAACTAGGGAGTAGGAAACTGATCTAAAAGAGAGAGACTTTTGCAGAAACCACCAGACTTATTTTGTTTTTCTCTTGAGATGGCACTCATTTTCAGCACTTAACACAGATTGATTAAGCATGCACTGAGTACTAGTGGTGTCTGGTCCCTCCCTGCTCTTCTGAAACTTTTATTTCAGCAGAATAGACAGAGTGTGCAAGTACATACTAATAAGCGTTATGAAAAAAGAGAGGGGTTCTCTGAGCTAGGGGAGTTAGGAAGAACCTCAGTTAGCAGGTGACATTTGAGTAGTGACCCAAATGATATGAGAGAATAAGGCATGTGAGGATCCCAGGGAAAGGAACATTTTAGGAAGAAGGAGCATTGCAAGTGCAAAGGTCCTGAGGCATGAAGAAATTTGGCCTGCTAGAGGGAAAGTGGAAAGGTTGGTGTGAGAAGAGCAATTGAGCAGGTGGTAGAATGGTAGGAGGTTACAGAGGGAAACAGGCAGGGACCAGCTCAGGCTGAGCCTGAAAGTCCTTGCCAAGGAGTTTGGTTTTTCTCTCCTAAATGTGATGGGTGGCAATGAGATGGCTTTATGCAAAGGAGTGACAAACTGATTTACACTTAAAGAAAAAGGCATAGCCTGACTGCCATGATTACAATCCCATTTTTTCTCTAACCTGCCAAAACTTCCTAGACTTAGGGAAAAGGGAAGAGCCAAAGAAAATCTCTACCATTCTTTGAAAACTTTACCTATTAAACTCGGCTATGGAAAATTTAAACTTTTATCAATCCTGTTGTGGGATTTTTTTACACTGAGTTAAGGTGGTTTGTGGTGAGAGCTAGGCTCTGCCTGAACAATTTTAGAAATGAAATCTTTTTTCTTCCCCCTAAGTGGTATGTGGCAGTCAGTGTATATGTAAGTGCCTCCTAAGATACTCTATGGGCTTTCTTCTCCCTTGAACATAGTCCAAGACTTGGTATGTAGCAATTTCATCTTAAGTGGAAAAACAGATCTATTTGGGGGAAGTTATTACTTAAAAACTATACCACAGAGCTGGGTAGTAAAACAGTCTCTATTTTCACAAACTCATTAGTGAGGTTCAGGCTTCTCAGAAAGAAGTTTTAAAGATTTAAAGGAAACTGGTTTCTAGGAACTACACTGTTGTTATCTTTAGAATCCTTCAAACACAATTAGAAAACATTTTAGTCTTCCATTTTGGCTTTCCAATTATTTTCAGAAAAAAAAATATTTGCCTAAAATTTTCAATTTATTTTCCTCATGAATTAAAGCAAGTATGCATAATTGAGCTGTTAGCCTCTTATATTAGCTAGTTACCTTAATAAACTAGTCTTTTAATACCTTTACCTTGGTGTCTAATCCTCAGATGTTAAGAAAAAAGGTTGATATAGATAGAAAAGGGGCTAGCTGAAGCAGACTATGCTGCAGATTTGGGGTTGCTCTCTTTGCACAAAGAATAAAATGTGCCTAGGGACTACTATTCCACTCTCCTTAGAGGTTTGCTAAATACTAATTTAAAGGTCTATGGCATCTTCAGGAAATTCAATCTGGTTGTATGTGGTTTAGAACAAAATAAGCTGACTCTTCTCATTTCCTTATAGATCAGGTTTTAATCCTCTAGATCAGGATTGGCAAATAGATTTCATTTCATGTGCCAACACTTATCCACAGGTTGTGGTTGCTGCAAATGTATATTGAGGAGAACCCTGTGTCTTTGTCCCCGATCCATGGGAGAGAGTACAGTACTGTGTGAATAACGTCCCCCCCAGGCTGAGACCAAGTGGGAAGAACGGTGCCATGCATTTGCTAGCCCTGATTTAGAGCTTACTGAAAATGTGTGTTCTCAGGTTGGGTGCAACTGTGAGTAAATGGTGTTATTAGGACCATTGCTTGCATTTTAGAAACTAGCCATGGCGATGTGTGTAGTGTGAGGAGAGGAGCTTTGCAGTGACAAATCGAAACCGTTATTCTGACATTAAACTGAAGCAGTGATTGTAGGCATTCTCAGTGCTGATTTTCAAACCAAAGTTTCCCACATTTGCTGTAGGCTTTTTAAGGTGCTATGGTAAGCGGAATAATGCCCGACCCTGCCTGCCTTCCTCCTTCCCCCAAGATGTCCACCTCCTAATCCCTGGAACCTGTGGATAAATTAGGTTATATGGTAAAAGGAAATTAAAGTTGGTAATCAGATGACCTTGAGATGAGAAGATTATCCTGGATTATCTGGATAGGCTCACTAACATCACAGGGTCCCTGTAAGAGGAAGAAGAAGGCAGAAGACATGACAAGAGAGAAGGCAGCATGAGACTCAGGCTCTGTGGCTGATTTTGAAAATGGAGAAACAGGCCATGAGCAAGGAATGCGGATGGCCTCTAAAAGCTGAAAGGCGGGAAGGGCAACCCCCTTCACCCCCCAAGCATCCAGAAGGAACAGCCCGGATGACATGTTCTATGTAGCCCCAGTGAGACCCCTATCAGACTTCCAACTGTAAGGAAATTGTGTTGTCTCATGCCACTAGATCTGTGGTAATTTACTACAACAGCAAAAGGAAATAGATACAGGCACCCTTGTACAGATTAGGGAAGTTACTTTGAAGTCTTAGTTTATAATTTAAAAACATGGGTTGATAGTGACTTTTGTCAGATGTATTTTTTCTTCATGTATTTTATATCTTCTAGTATTCTCCTGTGGAAGACGTCCTGGTGCTATCAGCTAGGTCTTTGTGTTTCTGTGAGCAGCTCAGGCCTTCACAGCTTGACCTTGGTGTTGTCATGGTCACTCTGTGACTGTGATGGATCAAGGCACGAATAAGCCCACTCTAATTTTGTCTGAACAGAAAACATGAACATCATCCAAACCACAAGAAAAGCCATAGAGCCTTCTATCCTGGCTAAGTGAGTGACCACAGCCTTTTCTTTTCTCTTTCTTTTCTTACTTCTCTCTCTTTTTTAATACCAGTTACATCTTGAGTCTGAGGATAATCATCCCTCATACTAGATAAAATTTAAGGTGTCCAGTCAAAGAATTACCCCTGCTTATTGACAGTATCCAATCTAAAACACAGTCCAGCTTCCTTAAACTCTCCTCAAAATCATCTAACATAAACCTGAGTCCTCTAAGTCCTTCCTAATACCTTCTTACTGAGATGCCCATCAATTTCCCATTGGTTGCTTTATTTAGTACTGCAATGAGTAATAAATAAACCCAGTCTGTCCAACTAGATGTGTGTTCCTGGTAGTCTTCAGCTGGAGGGCGTTGACAAAGGTTAGGCTTTGTATTCCATATGTATTCTGTTATTTTAAAAAGTTGAGATGCGTTTCAGATACCATCAAGTTCACCCTCAAAAATTGTGCAATTCAGTGGTTTTTAGTAAATTCACAATGTTGCGCAACCATTATCAGTATCTAAATCCAGAACATTTTTATCACCCCCAAAGGAAACTTCATACTCATTAGAAGTCACACCCTAGTGCTTCCCTCCTACAACCCTTGGCAATCACTGATCTATTTTCTGTCTTGATGGATTTGCATGTTTTGGATATTTCATATGAATGGAAGGATAGAATATGTAGTTTTTTGTGTCAGGCTTCTTTCACTCAGCATAATATTTTCCAGGTTCATCCATGCAATAGCATGAATTAGTACTTCATTCCTTTTATGAGTGCATAATACTCCACTGTACTCATTTGGTTTATTCACTCATCAATTCGGTAAATATTTGGGTTGTTTCCTTACTTTTTGCTTTATGGATAATGCAGCTAGGAACATTTTGTGTAAGTTCTTGTGTGAGCCTACGTTTTCAGTTCTCTTGGATGTATACCTAGGAGTGCAATTGCTGGGTCATATGGTAGCTCTATCTTTAATCATTTGAGGAACTGGCAAACTGTTTTCTAAAGCAGTTGTACCATTTTTCATTCTCACTGGCAATGTATGAGGGCTCCTATCTCTCCATATTGTTACCAACACTTGTTATTGTGTCTTTTTGATTATAGCCACCCTACTAGGAGTGAGATGGTACTTCATTATGGTTTTGACTTGCGTTTCCCTGATGCCTAATAATATTGAGCAGCTTTTCATGTGGGTTTTTTTGGGGGGGGGCACTAAATATCTTATTTATTTATTTTATTTATTTTTTATATTCTTAAAGATTTTATTGGAGAGAGAGAGAGAAGGAGAGAGAGAGTGCGTGCAGGGGGAGGGGCAAAAAGAGAGGGAGAAGCAGACTCCCTGCTGAGCAGGGAGCCTGATGTGGGCTCCATCCCAGGTCAATCCCAGGACTCTGGGATCATGACCTGAACCAAAGGCAGACGGTTAACCTCCTGAGCCACCCAGGAGGGTGGCTTTTAAATCTTTTTTATTTATCTTTTATTTTTTATTATATCTTTTAAATCTTATTTATTAGAAATATCTAATGAGGGGTGCTTGGATGGCTCAGTGGGTTAAGTCTGACTCTTGGTCTCAGCTCAGGTCTTGATCTCAGAGTCATGAGGTTAAGCCCTGTGTTGGGAATGCAGCCTACTTAAAAAAAAAAAAAATCTAATGAGATCTTTGCTCATTTTTCAAATTAGTGTATTTGCTTTTTTGTTAAATGGTTCTTTATATACTCAGGATACTAAACTGTTATCAGATATGTGATTTGCAAATAGTTTCTCTCATTTTTTGAGTTGTCCTTTCACTTTCTTTGAAGCACAAACATCTTTAGTTTTGATAAAGTCCAATTTATCTTTTCCTTTTGTTTCTAGTGCTTTTACTGTCATAAATTCATTGCCAAATCTAAGATCATGAAGATTTACACCTATATATTTTAAAAGTGTTCTATAGTTAGGTCTTTGATCTATTTTGAGTTACTTTTTGTATATGGTGTGAGTTAGGGGTTTTACATATAGATATCTAGTTTTTTAGCCCCATTCTTTTGTATATTTCATTCTTTTGCATATAGCTATCTAGTTATTCTAGCCCCATTTATTGAAAAGACTAATCTTCCCTCATTTAGTGGTCTTGGCACCTTTGTCAAAAATCAACTGGCTATAGATCCACGGGTTTATTTCTAGACATTCAGGTCTATTCCACTGATCTATATGTTCATCCATATTTCAGTACCATACAATAGATAACTGCTGCTTTATAGTAAGATCTGAAGTCAAGAAGGGTGAGCCTTCCTATTTCGTTCCTTTTCAAGATTGTTTTGGCTATTTTGGGTCCTTTCAGTTTTCATATGAATTTTAGGGTCAGTTTATAAATTTCTACAAAGAAGCAACTAGGATTCTGATAGGAATTCTTTTAAATTTGTTGGTCAATTTGAGGGAGCATTGCCATTTTAACAATATTAAGTCTTCCTATCCATAAACATGGATGTCTTTTATTTTATTTCAATCTTTTTTTTCCCTTTCAACCATATTGTTTAGTGTTCATAGTATAGGTATTGCACTTTTAAAAATTCATGAGTAATTTCTTCTTGGTGATGCTATTGTAAATTAAAATGTTTTCTTATATAGTTGATTTCTTATGTATTGATTTTGTATTTTGCAATCTTGCTAAAGTCTTTTACTAGCCTCTTTTCCATCTTGGAAAAAAAGTCTAAAAGCTCAACTTTTTGAACCACAACCTAGGATTTTCTATATATGAGATCATATCATATCCAGATAAAAATAATTTTATTTCTACTTTTCCAATCTGGATGTCTTTTATTTCACTTTTTTGCCTAACTGCCCTGACTAGAACCTCTAGTACAATGTTATAAGAAGTTTGTGAAGGAATATCCTCGTTCCTGAACTTGGGTGGAAATTTTAAGATTTTCACTATTAAGTGTGATATTAGCTTGATTTTCTTAGATACTTTATGTTAGGTTGAGATGGTTTCCTTCTATTCCTAGTGTGTTGAACATTTTTATCATGCAGGGATATTGGATTTTGCCAAAGCTTCTGCATCTATTGAGATCATCATGTGATTTTTGTTCTTTATTCTATTAGTATAGTTTAATATGATAATTTTTCTGAGATCAATCTCATTTGGATATGGTATACAAACTTCTCATATGTAGCTCCATTTTTAATAGTACTTTGTTGAATCTGACATCTGTATTTATGGGGGATATTGGTTTGTTGTGGTTTTTTAAATTTTCTTAAGATATTTTTTTCTGGGGATGCCTGGGTGGCTCAGTTGTTAAGCATCTGCCTTCGACTCAGGTCATGATCCCTGGGTCCTGGGATCGAGCCTTGTGTCAGGTTCCTTGCTCAGTGGGAAGCCTGCTTCTCCCTTTCCCACTCCCCCTGCTTGTGTTCCCTCTCTCGCTATGTCTCTCTCTGTCAAATAAATAAAATCTTTAAAGAAATAATATTTTTGTCTGATTTTGGTATCAGAATACTGGCTTCATAGAATGAATGAGGAAGTGCTCCCTTCTACTCTTTTGGAAGAGTTTATGAAGGAGTGATATTAATTCTTCTTTAAATGTTTGATAGAATTTATCAGCAAAATCATCTCATCCTTGACTTTTCTTTGTGGGAAGTTTTTGTTTATTAATTCAATCTCTTTTTTAATGTTTTCATATTTTCTATATATTCATCTCAGTTATATCTAATTTGTTGACGTAAAACAATAATATTTCCTTATAATTCCTCATAATATTTCCTTACAATTCTTTTATTTCTGCAAAATCAGTAGTAATGTCTCCTCTTTCATTCTTGATTTTAGTAATTTGAATCTTCTCTTTTTTTTCTTGGTAGGTCTAGCTAAGTATTTGTCAATTTTCTTTATCTTTTCAAATAACCAAATTCTGGTTTTATTAATTTTCATTTATTGTTTCCCTTTCTCTATTTTATTTATTCCTGCTCCAATCATTATTGTCTCCATCTTTCTACTTGCTTTGGGTTTAGTTTGTTCTTCTTTTTCTAGTTTTAGATGGTGGAAGTTTAGGTTATTTTCTGATAATATTTCATATGAGACTTTATAGCTATAAAATCCTTCCAACACTGCTTTAGCTCCATCCTATATGTTTTAGGATATTGTGTTTTTATTTGCATCTATCTCAAAGTATTTTCTAACTTTTTTTCCTAATTTCTTCTTTGGATCATTTTTTTAAAGAAGTATATTTAATTTCTACATAATTGTGAATTTTCCAAATGTCCTTTTCTTTTTTTTTTTTTTCTCCAAATGTCCTTTTCTTATCAAGTCCTAATTTTATTCACTGAGGTCAGAGAACATACTTGTATGATTTCAATCTCCATAGATTCATTTCATTAAGGATTGTTTTATGGCCTAACATGGTCTACCTTGGAGAATGATTTACGTGTACTTAAGAAGAATGTGTATTCTGTTGGGTGATATTATATAGATGTTTATTAGATTTTATTGGTTTATAGTGTTGTGTGAGTCATCAACTTCCTTATTGGTCTCCTATTCAGTTGGATACTATCTTTTATAAGCAGTTAAGGATTTAATTTGCTGAACTTTGTTCAGAATTTTTATATTTATCTGGGTCTAAAAATATGGGTCCTATGGCTTTAAGTTGGTGACTGAATATGCTATGCTTCAGAGAGAAATTACTCATTATTCATGCTAGAAACTCAGGAGATGCCACTGACCTGGAACTACTTCATTCTCTCTTGAAGGTCTGCTCAGTATGTGAATGTTATAATTTACCATTCTAACCCTGACCCAAGGCTTAATTTTTCAATAGCAGTGGTGAAAGAGGGATCAACTTTAGGCAACCTTGCAACTTGGGCTGTGACTCAGCCTCTTCTACTTCCTCCTTTGGACTTCCCCTGGACTGCAGTGCAGGTTTTTGTTTTTGTAAAATGACATCCTTTGACACATTTCCCAGTGATGTCTCAAAACAATGTGTCCTTTCCCAGGTTTAGTTACTCTTCAATGGAGGGTTTTCCAGACACCTAGTCAGCATAGGCCAAAAGTAGATCTCATTTACTCGTTACCTGACTGAAATATAGATGCTGTCCTTCCCACTGAGAGGGTGGCTTTCTCTGATACCTACTCTAAATTCCTTTTTTTTTTTTTCCTTTAGAGATGAGGAGAGAGAGAGGAAAAAAGAGGGAGAGGAGAGGCAAAGGGAGAGAGAGAGAGAGAGAGAGAGAATCCCAAGTAGGCTCCATGTCCAGTGTAGAGCTCAACGTGGGGCTCAATCCCACATTCCTGAGATCATGACCTGAGTCAAAATCAAGAGTTGAATGCACAACTGAGTCACACCAAGGTGCCCCTACTCTTAATTCTTCTTATTGAAGATTAACTCCAATCCTTATATTATTGATTTCATAACCTTGAGTCTCTTCTCTGCTTTTTTCTATTGTTATACTTTCTCTTCAGTGTCTTCAATTTCTTCCCTACTGGTGGCTCCTTCCCCTCAGTTTATGAGCATTCTCAGTGACTGCCAATACCAGAAAACCAGGTAACACATCTCCCTTGACTTGTCCTTCTGTACCACACCCTCTTCTCACTCTTCTGAACAATAGTCTCCTTAACCACTATGGATCACTCTGTCTTCAGGTATCCCTTGAATTTAAACTTTCTAAAAACAGTCAACACTGACAGGCTTCACTTTTCCACCTCCCATTTACTTCTTAACTAATGGCAGTTTGGCATCTGTTCCTAACTGCCTTCACTAGTATTACCAAGGGCTTTCTAGTTCCTCTAGTGAGAAATTTTCCAGTTTTTACCTCACTTGATCTTTCTGTGGCACTTACCATTGCTGATCATTCCTTCCTGGAAGCTTGGACTTCTCTTGGATTTTGAGATACCCCTTTCCACTGGTTTTCCTAGATTTTCTCTGATCTCATCTACTTGACAGCTTCTCTTCTTTTGTCCACCTCTTGAAATATTGGTTCCCCCCACCCCCAAGTTTCTGACTTTGGTGCTCTTTCATCCATAAACATTTATATGCTGATGATTCTAAATCTATTTTGTCATATTATCTTCCTTCCTAAACTCTAAGACCAACATATACAACTCTGCCAACCATATCCACTCAGTTATTCTATGAGTATCTCTTTCCAAACTTACCCCAAACTAAATTTATTTGTCCAGTAAATAGTATCCATTATGTGCCCGAGATACACATATTCCTACATTCATGGAGCTTATGGTCATCAACTTACTACACAAAGAAGTGTTCTTTTTGTTCTGTATTTCTTTTGTCAGAGAGAAGAATCACTATTATCTATCCACTCAACCAAGCCAAAACACAGACATTTCCTTGGACACACATTCTCTCTAAACTCCTAATTCTAACTTGCTCTGAAGTTCTATCATTTCTACCTCCTCTTGATTTTCTTTTTCTCCCTATTTGCTATGTCATTGCTGTGGTTCATATCCTTAGTTCTTAATAGAATGAAAATAAAACCTCCTAAGTGCTTTTCCTTTTTTTCTCACCCCTCCTTTGTAGTGCTTTACATACTATAATTCTAATGCTATGACTTATTTCAAACCCTTCAGAGGCTTACTGATGCCTTGGGTTGGTACACAATTTTCATTCGATTCTTAGTTGCTGTTATCATCTTCCAGTTTATCTCTCACTTTCCTAGCACATTCCCCCTTGTGTAGGAAATAGGTTTATTGAGGATGTATATCTTGTTGAAGAATATATATGAATTCTTGAATTTTTTTCTTACAACACACCCTGTCAAGTTACCTTTTTCCATTGGATAACCATTCTTTAAAAGTTTTATTATGATTCCATAACTTTCTAGTCATCTTTATTAGAATAGCCCAATTTCAGTGCCCAAGAATTAGTCTAGCCTATTTAAATCAGTTCAGAGTTTGCTTCAGACTCTCACTTCAAGTCAGCTGGAGAAAGGAGTAGTCTGCTTCTGAGATATCTCCTTTCTATATCTCTTCTCAGCACTAGCTGCTCAAATGTTTGGAGTAGGGAAGAAGGTTAGAGAAGCAGAGTTAATCTGATTTAGTTTACTTTTGGTGGCCTTTGCTGTTATGGTTTCCATGCAGGTTTTATCTGGCCCTTCTGTCTGAGGAACTTCCCTAGAGGAGCAGACATGTCTTACTTATTCTGATACTCCCAACATTGCTTTTTCTAGGTTAGGAATAATATTGCTTGGTCTTATGGCTGCCTGAGTGGATTTATGGCTCTGTCACTCCATTAGTCTCTACATTTCTTCATGTGGAGCTACCAAACTCCAAGGTCCTCTTTCATACCCTCTCAATTTTGTGAAGTTTTGCTCCCCAAATCCTCAGAGACATTCTGGAGTTTGGTTCCTTCAGGTTCTCCCAACATGGACTACTCCAGCAGACCTACTTCCTCCAGAAAAATCTAAACCAGAATTCAACATTCATTTTTTTTTTTTTCAGGTACTCTACCAAATTTGAGAGAACTCAATGGCAAGCACCACTTTCTTCCTTTTGGTGGGCCACAAGGGCTTCACATGATGTCCTTTACTGATAGGACATCAGTACCTAGGCTTGTAGGATACTCTCCCAAGACCTGTCTCACAATGTGATTCAGATATCATTGAAAACATTTGAATATGACTAGAGATTGAGGATGGTGATGTGAATGCACCTAATGCCACAGAACTGTACTCACAAGTAATATAAGTTCTATATTATGTATATTTTGCCACACAAAAGAAAAAAAATTATATATAAAACATCAAAGGGTTTGGTAGGGGAGGGGGTTCTGCAGTTCAGCAGTCTTCTAGTTGATGAGGGGATGCCAGTTTTCATTTTTTACAGGTGCCCTGATTGGATTCTCTTGGAGCTGTCTTAGCTTGGGATAAGAGAATGCATCTCCCTTCCCTCCCCGGTAGAGAAGGGAGGAAATAGTAGCTTTTCTCAACAGACACTGCATGCCCTACAAAGCTGATGACTTATTTCTCCCCAGGGTTCCTTTTCCATTGCTGGGAATTAAGAGTGTTTGTTTCTTATTTGGGGTTATTCTGACCTGATGCTTCTCAGTAATTCCCATGGGAATGTGAGCAGCCCATTTACTGGGGCTGAGGTCCAAATAGAATGTGAGGTAGTTAGTATGTGCTTTGGGTATTAGCCTCTTTCCAGAACAGATAACCTCACTTGACATTCTCTTACATGAGTTTGTACTGATACGTCAAAGTATAAAATGAAAAATGCTATAATAGAATAAAGAATAGATAGAAATTGAAGAGTTTCTCATATTGCCTTGTCTTTTTAGATAGATGTTTCATATCTTCATTTAGAAATGAGAAGGATAAGGAAGATCTTCCACCCAAAATGTATGTTTGGGGTTCTGATTATATATACTTGTCTCCCTTTCATAACTGCCTGTATTTGGTATGTAATTGACCTAAGATCACAGGCTGAAATTTGGAGGCAGAATAAGGATCCAACCCTAGCAAGTGAAGTTCAGCTTCAGATGTTGCAAGTGGGGCAAAGATTCTACTATGACAGTATATGTGGATGTGCCCCTCCTCCATTATGCCTCAGTACCTTTGCTCTTGCTGATACAGAGTTCTAAGAGAAACCACTTACAATGAAATAAAAATATTTCTATACTAATTGGATAGAGCAGGTAAGGTTCCAGAATACCTAACTTGGATCCCCATGGGTGTTCAATTGACTCTTCGTTTTCATCGATCAAATTGGGAAAGTGGCCAGGATCCCATTTTGAATCTTAGTAAGTTCTAATAGCACATGGATAATCTCTTACACAACTTCAGATAAGGGATGTTTTTGATTGCAGAAAATGAAGAGACAGGCAATAGATGTGAAGAATTCCTTGTAAGTGTAGCCATTGCCTTAAAGCACCACGAACTTCTTAAGCCTCACTGTGTTTGATTCTGCTGCCACTCCAGCATGACTGCAGTTTGACCATTTGGAAAAAAGCAGCTATTAAGAATCTTGCATGTGCTATGCCAGCTGTCTGTCATTTTTAGAATATGGCTTTGGTTCTCTATTTTGAGAAGGCATTTTATTCACTTTCCAGTTGGTCAGCATTACTAAGAGACACTCAATTCATCAGAGGTTACTTACAGGGCAAGCTCAGTTGGGAGAGGGAAATGGAGTGATTCTAAAGCATTATGAATGCAGTCCTTTCAAGGGGAGGCAACTTAGTTTCAACTTGAGATGCTACCATGTTCTGCTAAACAGCAGCTGCCATCCTATAGTTCAGTTGTGTTTTTTTTTTCATATTATTAAGGGATTCTCAAAGTCTTGTGAGTTATTTCAGAGATGTTTAGAATGATATTCTTTATTATTCTAGTAACTTGTTTTGATGGAACTGTTGTGTATTCTAATGAAAGATACTAGGTCCTAAGTGTATCAACCTTTCAGCAAGGAGTAATTTACAGCAAAAGCAACATTTTCTCCTATTATCTCAGATGCTGGTTTTAACCCTCAGAATGGTCAATACAATTTTAGCCTAGAGCTGAATTTGATAAAAATAAATTTTTTTATGTTTCTTTTTTTATCGACATAAATTTTTCCTAGAGTTAAATGTACAGATCTTAAGCATATGTAAAATTTAATGAATTCTGATTAATGTTCATTCCTGTTTAACCATCTTTACAATCAAGATATAGATTATTTCCATCACCCCAGAAACTTCTTTTATTTTTACTTCTATTCTCTCGATCCCCTGCAGGCAAATATTGTTCTTTTTGTCACCATAGATTAGTTTTTCCTGTTCTAGAATATCATATGAATAAACTCACCTATATGTGTCTTCTCTGCCTGGCTTTTTTTCACCAACTATATTTTTGAGGTTTGTCCTTATTACATGTATCAGTAGTTCTCTGAGCTTGTATCTGTATCTGTAAGTTGTTTTCACCAAAAATGGGAAATTTTAGCCATTCTTTCTTTTTTTTTTGTAAAGATTTTATTTATTTGACACAGAGAGAGAGATCACAAGTAAGCAGAGGGAGAGGGGGAAACAGGCTCCCCACCGAGCAGAGAGCCCAATGCGGGCCTAGAGCTCAGGACCTGAGATCATGACCCAAGCCAAAGACAGAGGCTTTAACCCACTGAGCCATCCAGGCGCCCCTTAGCCATTATTTTGAGTATTTTTTACCCATCTCATCCTCTCTCCTCTCTTTTTGGGACTCTGATTCTGTGGTTAGACTGTTTAATATTGTCATTTATGTCGCTATAAAGTTTTGCTCACTTTTCCTAATTCTTGCTTTCTTTTTTTCTCATAATAGATTCCTATTGATATTTCTTTTTTTTTTTTAAAGATTTTATTTATTTATTTGACAGAGAGAGAGACAGATCACAAGTAGGCAGAGAGGCAGGCAAAGAGAGAGGGGGAAGCAGGCTCCCCGCTGAGCAGAGAGCCTGATGCGGGGCTCCATTCGAGGACCCTGGGATCATGACCTGAGCCGAAGGCAGAGGCTTTAACCCACTGAGCCACCCAGGTGCCCTTCTATTGATATTTCTTCAAGTTAACTAATTTTTATTCCCTAATCTGCTCTTACGTTCATCTAGTAAAATTTTTGTTTCTAATATTATAATTTTCAGTTCTAGAATTTTCATTTGGCCTTTTTTCATGGTTTCTATTTCTTTGTTGAGATTATTATGATTTAGTTTTTAAGTCCTTAAACATATTATCATAGCTTCTTTAAAGTATGACTATGCTAATTCTAACATGTGAGCTATTTCAGGAACTCTTTCTATTGATTCATTTTTCCCCCCTTGATTATGGGTCACCATAACCCATTTTTAAAATAGTAATGTTTTATTATATACACAACATTTTATATAACGCATTATAGAGACTCTAGACTCCATGATCTTCCTTTCATGAGTGTTGTTTGTTTGGTCTAGTAGTTCAATTACTGGTTTGTCACCTTGATTTTTTTGTTGTTGTTGTTCACCTTGATCTTAGGTATGCTTGGTCTTATGCTTTGTTACAACATATCTCTGGTGTTAAAAATCAAAGTTCAACTGAGTAAATTTAAAGATATAATTAGTCTTATTTAAGAATTCATGAACTGGGCAGCCATCCCATCTGGCAAATACAAGGGAGCTCCAAGGAGTTGTACAAATGACTTTTATAGGCAGAAACAGGGCAGGACAAAGCAATTTATTAGCCAAAGAAAAGAAAGGATTGTTATGGGCAAGGTCCCCTAGGGAGAAAGCAGGAAGTCTTAATATGTAGATTACCTCACCGGTGCTCATCAGGAAATCCTAGACTGGTTTAAAATTCCATTCCTCGGAGAGGCTGAAACTGCATTTAGGTGGTATTAAGGCTTGGTGGGGCTGAAATTAAGTGACTCCATTTTGAACCTGTTGTTTCTTTTTAACACTGGAAAGCCCTATTGTCTCTTAAGCCCTTCTAATTTTGTTAGAGTCAACTTTAAATGTTGTCTTTTTGCTTGAGTCTTTATCCTGCATCAAATGCCGACTGGAAGTATCCCTATGGGAAATGGAAATGTGGACCTCACCCAATGAATGTGGTTTTGTTGTTTTTAAGGATCTAATCTACAGTTTCTGCATTCTTATGGTTGCTCTCCAATGCCTTCAATAGGTAGTGGTTTTGTTTTGTTTTGTTTTTTTAATTTATTTTGTTGAGTGATATAATTGTTATCTTTCAGGGGCTTAGTTAAAATAAACTACTTCTCCATTACTAAAACTTGACTTCAAAATGAGTTTCAAACTGAGTATTTTGTATTATACACATAATGAACTATGAAACTTGGGAAGTGATTAGATGAATATTTACAGATATGTTTTCCTTTCTCTCTAGCAGAGCTGATCTTGTTTTCCCTTTCCCTGGAGATTGCTGTTTAACTCTTGGTTTTCTGCATGCCTCAGCAGTTTGAGCCTCTTCCATTTTTCCTTCTCACCTTCCCAACCTTTGCTTAGTACTTTCCCTGATCACAATACTCTTTACACTAAATTGTGATAATCTATTTACTTGTTTATATATCCCTTCAACTATGGGGGCATGAAGGCTTTACCTTGTTTTATGTCTGGCTCATTAATTGGCACTTATCATACAAATATCCTGATAAATGAATAAGTAAATGGAAGAATTAAACGGAATGGAAATATTTGAAATGGAAATTTGAAACCGAGATTTTCATGAAACTTCTGTTTTTACAAAGGTTTTTAAGTAGTGGTTTTCCTAGACTGAATTTTGTCAGAAGTTATCAGTATTTGAGTTGAGTCATTTTCACACTAATAAAATATGTATGTTCAAAAATATATACAATTTTATACAATTGAAAGGCAGAAGAAGGCTCTAGGTCACTGCTTCTAGCAACTGGAAGGTCGGAGGCAGATTAACAGGAAAGAGGAAGATTAAATTCTCAAGTCATCTGCTCTAATTTCTCTTAAGCCATAACTCGGGAAAAATCTGGAAAAATCTGAATGCATTAATGCATTCCAGAAGAGTGGGTGACAGTGGTTTTATGTCACTTTATGTCACATAGGTTAAATTTTAATGTACAGTTAAACTCCTTTTTGCCAAGTAAGAGAAACTGGACCAATTTATATAGAAAATTCTAGTATAATAACATAACAAGGCTAACGCTAATAAATGGTCTGCTTTTCCTTTTTGAAATGAAGGTGGCTGAGATAGTGAAAAGAAATTTTAGGACAAGGTCTGAACCTTTCTGCTCATCCATAAAAGGATTGAATTTAGTTGTTTTGCATTCTCAAATTTTCCTGTAACATTAACTAGTAAACCTACTTATTTCTTCATTTATTCCTTTATGCACATTTTTTACATGCATACTTCAGGTTAAGGGTATTGCTAGGCCTTGGTTACGCGTAGATGATTAAGACACAGTCTCTCTCCATAAGGCCTCACAGGACTATAATATACCTCATAATATATAAATATTGACATAAACTACAGGGATCATAGAGAAGAATGTTTAACTTTGCTTGAAAAGAAATAGGGAGTGTACCTGGGAGAAAGTGACTCATAAATTAGAACCTGAAAACAAAGTCCAAGATTTTTTAAAAAAATCAGATAGCAAAGTTGCAGATGTAAAGAAGAAAAGGAAAGAGAGAACAGTAGAAGAAAAAGCATAGAGCTAATGCCTTAGAAGAAAGGCCAATGGAAATATGAATCAACCTGCTGCAATTAAAGTCCTTTGGTGATTATTAGTGTCTAGTGCAACATAAGGCTTTGGGCAATTGTGTATCATCTACGGTAGTGCTATTTCCTACTTATGCTATGCAGCTATTGTTATGCCCAGATTTTGAAATCCCCAAAGACCACCAGGGAGCGGAGTCCGATGCAAAAGCAAAAGAGCCTTTATTCGAGCTAGGCTTGAGCTCAGTCTCCCACACTCACCAACGCAGCTGTGTGATGTCGAGAAAGAGCAAGTTTCAAAAAGCGCCGCAGTTTTATAGGGGCCAGTGGCCAATGAGATTGTAACACACACAGCAAGTTGCATAGTCATGTTAGGCCACACACGCAGGTGGCCGATTGAATTACAATTTACCCTATAGTAGCTGTTCGAACTAGCCTATCACTCTGGTCAGAATTGGCGTGCAAGTTTGGCGGGCAAAAGGCGGGGTTTACATCCTTTGGCGGTTGGGGGTTCCGCATTCCTATCGGCTAACTCAAACTAGCTCACCGGCCGGCTAGGCAATGTTCTGACATTCTGTGACCTTTCTCAGGAGCAGGTCATGTAGGGGTTATACACAAGATGGCAGGTGTAGCACAAAATGGAGTTAGCTTTGCTCTGCTCTTTCACTCTACTTGAGGGTACATCTACAAATTTAAAGAATTTGCTCTGTGGTCATGTTTTATTTGGTCAGCACCATCATTTAAATAATTTTTTTTTTTGAGTTTGAATGTACTTACCAGTTTGCAACAACTTCCACATGTCTTTGTTGCTCTATGTATATTTCACACACTTAGGTTTTCTTGCTGATCCTAAAGGTATTTTAGTGTGCAATCCTTAATCCAGAGACTGGTTTTATGATCATTTGAAAAATCTCCAACATAAGACGCAGTATGAATAAACAATTGGATTGACGTTGATTTCAGAGGTTGTGCTGTTTTGTGTTATTATGTTTGAGTCAGAAAATTCTGTTACTTTGGACAGTATAATAAACAGTATTGGTTTAAAGTTTGGATTATTGGACATTAGTCCAATTATCCAGCCAGAAGAGTTTAAATTACAAAGGCCTAGAAATTAGCTTGGACACATGCCTCAGCAGTGACTTCATGAATAGTTAGTGACGTTGGCAAAAATAATTGTGTTGCATAGTATCGTGCTTGTAGGAAGGAAGAACAGTGATAATAAAACAACAATAACACAACAGAGTTATTTTAAGGGAAGTGTTATCCTTGGTAGAAGCTGAACAAAAAGCCCCCTGAGATCTGAGTAAGGGAGATCTTGGGACAAAATCTCCAAAGGGGCAATGATTGTGATTCTAACAGACCCCAGTGCTTTCCCCAGAATTGTGCAACTCCCTTAATTTCTGTCATTTTGTCTTTTGCACTGATAACCTAGCTCAGCCCCCAGGGCTGTGCTTCTCCCCTAGAAAACTCTAGCCCCTATTTAGGTGGAACTCCTTTGTGTTTTGTACTTCAGGACACCAGAGACACAAAGAAGTATTAGCAAGTAACTCTCTTACATACTAAGAAAGATAGATATATATATCTTTATATATATATATATATATATATATCTTTATATATATATATATAAACTTAAACAGGGAAGACTTAACATTATTCAGCACAATTCCTGATTCTCAGATGGCTACACTGTTGCCTCCTACAGTCCTCCTGGTGCCTTGCATGGCTCCCCTCCTCACCTACACCTTTACCAGACACCTGTCTCTGCCTTTTTAGGGCAAGCACCTGCTGATGACCAATTGCTTTGTTGTAGTGACTCCCAAGAGCTTTTCTAATGACCCATCTGCTTGGGATCTAGACTACTGTAAAAGACTTCCTTTTAAATCATTAAGTCTCTTTCCTTAAAATCTTGGGACCATTCGCTCTGTTTTGACATATGAGAAACAGTCTTTTTCAGTGGATTTGCAGCCCAATTGATAATTGCTGTTTCCATCCATTAATGATGGAGCCTCTTAGGCTCAGCTGATTAGCCACACCTACTTTGGAAGCTTTCTAAGATTTATTCATAGAATAGGAGAAGAATAGGATTTTACTTTTGTCAGTCTCGCTGTTGCTCCTAATCATACAATATAGGAAGTATTCATGGAATAATAGAAAGTTCAGCTTTTGCCCACGTTCACCAAGAAAAATATCAGTGTCTGACACAGTTGCCCATATTGTGTTGTCATTATTGTAGTCCAGTTGATAGTGCTTGGTAAGCCAATATGATAGTGCCCATATGCTGGCACAAAGGTCTAGTTCAGTCCTATGAAATTACCACCACAGCAATCGGAAAGAAGTGTTTCACTGAGACAATCACTGAAGCTATTAACTCCTGATGGAATTATTTGTTCCTTTGGAGGCTGCTGGTAACTTCAAACCATTGATATGTTAATGACGGGTGTCCCGAGTATACCCATTGTGTGTATTCAGGAAACAACTAGTAGCTAAATAAATTATTCTGAAAATTGATGAGGAGTATTTGTTATTATCCTTCTCTACCACATCTGCCATTTATAAGTGTGGCCATTAAACTACATAAAATGTGTTTCTCATGAGACTTATTTTTTAATAAATATAACATGAATTTTACATTCAAATAAATACTGTATTCACTGAAAAAAATTCTGATGTTGCTGCCTTTACTTAGAATGTTTTAAAATATTTTTTATAGAAACTGCCTTTAGAGGTTGCAGGAAATTCTTTTGCATATTCTCAATAGTGACAACTTTTTTTTTAATCATTTCTGGGTAAGTTTGATTTTTAGAAATAGGCAAAAGTTATTTGGTGTGAACTCTGGTAAATAAAGTGGCTGATGATAGTAGGTATTATAATTTTGCAGAAGGAAATAAAGTTGAATGTGATGATAAACGATGAGGTCTTTGTTCCGTCTTGTTTTGTAGATCAAGCTGGCCGCCTCAGATCTTCCTCTTCTCATCTATATCCTTTTCTCATCTATATAGCTGAAGAAGGAATGATGGCATGAGTATCAGCATGATATTGGCAAATGCCTGAAAAACCTCTGACAATGTGTTTTCCAACCAGAAGGTTTTAACTTGAAACTTGCTCATAAAAAGTGAGTAAAACCTCTTTTCTCTCCAAGATGCTTTACTGTAACTACTACCATGAGACATTTTTGTGAAAGGAGGGATAATGTTCTTTTTTTGCTCACGTTTGTATTTCCCACACCTCATGTTCTGCATGGCACATAATAGTATATTCAATAAATATTTGTTGAGTGAACAAAATGTAAAAACATGTTGACTTTTCAATGAACATTGGCCCTACTATTAGTGAAAGCAGTGCTAACAAGATAACTTTTAGATAATTATAAATTATAAGTGAATGTAACTAGTTTCTACTATTAAATATAGATTATTTTTGCTTCTATTCATATATTTTAAAAGATAGTAAAAATTATTTCATAATGGCCAACTAAGATTATTTAGATTTTTTTTTTTGAAGATTTTATTTATTTGACAGAGAGAAATACAGCGAGAGAGGGAACACAAGCAGAGGGAATGGTAGTGGGAGAAGCAGGCTTCCTGCCGAGCAAGGAGCCCGATGCGGGGCTTGATCCCGGGACCGGGGGATCATGACCTGAGCCAAAGGCAGACGCTTAACGACTGAGCCACCCAGGCGCCCCTATTTAGATTTTTTTATGATCTGCCAATATAGGGCAAGTATTCACAGAAATTATGATGTTTTCTGAGAGTACTCTTGTTCCTCTACTGAGTAAGCAGAATGATCCTGCTAAAAGTCAGTCAGAACTGTGACCAGTTCTTTGCCCAAAAGCTTCTCCTGGCTCCACATATACTAAGATGGCTCCCTCCAAGGAGCTTTGGATTGGGCAATGATTCCACTTTGGCAGATATCTCCATGGTCAAAATTGTTTATTGTCTGTAAGTTTTAGTTATAAGCTATAGGAATCTGGAAGCTATTTTTTCTAATTGTTTCATTGATCTTACGAGTTTTTCAGGAAAAATTAGGTTCGATTTTGAAGTAACATTATCTGAAATAAAATTAAGGTAAATAAAAAAGCAGAAACTTGGAAATGGTATTAATAGGCAGATAATTTGTTTGAAGTCATCATAGGTAGATTCATAGGTAGTCTTCACTTTGCAGGATTTCACGGCTTTTCAAGGAAAGGAAAGTAGATACGGGAACATGATTTTCATTTTTTTAAATATTTATTTATTTGAGAGAGTGTGCGCTAGAGAGCATGAGCAGGGTAGGGGGGTGGATAGAGCAGGGAAGAGAAGCAGACTCTCCACTGAGTGGGGAGCCTGGCAGGGGGCTCAATCCTAGGACTCTGGGATCATGACCTGAGCTAAGGCAAATGCTGAACTGACTGAGCCACCCAGGAGCCCCAGAAACATAATTTTCTAATCTATTTAGTTTTGGTTGGTTATTGAACATCTTGGTTTTCAAGTATGTTAATTTTATGAAGTGACAAATTAATGATCCTTTAAACTTATTGTCATTTCTCTTTACTTTGTTATCAATTAGGTATCTATTCTATTTTATATTCCTACAGATATATTTGACTAATAAAATATCTTCTAAGAGCAATACTTTAGTGTTATTTTGAGGCTGGAATACTTAGCCCAGAGATCAATAAAAGAACATTGCCATTTTGGGAGAGACAGCTGGAAAAAAAAAAAAAGACAGCTGAAAAATGAGAAATACAAAGATGTATGTCAAAGGACAAATATTTAGTAGAAAGAACATTTCTTACTTTCACATTGAGTCTGGGAGTATTAAGAAAATGGAGGAAATTTGTGAGAGATCTTGTAGAGAGTGTATCCAGTTGATTTTAATGGAAATACCATCTTGAAAATGAAAATACTGGTATATCCCTTAAGTATAAATTTTACTTTACAAAGATATAAGATCTTAAGTGGGATATTATTAGAGTTTTATAAACTCTTTTGTTATCACTCCATTTCCAACAAGTTATGAGAACAGTTTCTATTATAATAATGTTCAAAATCTGATTCCTTTTTTTCTTTTAAATCCATGTCTCTAATTTGGATTATCTCTGGGAAACCTGTTCCTAAGAGGGGATATACAGCATTATAGTTTTATAAGGGAAGATTTAGGGCTGGAAATGGACAAGAAGCTGTGTCACTGCACTTAATTTTTGACCAGAAAGATAATTTTCAGTAACTTTGTTTTGAGAGTTAAACTGTATTTTGTATTTTTAGGTAGACTGGTGATTTGTTGCTGGTGTTTTACCCAGAGGGAGATTTGTAAAGGATTAGTAAGGTCAGAGGAGTTTTATTTTTTAATTCATTGCATAGAATATGTAGTGCTGAGATAAAAGGTGGTTTGCAACTGCACTTTGGAAGAGAAAGGTCGTTTATTCAGCTTCTTTGGATATGAAAATTTTTTATGTGTTGTAACAACATTATTGCCACAAATCAAATAGGAAATCTCATAGTAAAGCTTTCTTTGTTATAATCTCTAGAATATTACTCTTCTCTTTTAAACTTGTACTAAAAATGTTATTTCAGAGTCCCCAAATTCCAGTACCTGGCCACATAGTTCTTCCTGAGGTAGATAAAATATTAGGAACAGATTTGTATCAGCTTCCATATTATTAGTTTTCCTCTCACTTTCTTCTTTGACTTTGGAAAAATAGCTGCAAAGGTTGGTTTGAGACCTTTTATGACTTCTCTCACTCACAGATTTGACTATTTTAGTGTTGACCTTTGTCCCTTCTCTCAGGGATAGAGATAACTTGATACCACTAGTCACGGCGAAGGAAATTGAACATTAAGGATCGAGAGAAGTAAACTATAGAGAAGCAATATCAGTGAATTTTAAGGCAAAAAAGAATGAAAATACCCTCTGGGTATTTTCACATAGAATCAGGTTATAGAAGCAGATAAAAATGTTTTATTGTTTTAGTTTTTTCGTCTAGAAGCATAAAAAGAGCTGAAGAGTTGGAAAGCCATAAAGTCTTACTTGAAAAAGAACTCTGATAATCTTGTTAGGCTGAATTTAGATTGTTACCAAATGTCTTTTTCTTTTTACCTCTTCTACTTGTAAATACATTTTTAAGTTCTTTCTAAATTTTGAGCGTCTGTATTTCACCTGAAAGCCCATGCCAGATAACTGAACGGATTGCTGATTCTTTTATTGTCAATACATTAATCTTTCTTCCATCCCCCCAAATATATATGCCAAAAATTAAGGTGTATTCACATAAAAGGAACATGCTGATAAAATCATCATCATGTGTGTTACTGCTGAGATTTATTTTTATTATGACATTTATCACTCTCTGGTATATTCTTTTTTTTTTTAATATTTTATTTATTTATTTGACAGAGAGAGAGATCACAAGTAGGTAGAGAGGTAGGCAGAGAGAGAGGGGGAAGCAGGCTCCCTGCTGAGCAGAGAGCCCGATGCGGGGCTTGATCCCAGGACCCTGAGATCATGACCTGAGCCAAAGGCAGAGGCTTTAATCCTCTGAGCCACCCAGGCACCTCAACTCTCTGGTATATTCTTGTTTATTTGTTTGTTTATTGTTTGCATCCTTCCACAAGATGGTAATTTTTATGAGAGGGAATATTTATCTTATAAACTTAGAAAGTGTCAGGCACACAGCAGATGTTAAATGTTGGTTGAATAAATGGTTGAATGAATCACCCAAGGCAGACAACTTCCACCATGAAATAGTATCCTATCTCGACTTTGCAGAAAATTCTAACCACTGTTTGGAGATCCACACCTGAATGTCTACCTGCCTTCTTAACTCTTCCACTTGACTCTCTGACAGGAATCTCACATTTAGCATTGTCCAGAGTATACTCCCTAATTTCTCAAACCAAATCTGTTCTAAGTTGAATCCATGTTTTAACCATCTCAAGTAAATGGCTGCTTGATTTCCTTTTTTTCCTTTCCCCTCTGTGTGCAATCTATCAGTAAGTTCAGACAGCTATACCTTCCAAAAAATTTTTTCAAATCTGTCTACTCTTCTTTACCTTTCCATTTTCACTTGGACAGGCTACCACTGTCTCATGTGGACATCTGTAATCGCCTCTAAATTAATGGTTTCTCTGCTTCCATTCTTGCCCCCCATGGTCTGTTCTCCACACAACAAAAGTGCTATTTTAAAAATCCTAAGCCACTTTAGAATGCCTTCCTTTTGCCATTAGAATGAAATCTGAACTCTTTACTGTGTCTACGGACTCGTTCAAGTTCCGCCTCCTCTTCTACCTGACCCTATTCTATGCTTCTCACTAACCTCCAGCCACAATGATGTTCTTCCTGTTCATCAACGAGGCCATGGTCACTCCTGAACTTAGGGCTTGTTGAACTTGCCATACCCTCTGTGTATATTTTGCTCCCATTTTGCCATTTCTAACTCATGTTGTCATTCAGATATCAACTGATATCAATCTACAACAGTGGCCCCCAATCATTCTATCACATTTCCTAATTTATTTTCTTTGTAGAACTTTAACTATAGAAGGTGACTGTGAACTTTCTTTCTGGAACAGAAACTCCATGAGAGCAGAGAACGAGGACTTTCCTTTTTTTTTTTTAGGACTTTCCCTTTCTTCTTCCATATTATTTTCTGGGACCTAGAATAGTGCCTGACATGTTGTGTGCAGGTACTCAATAAAATATAATGAGTGGATATACAGATGAACATGCAGAGATATATCTTCATAAGAGTTAAAAAGATAGCTAAAATATCCTTATCTCTCTTTCCTTAGCTATGGAAACATTTCAGACTTGCTGCTAAAACTGCTAAAACTACCAACTGACACAGAGATAAGGTAGGAAGAAAAGATAAATAGTTTTGTGAGCTCTAAGCTTACACGAAAAAGGCAGAGGTAGGGAAAAGCCTGTGTGTCCAAGTGCCTAGGGAAGAAGTCAAGTGCCAGTGTGAGTGGCTCTGTTATTAGTAGGAACGTGCAAGTCTCCACATTACGAGGCCTTCCCGCCAGCTGCCGTTTCTCTGAGACATTCAGGTGTCAGCTGGAAAAGGATACTTTCTGTAAGTCTCCCTTGAGCATCATTCAGTGCTTTTTCTTTAAAAAAGTGGAAGTTTCAATTAAGTTTTTGAAAGGAAGGTTATCTTTGAGATGTAAATAATATGTTAACATTGTACTCATCTCTAAAAAGCTGAGTACATTAACTTGGAATGTGCTGAGCTAGTGGTAAATTGATATCCAGCCTGTAGTTGCCAGAGGATTTTTGTCTCATTTCTTCGCACAGGAGAGAAAATGCAAGGGAGCCCGGGTCAATTAATTGCCTGCTGGGGTACTGCCCTATCTATTTTGGGCAGGGAAAACTGGAGAGGGTTGACTGGTTTACTCTCTAAGTAGCTTCTTGCCGAGAGAGCATAGTTTCAAAATCCTAGAAACCATATGTGTTCGTTTAATCAGAGTTTGGCCCTGAGGAGAATTAAAATGAAAGGAAATTCCACAATTAGAAGGTGTGGAAGTGGAAAGCCGACTATATCAAGCCCTTAGAGAGGCAGTATGGATTGGTGAGATTACATTCTTAGGGTGTATAATAGGCCAAGGTTTTAATTTCCAGATTCTTTCACTTAAGAGCTTCTGTGTCTGAATTCTAGTGGCATGGAGACCTGTCCAGGCTTTTCTTCCCTCCATTATAGGGGCCTCACCTTTGTAGTTCTTACCTACAACTGAAAAAGAGGAGAGTCCCAAGTTTGCAAGAGGTCTGAATAGAGGTTTCTAGCAAAGACCTGGACAAAAAGCCTACCTTCACAATGGGCTTTGTTTTCCTTCTTTCCCAGGATGTATTTCCTATTCTATCAGGTGGGCTTTTTACTAAAAAAATCAAATAAAGTTTCATGGAGGATCATAGGAGCCACTGTTTGTGTTTATTTGGGATCCCTGCAGGAAACCTCTGCTAAATTAACTTGGTGACAAGTTATAAATTGTGCATCATTAATCGACGTTGACATGGAGCCGTGCACAGGGAGGTGGTCCAATCAGATAGAATGATACGGGACAAAGCTTGGTGGCATTCCCAGCAGAGATGGGAAGATTGAATCTGAGTTTAGAAGTTTTGAGGGATAAATGGATGTCTAGTCTTAAATCCGGTGCTAATATAGAATTGTTCTATTTTTAATTTTTTGAGGAACCTTGATATTGTTTTCTGTAGTAACTATACCAGTTTATGCTCTCATCAATGGTGTTTGGAGGTGCTCTGTTTTTCACATCCTTGCCAACACTATTTATCCTTTGTCTTTTTGATAAAAGAGACTCTATCAGGTGTGAGGTGATATCACATGGTGGTTTTGATTTTCATTTCCCTGATGGTAAGTGATGTTGAGTATCTTTTCATGTGTCTGTTGGTCATTTGTATGTCTCATTTTGAGAAATGTCTGTTTGGGTCTTTTGCTCATTTTTTAATCAGGTTACTTGTTTTTCTGTTACTGAATTGTTGGAGTTCCTTATATATTTTGCTATTAAACTCTTATCAGATACATGGTGTGCAAATATTTTCTCCCATTCTGTAGGTTACTTTTTCACTCTGTCGATTGTTTCTTTTTCTGAGTAGAAGCATTTGAATTGGTGTAATCCAACTTGTCTGTTTTTGCTTTTGTTGCCCATGCTTTTGATCATATCCAAAAAATCATTGCCACCACCAATGTCAAGAAGATTTTTCTCTATTTTCTTCTAACAGTTTTATGGTTTAGGGTCTTACATTTAAGGGTTTTTTTGTTTGGTTTGGTTTTTACCTTTAAATTTTCAGTCCATTTTGAGTTGATTTTTGTGTATGTATAAGGGTCCAATTTCATTCTTCTGCATATGGTTATCCAGTTTTCCCAACAGCATTGGTTGATGGGACTTTTTTTCCCTATTGTTTGCTCTTGGCAGCCTTATCAAAGTTTAGTTGATCATAAATGATTGAATTTATTTTTGGTTTTCTTATTTTGTTCTATTGGTCTATATGTCTGTTTTTATGCCAGGACCACGCTATTTTTTTTTTTTTAAGATTTTTTAAAATTTTTTATTTATTTATTTGACAGAGAGGAGAGAGATCACAAGTAGGCAGAGAGGCAGGCAACGAGAGAGGGGGAAGCAGGCTCCCTGCCGAGCAGAGAGCCCCATGTGGGGCTCGATCCCAGGACCCTGAGATCATGACCTGACCCAAAGGCAGAGGCTTTAACCCACTGAGCCACCCAGGTGCCCCTATTTTTTTTTTTTTTAAAGATTTTATTTATTTATTTGACAGAGAGAGAGATCACAAGTAGGCAGAGAGGCAGGCAGAGAGAGAGGAGGAAGCAGGCTCCCTGCTGAGCAGAGAGGCCAATGTGGGGCTTGATTCCAGGACCCTGAGATCATGACCTGAGCCGAAGACAGAGGCTTTAACCCACTGAGCCACCCAGGTTCCCCCATACTATTTTTGATCCCACTTCTGAATATATATTCAAAGAGAATGAAATCAGGATCTTGAAGTGATATCTGTACTGTACTTCCAGGTTCATTACATCATTACTCACAATAGCCAAGTCAGGGAAACAACCTAAATGTCTGTCAGTAAATAAATGGATAAAGAAAATGGCATATGTCTGTATACATATATGGAGACACTATGCATTAGCTTTTGGAATACTAGTTTTTGTTAATAGTTAATTGTGGCCATTTCACAATTTATACATACATTAAAAATCAAGTTGTAAGGGGCACCTGGGTGGCTCAGTGGGTTTAAGCCTCTGCCTTCAGCTTGGGTCATGATCTCGGGGTCCTGGGATGGAGTCCCGCATCGGGCTCTCTGCTCAGCAGGGAGCCTCCCCCCCCCCCACATTTGCCTCTCTGCCTACTTGTGATCTCTCTCTCTCTCTGTCAAATAAATAAATAAAATCTTAAAAAAAAATCAAGTTGTATATCTTCAACATATATGCTTTTTATTTCTCATTCATACCTAAATAAAGCTGGAGGGAAAACCAATTAAAAAAAAAAAAAGAAACCCAGCATTAATAACCTTAATATGAGAAGAGCACCTGATAAAAAAAGTAAGAACAGTACAAAGACAAAAACTCACTGGTAAACAAGTAGAGGTCTGGAAATGATTTTTTAATTACTCACACGTACATTGACTATCTCTGTCTTCCTCAGGAACTTTATTCCAGTGCTCATTTCCTTCACCATTCCTTCCTTATCCTCTTCCAAATATGGAAATAGCTCTTCAATTCGCAAATGATTTTGGTCTGCAGTTTGCTATGTACCCGGGAGAAAACAATGAATAAAATAAGCTGTACTTCAAGGTATTTAAATAGGAAGGTAAATATACATGTACACAAATTTAATTTTATATAGTATTTTATGTATAAGCATGTTCAAGGGGTACAAATAGCACTGATGCAAAGAAAAAAATGCTTAAACCCATGTGAGGTGTGTGAGGTGCTGAGAATGAGATATTTAAATGCATTTAGCAAGGGGGTTATGGAAGTGCTAACCAGCTGACTGATTACTGTGTTATTTTCGGCATGACTTTTTTTTTATCAGAGGGTAGAAAGGCTATTTCATTCCATTCCTGTTAATAGAAAATTTGAAATCCACAATAATGTTGTATTTATGTAACTCCGTATAATTAATTAGAACATAAACTTTAAAAAAAAGATTTTATTTATTTATTTGACAGAGAGAAAATGCATGGGAGCACAGGCAGAGGCAGAAGGGGAAGCAGCTCTTTGCTAAGCAGAGGACTCTGAGGTCATGACGTGAGCCAAAGGTAGACACTTAACTGATGGAGCCACCCAGGAGCCCCTAGAACATAAACTTTTAAATAAGAGTGTCAGTGACATAAAACAGGTTCTTCTTGAAACAATAAATCAAAATGATATTCTATTGTATTTTTTTGCATGGTTCATCAGGTTAATTCTTGTTTGTACTTAAGTCTTTTTTTTTTAAATCTAGAATCAGAATGTGTATTTTTTTTTTTTTAA
>CM053618.1:17059900-17122514 GCA_028646535.1 Procyon lotor
TCTTAAATCAAAACTTTGTGATAATCCATGTTGAAAATAGAGGAATTTGAAGTGAATTCGTCTTTTACCTTTTATTCAGTAATAACTTCAGTTTAAGTTATATTATTCAAAGGCTACTGGAGCTTTCATAAATTATTCATTTGCAAAGATCTAGCTATTTCAAGCCACATCCCCTGAAACAGAATGGGTTGAGTAAGATGGTTTCATTTTGCCAAAGCATTCATAAATTTCCCTTTGCCTTACTTCCGAAACTAATTTGGATGTCTGTTTGCTTAAGGGACGTTTATTTCCCACTATCAGGTTATCACATCTAATAGTTCCCTTTTATAGAACAACCTGAGGATGAGTTTTTTCTCATTCTGATAACCTTCTAAACTGAGAGAAAAATTAACTGCATCTCTGGGAATTTCAGCAATTCTTTAATCTTCCTACACAAGCCAGCCATTTCCTTAACATTGGTGATTTCATGTCTTATAGGAAAAGCAAGAACTGTTTTCTTTTTGTGTTTTCCTATTAATACAGATTTCGATAGTAATATGCTTATCTTCCTTGATACTCTTGTTTGTGTATTTTTGTTACAGTTAGGATGACAGTACATTGATTATAAATATTTCCTTTTTATTAAGATTTTATTTTTAAATAATCTCTACACCCAACATATGGCTCAAACTCATAGCCCTGAGATCAAGAGTCACATCCTCCACTAACTGAGCCAGGTAGGTGCCCCAAGAATATTTCTAAGTAAGGTATTTTCTGGGTAGATTTCTGTTAGTCTGAATCAGCCCTCTCCATTATTAGATACAGATGCTCAGCTGGTAATCAATCACCTAAAATTATGCTTTGGAAAAACCTCATATGCAGAGATACTCAACTTGTCATAGCTACAATTTGTAAGTAATTCCACAAAATTTATATTCTGTAATCTCCTTGAAAGATTAACTCAGTGACTGAAAGATTGCTTCTCTTCCTGAAAACAAGTATTATTTAGTAAAAGTGGTGCTATTTAGTGCAATATTGTTGAGCTTTGTTGGGTTTCATGTTCTGAGTCATTTATCCTTTTCCTGTCTTTCCTCTTCCATGCAAAAAAGTCCTTTGATTGACCTTGTGGTGAGACCTGGGGACAGGTTGGGGTAGAGAATCGGGACATGGAATTGCATTTCCATGGCTTGAAAGCAGCCTAATGGGAAGGGGTAGGAGATTCCAAAAGTCATGGGAATGGAAAGCCAGAAAACTTCAATTAAGAAGGACTTAATGAGCAATAAGTAAAAGCAACAAACACGGATTGACTAATTTTCCAAGAAATTTGATCATGAAGTTAAGGAGACTGAAGAATGGATTAGAATTAGGAAAGTTGCTTTAAAGCTAGAGTAGATTTGAGCATGTTTACCTAGAAGAAGAGCCAGTGAAGATGGAGAGATTGATGATAGAAAAGAGCAGGAATAATTCTTTAAAACTCTTGGAAGAAGTTAGAAGGAGAAAGATCAAGAGCTCATCTGGAGGGGTTAGCAATAGCACAAAAGCAGAATACCTCTTGAGAGGCTAAAATGAGGTGAGAAAGAATTATGAAGATACAGAATGTGATGGTTAATTTTATTTGTCAACTTGGTTAGACTATGATACACAATTGTTTGGTCAAATACCAGTCTAAGTTTTGCTGTGAAGATATTCTTTTAGATGAGATGGACATTTAAATCACCAGACTCTGGGTAAAACATTATTTCCAAAAAGTGGGTGGGCCTCATCCAATCAGTTGCAGGTTCTAAAAGCAAAGTCTGAGGTTCTTGAGAAAAAAGGAATTCTGCCTACAAACAGCTTTTGGACTTGAACTGCAACATCAACTCTTCTCCCAGTCTCCACCCTATTGTTTTCCCAGTCCCTCAATTGTATGAACTAATTCCATATGCTAGATCTCTTTTTCTTTATATATGTTGGTTTTCAATGTCAGGAGTCCCCTAGGTGAAATCTGAAACTAGCCCCTGTATGAGGAGAGACCTAAGAAAGAGACCACTCCAGATTAGCAGTTTTATTAGGCAAAGGGACTTAGATATGAGGCTTGTCTTGGGAGGCCATAAATCAAGTAGATCTCAAAAGTTTCTGCAAGAAACTCAAGAATTTATACAGAAGGCTTATCAGGTTCCTCATGCATTGAGACCAGGTGGTCTCAATAACACATTGCTCTCTCAAGGCTGTATCCTTAAAGTGGTTGCTAGTACAGGAATAGTGAGTGGAAGGTACATTCCAAGAATGAGGGGTTTAGATTAGGAGCCTCAGATTGCTCAAGGACAGCTTGAGGGTCAACCAGCAGTCATGTCCTCTCAGTGACCTCCTCTCACAATGTATGTGCATCCAACTGGTTCTGTTTCTCTGAAAAACCCTGACCAATACATAGATTCAGAATGAAATGGAAGGGTTTTGAAGATGCTCAGGTTAGTAATAGCAATCTTTTTGGTATAATGGGGACTAAGATATGTCATGGAAGTGAGGACGAGGCCTGAAAGTAGAAGTTTTCAAAGAATTTTTAGGTAGGTCCATGAAACTATGAATTCTTCCAGAACGGGGAGCTTACCTTATTAATTTTGTGTCCTAAAATCATAGCATGACAGTTGACATTGTGAAAATACCCAACAGAGGCCTATTGTTTGTCAAATAAGCCGAACAAAAAGACTATGAAGGCCCCAGCAAAGATTGGATACTACAAACTCACCGTGAATAAATTGTTACAGCTTTGTAACTTTTTACAATAACATTGGTCCTCTGGATGTTGGATCAGAATCAGTGAGCCATGGGAATCAGCACAGCACACAGAGAACTCTTGAGGGTCAAGAGATCAAAGGCAACCAGTATGACTTGTTAGTAAACGAGCATGGGGTTTAGTAAACGAGCTACGTACTATGAAAATGACACAGTGAAACCTGGGCTGAGTTAAAAAGTAAAAGAAGACAGATTGGGATGATTGGTCTGAGAGAACTGGAATTAATGGGAACAAGGGAATTAATGATTTAGTGAAGACAGGGAGAATGTTTAATGGGAGAAGTAGTGTAGAGGGATAGGAAGAAAGGAAGTATTTGTCTATGAGCTTCATAAGTCTCAGAATCATGGTGGTGATAGTTTTGAGTGGCCAAAATAGGGGTGAGATAAAGATTGGTATATGCAAAGAATATATAGTTATTTTGCTATTTTTACATACTATAAGTCCTTAATATACAATTTACATTTTTATTCTTGCTATTTATATGTATTTTAATTCCTTAGTATATAAGTTAAGAAGGTCTTGACAAATAGAAAATACAGATGCTCAGGTGTTGAGTCTTAAGAGCACTGAACTTGGAATTAGAAGACCTTGGAATAAGGCCAGTCTTTTCTGTTTGCTAGATGAGTGAATGTGGGCAATCCATGTAACCTCATTAAGCTTTTATCTTACAAAAGATGAATGATAATAGTTCAGATTACTGTAAAGATTTCATGAAAAATACAGGGACCTTTTTCAACTATGAAGTCTAAATATATGGTAATATTTAACAAATATTAATTAAACATGATACTTTCTTCGAGAAACATTTCCTTATTTCCTTATTTGAAAAAGATACTTAAGGGTTCATTTTTAGTCTGATGCTGGCATAATTAAATTAAATTAAAACATCTTAATTATGTTTATGAATTTTATTTAATAATTATAAGTATTCAAGAGAGCATTATGTATAGTTTAATCTAATGTAAACCAAAACCAAAATACAAAAGCCCCTGAATGTACTTAAATATTGTGATTTCCCTTGTATTTAAAGGGATAATTCTTATTCTTATGGTTCTCTCTCCTACCAGCGATGGAGTATATTTATGTGTTTGTGTTTAATTTACTTATTTTCTTCTTTTTCTTTTTTTTTTTTTAATTTTTTTAAGTTTTAAAAGATTTTATTTATTTGGAGAGAGAGAGCACAAGAGGGGAAGGGTCAGAGGGAAAAGCAGACTCCCTGCTGAGCACCTGATGTGGGACTTAATCCTGGGTCTCCAAGATCACAGCTTAGCTAAAAGGAGTCGCTTAACCATCTGAGCCATCCAGGCACCCTCTTCTTTTTTTAAAAACAGATTTATTTGTTTATTTACTTAAGAGAGAGGGAGAGAGAGAGAGCAGAGGGAGGGACAGAGGGAGAGGGCGAGAAGCCAGCTCCCTACTAAGGGGGGAGTCCAACATGGGGCTGCATCCCATGACCCTGAAATCATGACCTGAGCAGAAACCAAGAGTTGGACACTTAACTGACTGAGTCACCCAGGCGTCCCTAATTTACTTGCTTCCAATAAAATACAATCCTAGACATAGAAGAGTAACTATAAATTGTATATTCTCTGAATACGGCTAAAGTTAACCAAAAGGATTCATTTCATGTTAGACTTTAAGCCAGAAATAAAGAAAAAATAAATGCAGTATACAAGTGCAAAATAAAAAAAAATACAATTTATGTAATTTTTTTCAGTAAGTGTTAATTTTTTTTTTAAGATTTTATTTATTGGACAGAGAGAGATCACAAGTAGGCGGAGAGGCAGGCAGAGAGAGGGCGGGGGAAGCAGGCTCCCCGCAGAGCAGAGAGCCAGATGCAGAGCTCAATCCCAGGATCCTGAGATCATGACCCGAGCTGAAGGCAAAGAAAGGCTTTAACCCACTGAGCCACCCAGGCGCCCCACTAAGTATTATTTTTTTATAGTTAATGTTGTAAGTTCTGAAATTCAGGCTCTTAACAAAATTGCTAGGCAGATATTCAATATCTACCCCTATTTTTTTTAAAGGTTGTATTTATTTATTTGACAGAGAGAGATCACAAGTAGGCAGAGAGGCAGTTTGGGGGGAGGGATGGGGAGCAGACTCCCCGCTGAGCAGAGAGCCCGATTCAGGGCTCAATCCCAGGACCCCGAGATCATGACCTTAGCCAAAGGCAGAGGCTTTAACCTACTGAGCCACCCAGGTGCCCCAAATATCTACCCTTAAATGACAAATCTTAACTTGAATGTTAAGCCCCTATATAATCAACACAATATTTAGTATAAAATATATAAACAGTTGTTAACACCCATAATTTTCTGTACCTGAGGTGATATTTAATGCATTGTACAAGACCTATTATGATAATGTATAACAGGAAATCCTTTTCACTTTGGACTCTATGGAGAAAGGAATTCTTTCCATCAACATGGCTTTCCTTCAACATGTTCCAGCCTTCATTATCACAGAGAACAGAACCCAGGTCTTGGCAGGAAGCAAGAACATATGCACAGAGCATTCAGGTTAGAAAGGAAGAGAGTTTGGGATTCTTGCAGCCATTTCGGAGAGTGTTAGGCTATAAGCAGGGCTACTATAACCAAACCTCTAAAGTGTAGGGATTTAAGCAAGGTAGAATCCCAACTTCTCTTTCACATACCAGAGAATAAATAGGCAGGCAGGGCAGATAGCGTGACTTAATCAATGAGACCAAGAATGCAGGATGGTGGGATGGCTTTGCCATCATCATGTGACTTTTTTCTCTAGCTCGAAGGCAGCTCCTTGAAGTGTCCCTCTTCCCAGGCATCTAGAAGAGTGAAAGGAAGAAAGCTGAGCTCTTTTTGCAGATGTGAACCAGAGATTGTTCCTATCTCTTCCATTCACATCCTCTTGTCTAAAACTTACACGGTCACATTGAACTGCAAGAAAAGCTGGGTGATGTAGTTTCTAACTGGTAAGATTTATGCCCTGTAATTGGTGGTGTCATCTTTTCCTCTTCTGTCTTCTACCACCAATGTGTAATCTATAAGTGAGTTCTGATATTTTGACTTCTAGATGATTTCCATTATTTTCCATAGGCCTAACAATACTCTACATTCCTTGTCTGGCCTACTGTAGTACCCTAAGTGGTCTGCTTGCCTTGCTAAGTCATTTCTCACATAGTACTCACTGAATTCTAAATATGTAAACCAAATCTCATCATCCTTTTTTTTAAGCCATGTCTTCTCATTTCTAGAGATTAAAGTCCAGACTTCCACCATGAACCATAAGATCTAGTAATGGAGCGCCTGGGTGGCTCAGTCGGTTAGGCCTCTGACTCTTGATTTCTGCTCAGGTCATGATCTCATGAATCCTGCAGTTGAACACCACATGGGGTTCCCCTCAGCAGGGAGTCTGCTCAGCAGGGAGTCTGCTTGGGATACTCTCTCTCCCTTTATATCTCCCTGCACTCGTGCATGTGCCACTCTCTCTCATAAATAAATAAATCTTAAAAAAAAAAAAAGACTCAGCAATGACCAGGCTCTAGTCTATCCAGCCCCATTCTTGTCCTATGCTTTTCCCTGGTCACTATGTTCTGGCCACTCTAGCATTTACCTTTTTCTAGAGCACAGTGATCCCTTCCCAGCCTCAGACCTTTCAACCCACTATTCCTCGTCCAAGAAATTTTTTGTGGGGATCTTTGTGTGGCCGGGTTATGCTTGTCTCTTGACACTCTGCACAAATGTCATCTCTTCTGAGAACCTTTGTTGACTACTCTTTCTAAGCAGCATGGCTTGTTTCAGTTCGGCCTTATCAGCCATCTTGTTTATTTCCTCCATAACACTTATTAAATTATATAAGTATTTTATCTCTTTGCTTATTGATTGGTTCATTGTCTCCTCATTAGAAAGTATTCCTTAAGATTGCTTGATTTGCCTCTTATTCTGAACACTGACATGTAAAAAGAGCTTAACAAATGGTCCATTGAAGGAGTGACTAAATAAATTGGTGGATTTCATATGCTTCTTACAAATAAAAATCTTGTGTCCATGATGGAAAAATCAGGTAAACAAAGCCTTATACAGGTTTACCTTTATTAGTTTCATTTCTGACTTTGGTATATTACATGTTACACTTGAGCCATGAGTTTATCAACCCTAGATGGTGTTTGGAGTTTTAGCCATGCTCTTCTGTGGCAGGTTGAATGGCGGACCTCCAGAAGTTATGTTCATGTCTTAATACCTGGATCCTGTGAATGCTACCTTATTTGAAAAAAGGTCTTTGCAAATGTAATTAAGGCTCTTGAGATGAGATCATCTTAGATTAATTGGATGAGCCCTAAATCCAATGACTGATGTCCTGGTAAAGGTAGAGAGAGATCTGAAAAACTAGAGAATGTGATGTGGGAAGAGAGGTAGAGATTGGAGTTATACTGCTGTAAGCCAAGGAATGCCTGAGCCCCTGGAAGCTGGAAGAGGCAGGAAGTGTTCTCTCTTAGAGGCTTTGCAGTGACTGGGACCCTGCTGGCAACTTGATTCAGACTTCTGTCCAAGAACTGAGAGAGATTTTTATTGTTTCAAGTCACCTGAATGATTTTTCAGTGTAAGTGTGGCCCAAATATTGCATGGAACGTACTTATACCAAAAAATTATTTGTTATTTATCTGAAATTCTAATTTAACTGGGCATTCTGTATTTTTATTTGCTAAATCTGGCAATTTTACTCTAATCCCAAGAATATGTGAAAATCAAGAACTGGCTGGGGATGATATGTAGATTCTGCCAAGTAAGAATTGGCATCACATTTTTAAAAAAAAGTCTATTAAGTAACCAAAAGAAAATGAAATTGGTGTCATGGGAGTTTTAAATATGCTACAAGATCTTGAAATTTTGCCCAGAAAAGTAACTAAGCAAAATGCTTGGAAGTATAAAAGGTCTTTGGTGTTCCAAATCTGATCTAAAACTATCTCAGGAGTGGCTCATTTGTTTCTTATGACTGTAAAAAGTAAGAACTGGATTCCATCTGATCCTGACTTAATTTTTTTTTTTTACATTTCTGGGGAATTAAGAGTGAATTAAGCACTGCCTCTTATTTCTACTACTAAAGTATATTAGATTCAGCTTGAAAATAGGTAGATTAAGATATAGGAATTAAAAAAAAATTAGACTGAAAGTATTGTTCAGTGAAGTGCAAGGAGAGGCAATCTTCTCTGAGGGCCTACAGGGATTTCTTAGCAATGAGTGAGGAACCTCTATGAGCCCATATTTTCTTCACCTGTCTCAGGACAATAAAATCACCAATGAGGCAAAATTCTGGTATACTCTGTTTAAATTTTGTATTCCTAATGTTTATAATCACCTTCTTTTTTTCCCTCCTTGTGAATTTTTAAGCACAAATATCATGAAAGCTGTTAAATAAGTAATTAAACCATTTCAGGATAAGTTGAACAGGCAAATGGGGTGGGGGCAGCAGTGGGGGAAGAGAGAAAGAAAATGAAAACAGAGCACTGAAATTCCCCAAATCTCTGCTTTATTCAATGAAAGACTAAGTGAATTGGATGGATTTCTTGTCTCTTACAAATAAGAATCAGGTGCTTATGGTGGACAAACCAGGTAAAAAATCCTTATATAGAGATTTTATTCTACTAGCTTTATTTCTGACTAGACTGTACTGAGTGAAATAAATACCTAAGCAAAAGACAACCTCACCTCCCCCATTGCTCTTTAGGAAGGAAAGAGCAACAGAGACAGAGGGAAGGAAAACTGAGAAAGTGCCAAATGGTGGATGATGTTAGTGCTGTAGGAGGTCTCAGAGTCTCTAGGGGGCCCTGAGGCTGTGGTGGCTTGTAGAGGCTTCAGCAGTGGAAGATAGTGCTGAGGCCACACCTCTCTCAGAGTCAAGGCTGAGGACAGGGAGTGGATCACCATCACCAAACTGGGCTGCCCGGTCAAGGACAGGAAGATCGAGTCTGTGGAAGAGATTTATCTCTTCTCTCTGCCCATCAAGGAATTTGAGATTTTTGCCTTTTTCCTGTGTCCCTCAAGGATGAAGTTTTTGTCGTCACTCATGGAAATAATGCTCTCAGACACCAATCTGAGGAGTCATGCAGGGCTGCCTCTACAAGGGAGAGTAGCTGCAGCTGAATTCTGCACAAAGCTTTTATTTAGTTTCTTATCAGCAAAGGAAGGACAGATATATCCAAGTTTGGGGAAGGAATACAAAGAGATAGCAATTATCTGGAAGCCGGAAAGCAGGCCTGCACCCTCCCCTATGCAGGGACACACAAGGAGGGGGTCATGGGATAAGGGAGGAACAGGATGTGTGCTAGCAGTCCCCAAGGGTTACTTTCTTTCCTAGCTCCTTATCTCTGCCTTGCCCCAGGAGATGATGGGATCCTGTTCCTTCCAGTCCATTGCATTCAACAGCTGGAGAATAGGAAGGCTGCTGACGTTTCACCTGCTTCCACAGTCACCCCTGAGGGTTTCCAATACATTTTCTAAGAATAACTCCACAGGTTTTGAGGATTATGCCAGTGTAAAAGCAGACCTTTGCTGGCCAGTGGGCCAGGATCAAGGCATTTGTTACCATCAAGCATTACAATGGACATGTTGTTCTCGGACAAAGTGCTCCCAAGAGGTAGCCATTGCCATCCATGGTGCCAACATCTGGCTACACTCTCCATCATTCTGTACAGTAAGGCTACTAGGTGAATGAGATCAGCAAGCTCCATACCATTGCTTACAAGGAGACCTGCTGCTGTGGCTCTGTGCTGGTGCCCTGCACCCCTCTTCCCTTCCCCCCTGGCCCCCTCCCCCAAGGCACTGTGGTCCTCTAGGCCACTATGCCTGAGATGGCCAGCAACAAGGACTACCACACCTTGTCCAGAGGCTGTACCACCACCCTGTATGACTTCACCAAGGCCACCTTTAATGCCATACCCAAGACCTACAGCATTCTCAACCCTGAACTCTGGAAAGATGTGCTCACCAAGTCTCTCAAGAATCCACCGAGTGTGTCAAAGGACCCACACCAGTCTCTGTGCAGAGAACCCAGGCAATATCTGTGGCCACCAAATAGTTTTTATATGAGAAAAATAAAATGAAGTACTTTTTTTTTAAAGGGAAACTAGAAAAAGAAGAACAAAGCCCCATGTTAGTAGAAGTAAGGAAATAACAAAGAT
Organism: Procyon lotor; assembly: GCA_028646535.1. NCBI lineage: Eukaryota > Metazoa > Chordata > Mammalia > Carnivora > Procyonidae > Procyon > Procyon lotor. Next base: position 17,069,809 of record CM053618.1, read on the forward strand.
CAAAGCAGAAATAAATGAAATGAAGACTAAAAAAGCAATGGAAAAGACCAACGAAGCAGAGCCGGTTCTTTGAAAAGTTAAACAAAATTAACAGACCTATAGTCTGACTCATCAAGAAGAAAAGAGGGCTCAAATAAACAAAATCAGAAATTAAAGAAGAGATGTTATAACTAATACAACAAAAATAGAAAGGATTGTAAGTAACTACTGTGAACAATTATATGCTGGCAAATTTGACAACCTAGAAAAATGGGTAAATTCCTAGAAACGTACAACCTTCTAATACTGAATTGTGAAGAGACAGAAAATCTGAAAAGCCCAATTATTAGTAAGGAGATTGAATCAGTAGTTAAAAACTCCTTACCAAAAAAGTCCAGGGTCAGACTGCTTCAGTGGTGAATTCTACCAAACATTCAAAGAAAAATTAATATCAGTCCTTCTTAAACTCTCTCTAGAAGAGGGGATACTTAACAAACTCATTTTATAAGTCCGGCTTTATCTGATTCCAAAGTCAGACAAGGACACCATAAGAAAAGACAGTTATAGGCAAATATCTGTGGAGAATATAGATGCAAAAATCCTCAACAAAATATTATTAAACCAAGTTCAAAAAAACATTAAAAGAATGGGGCGCCTGGTTGCTCAGTTGGTTAAGCATCCAACTCTTGATTTCAGCTCAGGTGATGATCTCAGGGTCATGAGACTGAGCCCCATGTTGGACTCCATGCTCAGCAGAGAGGCTGCTTGTCCTTCTCCCTCCTTGTCCACCCCTACTGTCCTTGCATGCATGACTCTTTGTGTGTGTGTGTGTGTGTGTGTGTGTGTGTGTGTGTGTGTGTTTTCTCTCTCTCAAATAAGTAAATAAATAAAATCTTAAAAAAAAAAAACCTTAAAACGATCAGATACCATGATCAAATGGGATTTATTCCAGGTTGCAAGGATGGTTCAACATTGGCAAATCAATCAACCTAATACACTGCATTAACAAATGAAAGGTAAAAGTCATATGATCATCTTAGTAGATGCAGAAAAAGCAGTTTACAAAATTCAGCATCCTTTTGTGATAAAAACTTTCAACAGAGTAGGTACAGAGGGAGCATACCTCAACATAATAAAGGTCGTATATGACAAGCCCACAACTAACATCAGACTCAACAATGAGAAGATCAAGAAGATTCTCTACATCTAGAATAAGACAAGGATGTTTCCTCTCACCACTTTTATTCAACATAATATTGGAAGTTCTAGCCAGAGCAATTAGGCACAAAAAGAAATAAAACACATCCAAATTGGAAAAGAAGTAAAACTATCTCTATTTGCAGACATGATGCTGTATATAGACCCCACCAAAAGACCTTTAGAATGAATAAATGAATTCAGTAAAGTTGCAGGATACAAAAATCAATATATAGAAATCTATGGCATTTCTATATACTAATAATGAACTATCAGAAAAATTAAGAAAACAATTTCATTTATAATTGCATCAAAAAGAATAAAATACCTAGAATTTAACCAAAGAGATTAAAGTTTTATACACTAAAATCTATAAGACACAAATAAAAGAAATTAGAGGAGACTCAAATAAATGGAAAGATATTACATGCTCATTGATTGGAAGAATTAATATTATTAAAATGTTAAGAGCAACTGGGTGGCTCAGTTGGTTAAACATCTGTCTTCTGCTCATGTCATGATCCCAGGGTCCTGGGATCAAGCCCCACATGGGGCTCCCTTCTTAGCAGGGAGTCTGATTCTCCGTCTTCCTCTGCCCCTCCCCCTTCCTTGTGCACTCTCTCTGTCACTCTCTCTCTCAAATAAATAAAATCTTTAAATATATACATATTATTCATGTGTTCACACTACACAATCTAATCTATAGATTCGATGCCATCCCTAGCAAAATTTCAATGGCATTTTTCACAGAACTGGAACAAATTTAAAATCATAGGGAACCACAAAAGACCCTGAATAGCCAAAGTAATCTTGAGAAAGAAGAACAAAACTGGAGGCTTCACACTCCCTGATTCCAAACTATATTGCAAAACTATAAGAATTAAAACAGTGTGGTATTGGAATAAAAACAGACACATAGGTCAGTGGAATACAATAGGCAGCCCATAAAATCGACCTACATATTAATTTATCTTTTTTTTTTTCTGAGAGAGGGCGCGCATGCAGGGGACTGGATAAGAGTAGAGGGAGAAGGAGAGAGAGCATCTTAAGCAGGCTCTTCTTGTCATCTTATCATTCTGCTCATCTGAAGCAGGGCATGCCCAGTGTGGGACCCAAAGTGGGACTCAATCCCACCACCCTGAGATCATGACCTGAGCTGAAATCAAGAATTGGACACCTAACTGACTGAGCCACCCTGTGCCCCAATGCTAATTATTTTATGACAAAGGAGCCAAGACTATACAATGGGGAAAGGATAGTCTCTTAAATAAACGTTGTTGGGAAAATTGGACAGCAACACACAAAAGAATGAAACTGGATCACTATCTTACACCATACACAAAAAATTAACTCAAAATGGATTAGAGACTTGAATGTAAAACCAAAACCGTAAAACACCTAGAAGGAGACATAGGAGGTAAGCTCTTTGACATCTGTCTTGGTGATGATTTTTTGAATTTGACACCAAAAGCAAATGCAGTGAAAGCAAAAATAAATAAACATGACTATATCAAACTATAAAGCTTCTGCGGAGCAAGGGAAACCATCAACAAAATAAAAAAGCAACCTCCTGAATGGAAGGTTTTGAAAAATATTTGAAAAATATTTTCAATATTTTCAAATTGGATCAATGAAATTTTATTTGATTTGAATCAAATTTGAATCAATAATTCAAAAATATTTTCAATATTATCAAATATTTCAAAAATATTTGAAAAATATTTTCAAATCATATATCTGATAAGGGGTTAATATCCAGAATGTGTAAAAGAGCTTATACAGTAGCAATAAACAATAGCAAACAAACAACCAAACCAAAAAGCAAACAAAAAAATCCGGTTAAAACATGAGCAGAGAATCTGAATAGACTTTTTTTCTGAAGAAGGCAGAGAGATGGCCAATGGTGTAGGAAAAGATGCTCATCAAGGAAATGTAAGCCAAAACCATAGTGAGATATCACTTCACACCTGTTAGAAGAGCTATCATCAAAAGGACTAGAGGGATGCCTGGTGCCCTATGTAGGGCTCCCTGCTCAGTGGGGAGTCTGCTTCTTCCTCTCCCTTTGCCCCCCCTCAGCTCATGCTCTCTCTCTCACTTTCTCTCTCAAATAAATAAGTAAAGTCTTAGAAAAAAAAAAAAGAACAAGAAATTACAAGTGTTGGCAAGGATGTGGAGAAAAGAGAACCACTGTACCCCACTAGGGGAAATGTAAACTGGTGCAATGACTATGGAAATCAGTAGGGATGTCCCTCAAAAAAATTAAAAAATAAACTGCCATATGATTCAGCATATTCATCTTAAGAAAACAAAAGCGTTACCTTGAAAATGTATCTGCACCCCCATTTCATTGCAGCATTATTTACAGTAGTCAAGATATGGAAACAAACTGTCCATCAACAGATAAATGGATAAAGAAAATATGGTATATATTTACAATGGAATATTATTCCGCCATGAAGAAATGAAATATTGCCATTTGCAACAACATGGATGGACCATGAAGGCATTAGGCTAAGTGAAATGGGTGATGAGAGTCTAAAGTTACAAACTTCCAGTTATAAAATAAGTAAGTCATGGGCACCTGACTGGCTCAGTCAGAAAAGTGTGTGACTCTTGATCTCTCAGAGTTTGAGCCCCATGTTGGGCATAGAGATTACTTAAAAATAAATAAATGAAAACTAAAATAAATAAGCCAACAGGATGTAATATACAGCATGGCAATATAGTTAATACTGTATTGCATATTTGAAAGTTGCTAAGAGAATAAATCTTAAAAGTTCTCATTACAAGAAAAAAAGTTTGTAAGGTTGTACAGTGACAGATGTTAATTACACTTGCTGTGGTGATCATTTCACGGTATATACAAATATTGCATCCTTATGTTTTACACCTGAAACTCATATAATGTTGTATGTCAATCATACTTCAATTAAAATAAAAAAAGAGAGAGGCCTAAGTATGTAGGAGGTTGGGAAGGAGGGGCGGGGAGTATAGGTGAAAAAGACAGAGACTTTCCAAAGAGGTTGTCACAGGAGAAAAGCTGAGAATTTGGTAATGATTTTCTACCAAAGACAGAGCAATAGGGACTAATTGATCATTGGCCAAGAAAGTTTCTGGAAGGTCTGATGTTTATTCATTAACTTATTCCTCAATCATTTATTGACTACTCAGTATGTGTTAGATGTGGAGGATTCTCCAGAGAAAAAGTGTTAAGCCGCTGACTTCAGAGAGTGGGCTGTATAGAGAGAGGAGAAAGATATGCTACAAAGAGAGAAAGTGCCATAACAACTAAGCTATCATAATAGAAATGTTTTATAGGGTGTAGTAAACAGACCAAGGAAATGGGCATGGAATGCAGGGAAGAGGACGTGGGTATCAAAATCTTTACAGTTTTGGCGCCCAGGTCACACGTCTGTGTTTTATTGGATTGATCTGTTCTCTGAGGTTAGGCACATATTTTGGAGCAGCTAGTGAAGAGTCTGAGAATATTAAATAAAACAATCATATTTACAAGCGGCTACCCTTTATCCAGTGCCTCTCATGTGCCAGGCACTGTAGATACCATGTTAATCCTCACAATAACCTTATGAAGTAGAGAGTCTTATTCCCATTTTACAAATGAGGACGTTTAGGGTCAGAGGACAGGAAAAATCATCTAGGTTATCACGGTGACAGACCCAAACCAAACTTGGTTGCCACATTTTCCACTTAACCTTGCTGTCTGTGTATTAGAAAACCCATGTATTAATAGTTTCTTTGCTCTGAAGTGTGTCCTACCTAATGTGTTGATGATTTAATAGTTAACTTCCAATTGTTGTAAAGGAAAGAAACCCCTTTCCTTGATGAAAGCAGAAGTTGAGGGTCTCTGATTTAAGTGGCTCTGCTTTCTACTAGATCCCCATTGTCTTATGTGATGCTTAAGGCTGGCTGTCACTGAAAATCCGCAAACTGAAGTACAGTTATCAGAAAATGTGGTGTTTCGCCTCAGGACACAAACCAAAACCATTGTATTTGGCACCTACTTGGATATACTAATCTGATCAATGTGATTTTTGATATTTAGATATTCTTTTACTGCATCTGCCTGTGTCCCTAGGAGATGGTTTCTATTGGTGTCTTTTAGGTAGGACTGTGGGTGAGTCAGGGCAGCTGCTCAGAAGTGTGCTTTAGTGCAGTGCTCCTCAAACGTCATTGTGCTTTCGGGTACGCTTGGGATCTTGTGAATCTCTGGGTCTGAACTACGGCTGACGTTCTGCATTTCTCAATGTTGTCGCTTCCTGATGATGCTCAGGTTCTGATTTGCAGACCACACTTGGAATAGCAGGGGCACAGAGTGAACACACAGCCTCCATCTGATTTAGAATGCCTTCCTCCCATAATGCTATATGACTTAACCCATTTATTAAAAAATAATTATTCAGTGCCTGCAATGTACAGACACCATGCATGACACAGATTATATATACTTTAATATATATATATCCTCTCTATATATTTTCAAATATATATATGAAGAAGTGCAATCTCTATGTATTCTAAATGTGCACTTCTGTAGGGGGAGTAGTGCAATAAGAGGGGGTTGAGTATTCTTTTTATTCTTACTTGCATTGTGTCAAAAGTTACAGTACATCTTTTTTTTGTAATTTAAAATTAAAAAAGTTAATTTTGAGAGTAGTTTGCATTGTAGTAGGGAAGAGAACATATTACATGTTAAGGCAATAGTGTTACCGTGAAAACATATGGGGAAGGTCATAAAAAGTCACTCTGGGACTTTTAACTGTATCTGAAAACAAGTGTAGATATGTTAAAGGTTATTTCTGCAGGGAAGGGAGACATGATTATATTTGGGTTTAAAATAATAGTTTAGGATTCAGTCTGATTAGCAGGTGGTAAGTCTGGAGGCAGGTAGAGCAGTTAGAAGGCTGTTGCTATAAACTAGGAAAGTTGAGATTTTAAGAAGGGTGGATTTTAAGAATCAGTAATAGGGTTGTATGTGAAGAATGAAGAAAAGGGAGAGTCAGGGATGACTCCTTGTTTTCTGATGTGGGCAGTTGAATAGGTGGTCATCCTATTCATTGAACAGAGAAGACAAGAGGAGGAGATTTGAGAATTTGAAATGAGAATGGCACCTCTAAATTAAAATGTCTAATGTTGTTGTTGGATAGAGTTGTAGGACTTAGGAGAGGTGCCTGGGCTGGAAATACAGGCTTGGATGATGACCAAAGCTATGACACTGGTTAAGCCCATCTAAGGAAAATATATATTGTTAAAGCTTTTTAGCTGGAGAGTACACATATGGGCTTCAGTGAGTCTTAAACCTTCATCATTTATATGAAAGCATTAACTTAAAAATTTTTATTTGATTATTATTTTTAATTTCAGTATAGTTAACATACAGTGTTATATTAGTTGCAGGTGTACAATAAAGTGATTCAACAATTCTATACCTTTCTCAGTGCTTATCATGATAAGTGCCCTCCTTAATCCCCTTCACCTATTTCACCTGTCCCTCTACCCACCTTCCCTCTGGTAACCATCAGTTTGTTCTCTATAGTTAAGGGTCTGTTTCTTGGTTGTCTCTCTCTTAAGAAAAATTAACATTTATGTGCATTTTTCTGGTGACAGTGATCCTGAGGCTTAGTGAAATTTTACCCTGAAAAGTTTAAGAACCATTAGGGTGGAAAGTGAAGAGAGATCAGGATGGAACCTGAGACACCAACAAAAAGCTATGTGAGAGAGAAGAGGTCTCAGAAGAGAATCCTGGGAGAAAGCCAACCCAAGGGAAACCTCATCAGGGGTTCCTAGTCCCTGCAGCTTCAACTCTTTATTTATTTTCCCACAGTTTTTCCTGGTGTAGATTCTAGGAAAAAAAAGGCCTGGCATCTGGAAGACTGGGCCACAGACACGGATAAGGTTGGGGGTAGAAATAACAAATTAAAGGGGAGGGGACTAATGAACATTTAGTTGGACTTCAGGCCTATGGGTTTTCAGAGACACAATTCTTAGACTTTTCTGAAACTTAGAAATGTCCATTTACACCTTCAGTAAAGAAAATTAATAAATATAATCCTTTTAGGATAAAGAATTGTCCGTGGAATATGTAATTGCTTTTTATTCATCAGGCTCTATGAAAGCAGATGAAAGCAGAATCCAGCATTAACTTCACCTGGTAAAATTCAGATAAATGATCAAATGTCTTTTGAAGTACAAATAGAATATTCATTTGTAATTCATGTTCTTTGCAAATACATTATATTTTGAAAGATTTTCACACCAGTTGGACTAAGAACAATTCAACCTTGATCCTGTATCTTTTTTGTTTTTTTAAATTAATACTTAACACTAGGGGCGCCTGGGTGGCTCAGTGGGTTAAGGCCTCTGCCTTAGGCTCAGGTCATGATCTCAGGGTCCTGGGATTGAGCCCCACATCAGGCTCTCTGCTCAGCAGGGAGCCTGCTCCCCTCACCCGCCCCCCTGCCTCTCTTCCTGCTTGTGATCTCTCTCTCTCTCTCTCTGTCAGATAAATAAATAAATAAATAATCTTAAAAAAATAATACTTAACACTAGTGACACTTTAATGTTGTCCCCAGAACTCAATTTGCTACTTATCTTTATAGGTTTAGGGCAGGAACTTTGTTACAGAGTGCTAAAAAATATATGATACCAGTAATCAGGAAAGAGAAGGCATAGGGCTCTCTAACAAGTTTCTGACTGGAGTATTTACTCAGTGGTCAAATATTGTATTTCTACACTGGTCAATCACCTTTGTGTTGGTAACTGTATTAGTTTTCTACTGCTATATAACAAATTAGCCCCAAACCCAGTGTTTTAAAACAAGCAGTTATCTCATCGTTTCTTTGAGTCAGGGGTGGCTTAGGTGAGTGATTCTGGCTTGAGGTTTCTTGTGAGATTGCAGTTAAGATGGAGATTGGGGCTATAGTCATCTGAAGGCTTCATGTGACATAAAGATTTGATTTCAAGGTGGTTGATTTGCATGGCTGTTGGTAGGAGGCCTTAGTTTCTTGTCATGTGAATTTCTCTGTAGGATTTCTTGAGTGTAATAGCACAGCAGCTAGCTTCCTCTAAATTGAGAGATCAACGAAAGCAAGATGGAAGTCTTAATGTCTTTTATGACCTAGTTTGGAGGTTACACTGTCATTTCTGCAACATCCTATTAGTTATCAACGTCTGTATTATGCAATGTGGGAGACTATACTAGCATATACCAGCATATTCCTAGTATGAATACTAGGAAGCAGAGATTATTGGGAGTTCTCATGGAGGCTGGCTATCAGAGTAACAAAAATTAATGTTTTTTAAGTAAGTGTTCTCTTGGAGATTATAAATTCTGTTAAAACAACCATCACTACTGCTACTACCACCACCAAGCATGATGCTTTATTCCCTCCCAGTTTTATTGAGATATAATTGCCATAAAACATTGTATAATTTTAAAGCGTACAACATAAAGATTTGAGAAATGCACATGTTGTGAAATGATTACCACACTAAATTTACTTAACATCCATCACCCTAACATGCTGCTTTAGAGGTATGTCAAAGGTGTACTCAATCACTAATTAAGACTGAGACACAGTTACGTCTTGAAGTAGAGCTATTGTCAATAATGTCACCTTAGCTATAAAGAGGAATATCTAGGTATTTTTGCTTCCATTTTTAACATAGTGACCTCTACATTGGAAGTCTTAGGTCTCATTGTGAGTCAGGTTTAATGGATGAGATGATCAGGTAAAGTTGGGGTTCAGCAGAACAGTTAATGGATATATTTTCAGTAGATTGAATTTGGCAAGGTGTCAGTTGCTTTTCGTCAAGAATTTGACGAAATTTGACGAATTTGATGAATTTGACGAAAATCCCATGAAGATTAAGCCTTTGTTTCATGGAAAATAATTACTCCATCTCTTCCTTATCCATACAATCTATAAAAGCCTAGTCTGTGAAAAGTATTTATGTACACAGAGTTTCATGACCCTTTAAAAAGTCTTCCATTTCCCTTCCTTCTTTTTGAGGACTTCCAAAAATCCCATTCCTTATTCAAACATAACTAAATTCTAAGACAATTTGTGCCAAACTGTAAACTTAGAATTAATGTAAGCTGTGAACTTAAGATGTCTTTTGAATGTTCCATGAATGGTTAATAAAGACATGAAGTACTTAGGAGAAACTCAAAATAGAATATGGTATAGGTCAGTGTTAGACCTCATTCTGGACTCTCTAACAGCTACTTCCTGCAGCTCTCTTGGGCTGTATTCTGTAAACAGGGGAGTCATTGTCATGAACTGTAGGCATTTCCAACAGGGTGGATTCCATCCTTCTGGAGACAGAGAAAGGAGTTAATTAACATGAGAGCATGGGGAGATGTTTTCTGAGGTCATTGCTTGCCTTTATGTTACTGAAGATGAAGGATTACTCCTGAAATTTAGAAAGAAATCTTGGTTATGTTCTTATTGTAGCTTTTTGTTCTGTCAGGGGACTTAAGTGCTAGTTATATTTGAGAATAGTTTGATTTTGCCACCTGAGGAATAAACCAAGAAGAAGGGAAATTTAAAATGAGCTACCTAGGGGGGATAGTAAGCTTAACTAAATCACTAACACTCCAGTGACTCAGCTTGTATTGATTCTTAAAAGCAGAGCTGCAACTAAATTTGCTTTAAGTTCAAATTATCATACAGAAGTTCACCTGTTTTTATCCCTTTATTGATAAAATAATGCAAATATACCTCTTAAATTCTAATGGAAAACTGACTCCCTCTCTGAAGAATTTGTTGTTCATTTTGTGGGTAGGGTATTTGTACAATTCTCAGAAAACGTTACCTTAGTGATTCTTAGAGCTTGGTGAAGTAAAGAAGTGGCAGGCAGGAGATCTACCATCTGTACCTACAGGTAATTTAGTGAAGGTCACATATACTAATAGACAAGGAACTACATGAGTTAAATATTTGTTGAATGAGTGGATAAGAGTTTTAAGGAAACTGTTCTCTAAAAAAGGGAAATAAGATATGTGCAGAAATACTTCTAAATGCTAAAAGATCATCATACAACTTTGTGATAATTCCCCGGAAGAAATAATTTCTTTCAGTTAGAGAAATCTGGGAGTGATTCAGACAGCCTGGGCATGTGGAACCTTTCTCCAGCAATATTCCATAGCTAAAAACGTTTGTACATCCCTGCCCTTTTGAACCTAGGGTACTTCCCAAGGTTGGATAAAATCAATAAGGTGAACTGAGAGGCCTACAAATTCCAGAGTGCTAGTCAGGACATCACCAAAATAGTTGAGATCTACAGTGGGTAGAGAAGTACAGGATGTGAGAGGAAGTGATGGATGGGAAACGAGAGGACACAAATTCCTTCTCAGCCATGCCTCATTGGTCAGATGGGTCTAATGAAGGTGATATGTGTGAAAGCACCTGGCAGGATGCTGGTCAGGTTGCCATGCTTAATGATGGAGTAGCACCTAAATTAATAAATTGGCTCTGACTCAATGTTGGGAATCAGGAATGGGGTTAATAGAATGGAATAATAAAGTAAGACCAAAGGGAGCAAACACCATTATGAATGAGAACAAGGTTCACAGAAGTGAGCTAGTGGAAAGGATCGATAGAAGCTGTGGTCCTTTCAGACTTTTTCTTTTACACATTAGAACTCTAGTAACCTAGCTTATCTGTTTTGCAAATGCTTTTCATGTTCTCCATAATTCTTCTTGTACATAAATTTGATGCCTGGCCATGATGCACACTCATCGTTAGAAAACTGCTCTCCAGCAAGCCGTGACACATTCGCTTTCCCTGTTTGAAACATCCACTTACAGAAAGTATTGTTTTTCCCCAAATGTCTTTATGACAGTTGCACCTGAAATTATGTAGGTTATTTAGATATAACATAAACTGATGAAATATAAATGCAAAAAGATGGGAATATTATTTCCATGAAAATTTAAGTTGAATGATATGGAGAGATGTGATAAAATTTAATTGCCAAAAAAGATGGCTCTCCCATGTAGAGGTGGGTGAGAGAAACATAAAGGATTGAAAAAAATATTGGAACAATATGCACTTGGATTTGTTTTGTTTTGTTTGTTCTTGCATGAAGCAGTATCATGGTGAGTATACAAGGGAGCCAGACCTGTCTCAGTTGAAATCTGCTTCACCCACTAGGCAGCTGGGTGACTCTCAATGCCTGTTTTCACATCTGTAAAACAGGGATAATAAATAGCCCCAATTTCAATCAGTGTGGCTGCAGTGATTTTTTCCTATTAACTAGAGGAGTTAGGACAGACTTCACAGGTTAATGGCACGGTTTTTTTGTAAAAAACCTCCACTCACTTCAGATACCAGCCACAAGTTAGGGGTTCCAGGCCATCCCCACTTCCGAGCAGCTGGCTATGAATTGAGGATTTCTACTCACGTTCCGCTCAAGTTTGATCATGGGCGAGAATGACTCACAGAACTTCAGGAAGTGCCATACTTATGACTACACTTTTATTAGAGCAAAAGGATACAAATCAGAACCAGTTGATCTGGAGAGATGCATAGGGTGAGGTCTGGGAGGAACCCAAATACAAGGAGGACTCTAGTCATCCCCCCGTGGAGTTCCAGGCATTGTTACCTCCACCAGGGACAACGAAGTGCTGCAACACTCAAAACTATAGCCAACCAAGGAAGGTCACCTGAGCTGCCTTGTTGTTTGCAGTTTTAATTGGGGTTTCGTGACAGAGGTATGGCTAATTAAGTAACTGGCCTCACAGTTGAATTCAAGTCTCCCAGCCCCTCTCTGCTACTCAGAGTTTGGGCTGATATCACCCAGCTTAATACCCCAACCCTCTAATCACATGGTTGGTCTTTGTGACATGGCCAGACCCTGTTCTGAGTCATTTCCCTAACAGAAACCATTCTGGGGTGCACCACGAATCATCTCATTACCATAAACTATGAGGGACCCCCATAAGTAGTAAGGACAGTCTTCCCACTTGGGACTTTCCGAGGGTTTGGAGGCCATTTCCCAGGAACCAGGGACAAAGTCCAGCTGAATGCTCTATTATACAGTGGCTAAAAGAGTTAGTGTCTGAAAAGCACTTAGAACACTGCAGACACAAAGGAAACACTGTATCAATGTTTGCTAAGGAACTAATACATTCTCACTCCACTTTGAAGATGCCAAACCAAAATTCATCTATTTACTAAATACTGATATCTTTTAGAACTATCTCTTGGGTATAATAGCATCAGACAAAAGGACTTTTGTTGCATTCTTTGTGTTGTTTTTCTTTTAGGTCCTTTTTTAAAACCCTAGAAAGCATAATGAGCTATAATTTTATGCCAATAAACTATGTTGGAAACTACATGGAGTGAAACCTATACCAACAGATAGGCTGCCAGGAGATTTGGATTCTAGTCCTAGCTTTGTTTTTGATTAGTTGTTTGACTTTAGGAAATTCCTAAGCTCCTTGAACCTCAGTTTTCTTTATCTGGCATTGATCTAATTGCTTAGGGATCATTTAGCACCAAAATATTTCTTGGATGAAAATTACATTTTTTTCCTTATCTCTACACTCCTCCCCTTTGGCCTCCTGTCCACCATGTTTTTCTAATTTGAATTTTTTTTAAAAAAATAATGAACTTCATTTAAATCAGATCTAAAATGTTATCTTGTGGGAAAGTCAATATTCTGATTCATTTGATGTTATTATTCATATTATTGTTAATATTATGATTATTCAGGTCACTGATGCCTGTAAGTAATAGGAATCATAGCATCATTATGATAATGGTAAATGTTAAATGAGATAGTGAAAATGCCATGTGCTGGTAAAATTTGATGGTAGAACATGTTTTTATCTTGTTTCACTGTTTTTTTTTTTTAATGATTTGTCTAAATATTTGTTATTCAATGCTGATTTAATATAAATTTAAAGCTAGCACTTATTGACAGTAGTATACATGTAAGACTCTCTATTCCCAAGAAAGAGTAAGACAGAAACCTAATATCTATAACTAGATCTATATTTATATCTGTATCTATCATCTATTTAGCTATCAACAGCTAGCTAGTTATAAACAACTATATATAGAAAGACCAATAGGATGAACAAATTATGAAAAAAATCATATAAAACTCATTGATGATAATAATGAAAAGATGTTACTTGAGTGAAAGACATTTTTATAGTCTTTATTTTTTAAAATTTTTAATTTAAATTCAATGCAGTTAACATATAGTGTATTATTAGTTTCAGGGGTAGAATTTAGTGATTCATCAGTTACATATACTATCCAGTGCCCATTACATCAAGTGCCCTCCTTAATGCCCATCTCCCAATTACCCCACCACCCCCTCACCTCCCCTCCAGCAACCCTCAGTTTGTTCCCTATAGTTGAGTCTTTTATGGTTTGCCTCCCTCTCTGTTTTTGTTTTTCCTTTAGAAAGAACATACCATTAAAAATAATCTTGGGGTGCGTGGGTGACTCAGTTGGTTGAGTATCAAACTCTTGATTTCAGCTCAGGTCATGATCTCAGGGTCCTGGGATTGAGCCCTGTATTGCACTCCTCATACAATGGGGAGTCTGCTTGAGGATTCCTTTCTCCCTCTCCCTTATGCCCCTTCCTCTGCTCATTCTCTCTCTCTCTCTCTCTCTCTCTCTCTCAAATAAATAAATATTTAAAAAAATATTTATTACTACTTGAATTTTTTATACCCTTTATATACAGAGGTTGTCCTTGCAACAACTTCATACTTGTAGAAGAGCATTTTTTTACATGATCTGTGAGATAGGGAAGGATCCTGCAGTCAAGTATACTTGGGAAATACTGGGGTACTTTTCACAGTCAAAGAAAAAAGAAACGAATGTCTTCACAGTATTCAAGGTTAAGGAATTTGTGGCATTTTCCAAATGTATTTATCCATGCAAATCTTTCTTAGTGAAATACTCATTAATGCCACAGGAAACACTAAATAGGGCAAAAAAAAAAAAAAAATCCCAACAAATAAGCAAACAAGCAACCCCTCTCAAGAAAAACATGTCTCAAAGGAGCCCTTAACCAAAGGCAAACACTGCCTTTGATCTCACACAGAAAGAATTTGACTTATATTTTCCAAGTAGTTCATAGCACATTGACTATTTTATTACCTAGTTAATAGTTTTTAAAAGAACAATGTAGAATATAGTTTAAAATAATTATAAGAAGCCAAACTATCAGCAGATCTTAACAAGACTCTAATGCTGAATGAGGAAACAAAATATAAGAAAATGGATATAGAACTTAATTTTTGCATAGAATATAACAGATGTTCATAGTATGACTGTGGCATTAAGGAGAAGTTAAATTATGTTTATGATCTTTGTAGAAGAACGCATTTTTGGCAAGGTATTTGTAAAAAATGATTTAAAAAAACCCTTTGCTTAAAGTTTTTGTTTTATTGGTAAACTCCTGTTATCCAGAAAATTAACTTATACAGAGCATCTCATTCTTTAACAGTGCCAGGCCATGAAAGGGAGATGTAGCTATGACGTGAAGGAAGAAACACTATGATCACGAAACTGGGGCCACTTTCGCAACTTTGTTATATTGGATCCAGCTTTTAAATTTCCCTGAATCCAGCTTTTGTCAGATGTTAAATAGAGATGGTAAATTCTGCTTCCCAGGATTATTGTGAAATCAAATGAGGCCTAATATATGAAATCATCTAGTACTCAACTCACAGAACAGAAGCCTGTAATAAGGGTTCTTCAAAAGTAATTTACTATTATTATTTGAAACCTAGAAAGACTTGGAATCATTTAATTTTTCAAAACCTTTTTGGGCTGGTGATCCAACAGGTTTTGAGTTTTTAGAAAAAGCAAACTATCGTTAACAAGGCCAGACGCTGAAGGAGGGAGGAAAGAGGATTTAGCAATTATGGGTGATTTTTAAGTGGGCAATTTCATGAGTGGTGAGGTTGGAGGCCAGATTGCAGGGATGTGAGTATCAACAAGAAATTCGATCAAGAAGCCAGGCGGAGAAGGAGAAGAGAGGGAAATAGGGTAGAAGCCTGAAGGGTTTAGGCAAGGGATTTTTTTTTTCTTTCCCAGATTGGGAGTAGATGACATCCTTAAATTTCTTAAAGGTTAGCAAGAATAAAGAGGAAGAGAGTGTCAAGAGTACAGATAAAAGAATCGGGTCTGTTTCCAGATCAGGCTTACTCACTAATTCAGTGTTGGGCACCATCCATAGCTCCTCCGAGTCCCTGTGAAACGGAGGTGCTCATACCATCCTTATCCCCTCCATGACTTTGGGATGAAGTTCACTTGAAGTAAAGCCAGTAAAAGCACCTTGAAAGTGATGGGGTATGCTATCCTACAAAGTAAGTAGAAATCTTTTCCGAAGATGGTCTCTCTGTCCAAGGTACTTACCTTTATGGAGGGTGCTATGAAAATGTTCCTTGGCTATTTATCAAGGGCACTCTCGGGGAAGTGTTTCTTGAACTAAGTTACACTAACAGGGCAAATACACTTTTAGATTACAAGGCAAATCAGCCCTTCTGGTTTATAGGCTAAGAGCCCTTCCCCGGCTCTCTGGACACTCTGCCTCAGTTCTTGTTTTCATTACTTACCAACTGCTGTGCGGCCTGTCAGCTCTGTGTTCTTCATCTCACACACTTTAACCATATCTCTCAGCAATTTTCTGTCTGGAAAAATTGCCTGCTCTTTGTTTTCGTGGAGGTAAAACGGTAACCACTTAAGGCCCATTTACAAAAGGAGAAAAAAAGACGGTTTAGAAACCTAGTGTCAAATACGGCTTTTTCAAACCAAGTTGTGTTTTGAACACTGTAGTATCAACAGAGTCAAAAGTTAAAATTTTTTTTTTTTATTACACAGACTGTGAAAGATCTTCTGGAGTCTGAACTTTAAATATAATCCCTTAATTTCTGATTGAGTTTATTCTTCAGCTCTTGAATTTATTTTTGGCACAGTATATACTATGTGGGGCCAAGGAAAAAAGACATTTTCCAAGAATTATAGATCCTCAACAAGAATCTAAGCACCTTAGAAGGAAAAACTTCAGAAAGATGTTTAACAGTTTATTCTCTGCTTTAATGATTTATTCCTCAACCAGGTATCATTTTAGACATGGGGAGATAAAGATGAACAAGGCATTATATTGTTCTTTTACATTTATTATTTTTAAAAAATATTTTATTTATGTATTTGAGAGACAGAACAGGTGAGAGAGAGCATGCTGGGGGAGGGGCAGAGGGAGACAGCGAAGCAGACTTTCCACTGAGCAGGGAGCCCCATGTGGGGCTCATCCCAGAACCCGGAGATCATGAACTGAGCCAAAGGCAAATGGATGCTTGACCGACTGAGCCACCCAGGTGCCTTGGCTTTGCATCATTCTAAATGAACGTTGGCATGTAGGAAAATAATTGCACTGCAGAATGGTGAATGTTAGGATGGAGTTGTGTATACAACCTAGGGGTCTCAGAAACCGTGCAGGGGAGCAGAGGTGGCCAGGGGTCGGCTGTGAGAATAAAGACATCTCCTGCACTGCTTGCCAGATGAGAGGTTTTTAACAAGCCTGCAGCTCCTGCTACCAACATAAGTGAGGGAGCCCAGAAGGGCAGTGTGATCACAACGACTTTTTATTTTGTTTTGGGGATTTAATCTTTGTTCATTTTTCTTTACAGCTTGATTCGAGTAAAAGTGCCGTATAATAAATTGCACATATCTAGCTACGTTTTGACATATTTATGCACTTGTCAAATAACCACCGTGATCAAGTAATGAACATGCCACTACCCCACACACTTCCCTGTGCCCATCTGTAAGCCTTCCCTTTTGTCCCCCTTTCCTCCCCTTCTCAAGGAACCACAGATCTGCTTCTGTTACTTTGCATTAGTTTGCATTTTCTAGAGTTTCATATAGAGAGAACTGTACACTGTGTGCTCATTTTTCATCTGGCTTCTTTCACTCACTACAATTATTGTGATATTCACCCATGTCATTATGTGCATCAATATTTCATTTCATTTCTTTACTTTTTCTTTTTTTTTTTGCTTAGTAGTGTTCCACTGTATGGATATGCCACGTTTTTGTTTTTTCCATTTACCTCCTGACAGACATATGGGTTATTTCCAGTTTTTGGCTATGGAATCTAAAGTTGTGAATATTCCTATCTAAGCTTTTATAAGGACTTATACTTTCATTTCTCTTGGGTAAATACCTGAAAGGGGATTGACAAGATCAAAAGGTATATGTAGGATTAATTTTTTAAAAATATTTTATTTATTTATTTGACAGAGAGAGAGAGATTGAGATCACAAGTAGGCAGAGAGGCAGGCAGAGGGAGAAGGAGAAGCAGGCTCCCTGCTGAGCGGAGAGCCCGTTGCAGGGCTCCATCCCAGGACCCTGGGATCATGACCTGAGCCAAAGGCAGACGCTTAACTGACTCAACCACCCAGGCACCCCTATATAAGCTCTATTTTTTTTTTTTTTAAGATTTTATTTATTTGACAGAGAGAGAGACAGCAAGAGAGGGAACACAAGCAGCGGGGGTAGGAGAAGGAAAAGCAGGCTTTCCACTGAGCAGGGAGCCTGATGAGAAGCTCTGTTCCAGGACCCTGGGATCATGACCTGAGCTGAAGGCAGACGCTTAATGACTGAGCCACCAGGCGTCCCTAGTCTCAATTTTTAAAGAAACTGTAGCATTGTTTTCCAAAGTGGTTGTATCTTTTTATATTCCCACTAGCATTGTATGAGACATTTAGTTCTTCTGTTTCCTTGCCAACACTTGTTATAGTTTGTCTTTTAAAAAATTTCAGCTATTCTAATAGATACGTAGTGGTATCTCATTGTTCTATTTTGCACTTTCCTAATGACTGGTGATATTGAACATCTTTTCATGTACTGATAGCCATTCATTTATCTTCTTTGTTGATGTGTCTGTTCAGATCATTTGCCCATTAAAAATATTAGGCTATTTCTTTTTTTTTTTTTTTAAGATTTTATTTATTTGAAAGAGAGAAACACAGCGAGAGAGGGAACACAAGCAGAGGGGATGGTAGCGGGAGAAGCAGCCTCCTGCAGAGCAGAGAGCCCGATGCGGGGCTCGATCCCAGGACTCTGGGATCATGACCTGAGCCGAAGGCAGATGCCTAATGACTGAGCCACCCAGGCGCCCCTAGGCTATTTCTTATTATCGGGCTTTAAGAGTTCTTTATATATTCTGGGTCTTTGATCAGACATATGATTTGCAAACTGTTTTTTCTGGTTTATGACTTTTAATTGTCTTAACAGTGTCTTTCAAAGAGCAGAAGTTTTAAATTTTAATCAAGTTGAATTTATCGGTTTGTTCTTTTTTGAAACAGCTTTATTGATGTATAAATGACATACAAAGTTGCCCATATTTAATAGTACATTTTGATGAGTTTGGACACATGCAAACATCTGTGATACCATCACCACAATCCAGGTGGTAGACATATTTAACATCTCCTGGAGTTTCTGTGGGTCCCTTTGTTTTATGTTGTTTTGTTTGTGGTAAGAACACTTAACATGAGATCTATCCTTCTCAAATTTTGAAGCTTAAAATGCTGTATTGTTGAGCATAAGCACTGTGTTGTACAGCAGATCCTCATATAAATGGTATTATGCACATATCTTCTGTGACTGACTTATTTCACTAATCTATGTCCTTCATGTTTATCCATGTTGTCACAAATGGCAGGATTTCCTTCTTTCTTAAGGCTGAATAATATACCATTGTATGTGTATATAATATTTTCTCTATCCATCAGTGAACATTTAGGTTACTTCCATATCTGGAAGCTGTAGTGAATAATGTTGCAGTGAACACGGGAATGCATGTATCTCTTCAAGATCCTGATTTCAGGGACACCTGAAATCAGTCAGTTAAGCATCTGCCTTTGGCTCAGGTCATGATCCTAGGATCTTGGGATCAAGTCCCACATCCGGCTTCTTGCTCAACAGGGAACCTGCTTCTCTCTGTCTGCTGCTCCCCTTGAGTGTGCACTCTCTCTCTCCTTGTGGAATAAATAAAATATTAAAAAAAAAGATACTGATTTCACTTATGTTGAATGTATACCCAGAAGTGGAATTGCTGGATAAGGAAGTTTTTGAGGAATCTTCATACGGTTTTCCACAGCTGCTGCAAGTTTGTTTTTTGGGTTTTTTTTTAGGGATTATGCTTTTTGTGTATGTAAAAAAGCTTTACCTAAGCCAAGATCACAGGAGTTTTCTCTTATATTGTCTTCTAAAAGTTGTATAGATTTAGGTTTTAAATTTAGGTTTGTGGTTCATTTTGAATTCAATTTTATATTTGTTGAGGTATGGACTGGAATTTTTTTTCATTAGATATCCAATTGTTTTTAGCCCATTGGAAGAGACCATCCTTTCTCCATGACAGAAGGTAAAGGAGGGGAGGTACTGTAAAGTATCCTTCAAACTGAGAAGGCACTTTGAGACCAAAAAATGAAGGAAGCAACTTTATACAGTTTACACAGAGTTTTATTCAGGGAGGATCAGACAGACGACAATCCACAACTTTGCAGCTATTCTCTGCAAAGTCCAGACCTTACTCTCCAGAATTTATAGAGTGAGGAGATGCCCAGGAGGGCACTGTAGTGAGATCGAGTGTTTGTATGCATCAAATTTACAGCTAACATTTAGTTAGATCTCGTGGTGTCCCACCTGTGCATCAGGAAGGGAAAGAGACTATGTTATCTCTAACAAATTCACAGGAGGCCAAAGCAAGCCCCTCTACATTCTAGTCCTGGTGGGTATTTTTAAGGTATGTATATTGATCTCCAGGGGGCCTGGAACATATGGCCCCAAGAGAGGTCATCTCGTGGACGAGAACAAGATGGAAGGCTAAGGATAGAGTCGGTATTGTCAGCATTGCTACCTCCACCCCTGAAGCCTTTATGGCCAGTACAATCTTTTACATGCCATTCTTCTGTGATGAACATACAGCCAGATATCAGGAGGTGACTTGCATCCCTATGGCACAGCAATAATATAGATGGCAATGTGAGATTAATACACCCGTAAGTCAAAACACTTGGAATTATGCTTCCCTAGCGACCTTGTAAAGGGGTGAGCCATCTAGTGAAGGTATTAGCAAAAGAGATCTTTACATGATCAATAACTTTGTGAATGGGACACTAAGTCCAGTAGACCTAGCAGTCAGAGTGATTGTGAATTTCAACATAAGTGGTGGCCCACGACTTGGAGACGTTCCCTGAGGCAACAGGGAGGGACATCAAGACAAACATTTTGAAGGCAATAAATATGGTAAATCTTCATTTAGTAACAACACAGTAGCTATTTGGTCCCCATGAACCACTACTATCTCTGGCTTTTCACCATTACTCATTCTTGAGGGATAGGGTGAAAACCACTCTAGCTACTTCCTGTTGGAAAGTAGCTTAGATTAGGATTTAAGGAATGAAACTGCCTTGCGTCCAGTTATAGATTTTCCCTAGTATGAGGTTGAGCCCCTATCCTTCATAGAGCTGTTGTTTCGGAACTCTCATGTATAGTCTTAGACAGCATCTCATTTCACATTTTGTAACAAGGTCACTTCAGTTAAACGGTTGCCTCATTTCAGGAGGCAGTCCCACAGGTGGGCTTTCAAAGTCAGGCCTATAGGTAGAAAATTAGCTACATGTGCAAAGAAACCAGAAGAATTCAGGATCCAGTCCAGTTTTATAGGTAAATAAGAAACAGTCAAGGACAATTAATCAGAACTAGACTCTAACATCTATAAAAGTACATTACTGAAACACATTTTTTTCTCTCTAAAGTTACCCTATTTCCATCAAAGATAGCCAAACTAACCTGTTTGTGAAACAAGTCCAGTTTTAACAAACTTGGCCTAGTTATTTAGTTATTTAGAATAGTGGCTGGCCATATAGGTTCTTTTAAATGAGCTTTGCTGGTACTTTCCATAAGGAATTTCTGATTACACATTTAACAGCCTTTGAGGCTAAGAATAAAGCAAAATATTTGCCATCATACCTGCCTGTGATACTATATGTTTGGATTACTTCTTTTCTTCTCCAGGTCTCCAAAATATTCTGAGATTTCTGAGCCTGCCGGGAAGTGACCTTCCTTACTCACCTGGTAAGGTGCCTGGGAATCCTATAAGCTAGGTACCAGGCAGATTTTTCCAAGGAGCTTCGTTAGTTCTATAAAGTCAACCTTAGCTCCTTAAAGCTATTCAGTCATATCTGAGTCTATGCATGCCTCTCTCGAATATGACATTCTAGTGAAAGACTTGATAATATGACCAACGTTCCCAATGGTATCCTATTATAGGAGCACAGATTCTTATTGAACTTAAGCAAATAATTATAATTGCCATGAAAGTAAGAATACTCCTCTCCTGCTCCATCAGCCCCTCCCCCTCCTCAAATAAATAAATAAATCTTAGGAAAAAAGAAAAAAAAAGTAAGAATACTCACAGAGAGGAATGCAAGCTGGTACAGCCACTCTGGAAAACAGTATGGAGGTTCCTCAAAAAGTTGAAAATAGAGCTACTCTATGACCCAGCAATTGCACTACTGGGTATTTACCCTAAAGATACAAACGTGATCCGAAGGGGCACGTTCACCTGAATGTTTATAGCAGCAATGTCCACAATAGCCAAACTATGGAAAGACCCTAGATGTCCATCAACAGATGAATGGATAAAGAAGAGGTGGTATATATACACAATGGAACACTATGCAGCCATCAAGAGAAACGAAATCTGGCCATTTGCAACGATGTATGGAACTGGAGGGTATTATGCTAAGCGAAATAAGTCAGTCAGAGAAAGACAATTATCACATGATCTCTCTGATATGAAGAATTTGAGAGGCAAAGCGGGGGCTTGTGGGGGGTGTGGGGGAGAGAAATGAAACAGGAAGGGATGGGGAGGGAGACAAACCGTAAGAGACTCCTAAACACACAAAATGAACTAAGGGTGGCTGAGAGGCGGGGAGGTAGGGATAGGGTGGCTGGGTTGTGGACATTGGGGAGCATATGTGCTATGGTAAGTGCTGTGAAATGTGTAAGCCTGATGATTCACAGACATGTACCCTGGGGCAAATAATATATTATATGTTAATAAAAAAAGAAAAATAAAAAAAAATTAAAAAAAAAAGAATACTCATGGAGAGTTTTCAAATTTTGGAGAGACCAGATAGGGAGAAAAAGGTAACTGTTTCCTTAAATCTGGAAGAGTAAACACTAGAGAACCAGCAGTATTTTAAACAAGAGTCATAAAAACTATAATTTTCCTCAATTCATTCAGTCTCATGTTAATAATTCTTGTTCTGTTTGAATGCAATTTTTCCATTAGTTCCTGAAATTCTTACTCAGCTTGGTTTTATAATCCTAAGTGTATAAGAAATCTGTATTTGTCAAAAGTTCTCTCCATGAATCTTCTTGAAGATGAAACACATTTAGCGAAAGCATCAGAATAATAACTATAAATGAAAAAAGACTCAAAAATGGCCACAGTGAAAGATCTGATGAAAGTTTATTGTAATGCAATTGACAAGAAAATTTGTTTTTTATCTGTGACATACACTTCAATAATTACAACTACAAGTGATGACCTTATACCAGGACATATCAAAATCTTAGGAACTTTATGTGATTTCTAGAATAGTTATAGAATTCTTCCAGATAAGAGAACCTAAGAAGGTTTATCATTACTTATTTGACATTACTTCCCATATGACTTGACATACAAGACTAATAATCAAGAACTTCATTTAGAATTTGAATTTGGGGAAGTTTGTTAAAAATACCAGGAGGTTTTAAAGCACACGCCTCAATAGGAGCACAGATCATAAAATTTAATTACCTAAGTAACCAAGATGGCAATAAGAGATGCTTAAGGCAAATATAGAAGGTGACACAGTTGTTAGTAAAACTTAGTTCTTTTAATATTGGTAAGATTTAGTTTTCTTAAGTAATTGAAGACTGATAAAGATAAAATATAGAAACGGTTTTGTTTTTTCTGGGCTAAGAGAAAAAAATGTTTGTTTACAATTTCTTATCAAGAGTAGACCAATAATCTACAAAAAGTTTATCTTAACAGAGAAAAAACAAATTCTAATCTTATACCAGTACTTTTAAATCTCTTTCATTCCAATCTTCGTCCTGACCGTGCACAAAGTTCTTTTCCAAAGATTCCTATTTCACAAACTTCCTACAACTTTCTTTTTTTTTCTTTCTTTTTTTTTTTTTTTTACAACTTTCTTTTTTATTTAGATTTTGTTCTAAGTTTTCCCTTCAAACATCTGCTCTAATTTTAGGAAAAAAATTACTTTCTTTTCCCTCAACAAAAATGTATTCCCCCCCCCTTTTTTTTTTAAGATTTTATTTATTTATTTGACACACAGAGAGAGATCACAAGTAGGCAGAGAGGCAGGCAGAGAGAGAGAGGGGGAAGCAGGCTCCCCGCTGAGCAGAGAGCCCGACACAGGGCTCGATCCCAAGGACCCTGAGATCATGACCTGAGCTGAAAGCAGAGGCTTTAACCAACTAAGCCACCCAGGCATCCCACATGCCTTACTTTGCCTGATACAGTTGTCTCCCTTATTATTTCTAGTAGTCTTAATTACATTTATTAGAATTCTTAACGCTTAGAAACTACTTTCCAGTGAAAACTGAGTAGTAAGCAATTGTGAACTGTCTGTTACACCAGAATTCTTTGGATTGGCAAGTCTTATGAATATATTTTATGATTTCCAGAAACATGTTTTTTAAATAATTTTAACGTTGATAACTCTGAACACATGTCTGTTAAAACAACAACCTTAAATTAGCTTTACTACTAAGTATTTTTCCAGATCACATGAACTTGAAAACACATCTGGGTTAGTTTCCTTCTTTCTGAGTTTTAGAATGCCCAATTCTTACAAGCGCTTGCCCTTAAAGAAATTAAATAGAGGGGTGCCTGGGTGGCTCAGTCATTAAGCGTCTGCCTTCAGCTCTGGTCATGATCCCAGGGTCCTGGGATCGAGCCCCGCATCCGGCTCCCTGCTCGGTGGGACGCCTGCTTCTCCCGCTACCACTCCCTCTGCTTGTGTTCCCTCTCTCGCTGTGTTTCTCTCTGTCAAATAAATAAAATCTTTAAAAAAAAAAAAAAAGAAAAAAGAAATTAAATACAGATCTCTTACAAAGTAATTTTAGCCGTACCATTAGGAGGTCGAAAAATATCTCATGTTTACAACCTATATATGTGAACAGAAACAGATGTAAAGATGCTATAGGTACTAATATTTATAGAGAAAAGTTTCAAGATTTGTATTTGTCCCTGAAATTAGTCTTGAGATGACTGTGCTAGAGTTGTAAATTATTGGCTTCAGGAAACCAAAGTCCTTTTTGGGAAAACTTGTGCTCTTTCTCCACCTCTTCTCAATCATACAACTTGTCCTGTCCTTGAAATGTAAACATAGCCTACAATCACCTAACACTAAAGGGAAAAAAAGGTGGGGTGGAGGTGGGAAAAAGACTTTCTGAAACACAACTGCTAAATTGACTCCTGTGCTCAAACTCTAGCACAGTCACCTCAAGACTAATTTCAGGGACTTGGGGCGCCTGGGTGGCTCAGTGGATTAAAGCCTCTGCCTTCAGCTCAGGTTGTGACCTCAGGGTCCTGGGATCAAGCCCCGCATTGGGCTCTCTGCTCTTCGGGGAGCCTGCTTCCCCCTCTGTCTTTGCCTGCCTCTCTGGCTCCTTGTGATCTCTTTCTCTCTGTGTCAAACAAATAAATAAAATCTTAAAAAAAAAAAAAAAGACTAATTTCAGGGACAAATACAAATCTGGAGCCAACTTAACAGTTGTGTTTTAGAAAGTCTTTTCCCACCTCCACCCCACCTTTTTTTCCCCTTTAGTGTTAGTTGATTGTAGGCTATGTTTACATTTCAAGGACAGGACAAGTTGTGTGACTTAAAAGAGGTGGAAAAAGAGCACAAGTTTTCCCAAAAAGGACTTTGGTTTCCTGAAGTCAATAATTTACAAGCCTTTAAGATAAATAGGGGAAGATTTGGGATCAGTAAAGGAATAGGTGACCTTTGGATTCCTCTAGAGTTGCATTTCCAGCTTTGTAAAGTTTTTTAAGATAAGGAAAGCTGTTTTCAAAACTTCAAAGAACTGGGTTGCAACTTAAGTAACATTATAGGTCGATCTACTGATTCCATTTTCCTCAATTTGCTTCTTCCTCTCTGGGTACACTTTGTTGGTTTCCTGCAAGGATAGTATCCTGTCAGTGTTTTTAGAAACTTAGAAATACCAATCAAAATATGCATCCCACTCAGATTGTTTAGTTCAGTAGCCAGCTTTCTCAAATTGGTTCCGCAAATAAAATAATTTGGTATTTTAAAGGATCCTTATTTAGGCCCTTTGAGAGTTAAAACCATCCGTAAGTATAATCCTTTAAAAACATTTCTTCTGACCTCCTTCACCCAGGGATTTCTAGGCTCAATTTGAACAGGCACTTAATCCCATAGGGCATTTACCGAAGGAGTCTTTCTTTTAAAATATTCCCACCGAGCCCCAGCATTCTTTTAGTCTTTGCAATTAACAAAATGGAGGGCAGTAATCATTGTGGCAGAGCCAAAGCTCACTTATCTGCCAGTCCCTTCAGGTGCTGAACAAAGGATGTTCAGGCGGCTGCTTCACCCCTAAGGTCATGGGATGGGTGAGTTCAGTCACCAGGGACCAAGTGGGATGGTGCTTGTGGAGAACTCAAGGCCACCAGTTGTCCAGAGTAAGTGAGCACCCTGTGTGCCGCTGCTGCCGACCGCTTTTCTTGGCACACAAACCACCCACATGCCCCACCTAGGGGGCTGAAATTTATAACCGAACTTAAAGGGTTCATTGTTTGGGGTACATCAAATTCAACATAACCCAAAGGAGTGTTGAAAGCAAGGAACTTTTTATCACTTGTTACAAGCAAGGAGGCAGGGAGATGGCTCTCAAAGCACTGTCCCTTTATACTCAGAGTTCCTTCTCTGTGGAGTCTTGTCATGCACAGAGCTGGGCTTGGTGGGAGTGCTGGTCAGCTTGAGATTTCCCTGAGGGAATTTGGGCTTTGCCCTCACAGCCCCTTTCCCCAAGCTTCTTTCTTTTTCCATCTCCTGCCTGGCTCACCAACTGGTAGAAGGTGCAAAAGGGGAGGGACTGTAAAAAGTATCCTCCAGACTGAGAAGGCACTTTGAGACAAAAAAAGCAAAGCAGGCAACTCTATGCAGTTTACATAGAGTTTTATTCAGAGCAACTGACTGACAGGGAGGATGGGGTGGATGTCAGTCCCGAGCTGTGCAGCCGTGCTCTACAAAGTCCTGACTGTAGGCTACAGACTATAGAGCGCAGGGATGCCAGGAGGGCATTGTGGTGAGATCAGAGGGTTCCCACACACCTCAAAGGGTTGGCATGCTCTTAATTGACAGCTAACATTTGATTAGGTCTCGTGGTGCCACCTCTGCATCACGAAGAGGAAAGAATTTGTTATCTCTAACGGATTCAGGGGAGGCCAAAGCAAGCCGCTCTACATGCCAGCCCTGGTAAGCATTTCTAAGGTATACACATTAATCTCCGAGGGCCTGGAACATGTAGCCCCAGGAGAGGCTGTCCAGTGGGAAGACGGAAGGCCAAGAATGCAGTCGGTGTTGTCAGAACTCCTATACTTCACTTGATTGCCTTTGCCCATCCGTCGAAATTCAGTTGTCCGTATACGTGTGGATCTATTTCTGGATTTTACAATCAGTTCCTTTCATTTCTTTGTCTGCATGTATGTCATTACCACACCAACTTGATGACGGTAGCTTCATACGAGGTCTTGATATCAGATATTGTTAGTGCTCCAATTTGGTCTTTTTAGAAGTTATTTTGGCTATTTCTAGGTCCTTTGCGTTTTCATATAAATTCTGGAAACAGTCTATCAGTAGCTACAAAAACTCATGCTGAGATTTTGGTTTTGATTGGGACAGGCTATACACCAATTTGGGAGCACTGAAATAGTAACAATATTGAATGTTCCACCTCGTTATGTGGTATAGCTCTCTGTTTACTTAGATTTTTAATTCCTCTCCACAGTGTTTTGTAGTTTTAAGGGTGCTGGTCTTTTCCATGTTTTGGCAGGTTGGTTTATCCTTCAGCATTTCATGTTTTTTTTTATTCTGTCTTTCAAAAGAAGAAGAGTTTTTTGTTTTTACTTTTATGAACAATTTTAGATTCACAGCAAAATTGAACAGAAAGTGGGGTACCTGGGTGGCTCAGTGGGTTAAGCCTCTGCCTTTGGCTCAGGTCTTGATCTCAGGGTCCTGGGATCAAGCCCCACATTGGGCTCTCTGCTCAGCAGGGAGCCTGCTTCCCCCTCTCTCTCTGCCTGCCTCTCTGCCTGCTTGTGATCTCTCTCTCTCTGTCAGATAAATAAATAAAATCTTTAAAAAAATAAATTGAGCAGAAAGTTACAGGAGTTCCTATATACTCCCTATTCCCATATACACACAGCCTTCCTCACTGTCAACATCCCACACCAGAGAGGTATGTTTGTTACAGCAGATGAGCCCACACAGACACATCATAATCACTTACAGTTCATAGTTTATACTGGAGTTCATTAATGATGTTGTACATCTTGTGCCTCCTATGGATTTTAGCAAATATATAATGGCATTTATTCACCATTATAGTATTATACAGAAAGTTTCACTACCCTACAAATTCCCTGTGATTCATGATTCATTTCTCCTTCCCCATTAACCCCTGGCAAACATTGAACTTCTTACTGTCTCTAAGTTTTGCCTTTTCGAGAATGTCATATATATTGGAATCATATAGTCTGCAGCCTACAGCCTTTCCAAATTGGCTTTTTTCCTGTAGTGATACACAGTTAAGTTTCCTCCATATTTTTTCATGCCTTGATAGCTCATTTCTCTTTAGTGCTAAATAATATTTAAAAAGATTTTATTCACTTATTCGACTGACAGAGAGAGAGATGACAAATAGGCAGAGGGGCAGGCAGAGAGAGAGGAGGAAGCAGGCTCCCCGCTGAGCAGGGAGCGTGACATGGGGCTCAATCCCAGGACCCTGAGATCATGACCTGAGCCATAGGCAGACGCTTAACCCACTGAGCCACCCAGGTGCCCCTTGTAGGAGTTTTAGAGTTTTGTGTCTTACATTTAAATCTGTGAATCATTTTGAGTTAACTGTTGTAAAGAGTGGAAGTTCTATATCTATATTCACTTCGCCCAAATGGATATCTAGTTGTTCTAGCACCATTTGTTGCAATCTTTTTTCCACTGAATGGCCTTTGCTCCACCCACGGAACCAGATAAAAATCATTTGACTATATTTGCACGGGTCTATTTCTGGATTCTATTTTTGTTTCATTGATCTATTTGTCTGTTTTTCTGCCAATACCACATTGTTTTGATTACTGTAGTTTTATAGTGAGTCTTGAAATGAGGTGGTGTCTGTCCTCTGACTTTGTTCTTCCCTTCAGTGTTGTATTGGTTATTTTGGATCTTTTGCTCCTCCATAAACCTTGGAATCCCATAATAACTTGCTGGGATTTTGACTGGGGTTGCAGTAAGTCCATGGATCAAGTTAGGAAGAACTGACATCTGAGAATATTGAATCCTCCTACCCATGAAAGTGGAATATCTCCTCATTTAGTTCTTCTTTGATTTCCTTCATCAGTTTTCTGTTTTCATTGTATAGATCTTGTTCATATTTTGTTAGATTTATACTTATGTAGTTCACTTTGGAGGGGGCGCCAATGTAAATGATATAATATTTTTAATTTCTGATTTCATTTGTTCATTGCTGGTATATAAGAAAGTAATTGACTTTTGTATGTTAACTTTGTATCCTAAAACTTTGCTATAATCACTTATTAGTTCCAGGAAAAAATTTTTTTAATTCTTTGGATTTTCTACATAGATAATCATGTTATCTGCAAACAAAGACAATTTTATTTCTTCCTTCCCAACTTGTATAGCTTTTATTTCTTTTTCTTATCTTACCGCATTAGCCAGGACTTAACAGTATGATGATGAAAAGGAATACTGAGAGAGGAAATCCTTGTTTTGTTCCTGATCTTATTGAGAAGGCTTCTAGGTTCTCAACATTAAGTCTGATGTTAGCTATAGGTTTTTTGTAGATGCTCTTTAAAAGGTTGAGGAAGTTCCTGTCTATTCATAGTTTGATGAGGGATTGTATTATAAATGGTTATTGAATTTGTCAATTTTTTCTCCATCTATTGATACGATCATGTAATTTTTCTCTAGCCTGTTGATATGATAAATTATATTAATTGATTTTTTCTCTCTTTGTCCCAGCTTTATTGAGGTATGATTGATAAAAACAGTACATATTAAGGTTGTACAAAAGTATTATGGGTGTACAATGTGAGGACTTAATATACATGGACATTTTGAAATGATTACTATAATCTAGTTAACACATCCATCACTCACAGAGTTACGTGTGTGTGTGTGTGTGTGTGTGTGTGTGTGTGTGTGTGTGTGTTTGGTGAGAACATTTAGGATCTACTCTTTTGGAAGATTTCAAGTATATAATACAATATTACTAACTATAGTCACTATGCTATGTATTATATCTTCAGGACATATCCATCTTGCATAACTGTATAACTTTGCATAATTATATAACTTTCATAACTGCATAAACTTTGTATCTTTTGATCAACACATCCCCATTTCCCTCACCTTGTAGCTCCTAGTAATCACTGTTTTACTCTTTGGTTCAATGAATCTGCCATTGTTTTTTCTTTTAGATTTCAAATATAAGTGAGATCATTTGGTATTTGTCTTTCTGTATTTGGCTTATTTCAGTAGTGTAATGTCCTCTGTGTTCTTTCATGTTCTCACAAATAGCAGAATTTCCTTTTTTATGGCTAAATAATATTATTTCATTGTGTGTGTGTGTGTGTGCATGTGTGCCTGTGAGAGAGAGAGAAGAGGGAGAGAGAAGCATTCATTTATCTATAGATGGGCATGTAGGTTGTTTCCATTATCTTGGCTATGATGACTAATTTGCAGATGAGCACAGAGTGCAGATATCTCTTTGAGTTATTGATTTCATTTCCTTTGGATATATTCCCAGAAATGGGGTTGTTGGATCATACAGTAGTTCTATTTTTATTTTTTTGAGGACTTTTCATAATGCCTATACCAATTTACATTTCCACCGACAGTATACAAGGGTTTTTCTTCATACCCTTGCCAATACTTGTTATGTCCTGTCTTTTTGATAGTAGTCACCCTAACAGTAAACTGATACTTCATTGTGGTTTTGATTTGCATTTCCCTGATGATTAGTGTCATTGATCATCTTTTCATGTACCCATTCACCATTTGGGTGTCTTCTTTGGAAAAATGTGTATTCAGGTCTCTTGTCCATTTTTAAAACAAGTAATTTGGGTTTTTTATTTTTGCTATTGAGTTATATGAGCTCCTTATATATTTTGGATATTAACTTCTTATCAGATATATGGATGAATTCCCTCAATCTGTGCCATAGCCTGAAAATGTTTTGCAGTAAAGTCATAGGATCTGTTACCTGTCCCTCAGGGACCATTATCCTTCATTGCCTGATGTTTAATGTCTTGAAAATCATTGTTTCATATATTTTGTCTTTTTTTGAGTGTTGTTTTCTTTTGGGGGTAGGGTAATATAAATCTGGTTTCTCTTACCACATCTTGGTCAGAAGCTAAAACTTGAAGATACTTTTCCATATGAGAATGTATTAATGTATTTCAGTGTTTATTAAAGGAAGCACTATATTTTAATTTAATTTAATTTATTTATTTGAGAGAGAGAGAAAGATCATGAGTTGGGGGGGGGAGAGGGAGAAGCAGACCCCACCCTGAGCAGGCATCCCATTGCAGGACTTGATCCCAGGACCATAGGATCATGACCCAAGCTGAAGTCAGATGCTTATCTGACTTAGTCACCCAGGAGCCCGAAACACTATATTTTATATTTATGTGTTGTAATTCATAAAGGTTATTTAGATTGTTTAACTTTGTTTTCTTTACAAATGAGATGTAATGCATGTTCTTCTCAATATTATCTGAATTGCACTAGATTTACTGAGATACTTAAAATTGTATACATATCAGCAAAATTGAATGCCTAGTCTTGGCCAGAATTATATTAAGCAATGTATATAATCATATTGAGAATTCTTATTTAAAGACACAATACTTAAAAGAATTCAAGCATAAAGTGAAATATGTAGAATGTATAGCCACCTTCAGTTTATCCAGAGTCCTAGGGGAATTAGGTGTGCTAGATAAATGCCATTTTTGGACATCTGTAAGGTTAAAAAATGAGCTAAAAAATGATTTGAACTCAACCTAATTGAAATCCTGAAAACTGTATTATATACTTCCTAACTTCAGTATAAAAAATAAAATTAAATAATTTAACCATATCTTGATGATTCACAATAATTCTTATAAACACAAGCACACATATGCTGATGTAGAAGTTGTGGGACATTGAGATAAATCAGTACTGGCAGATGCCATCAGGATTAAAGTCAAATGGCCTTGCATTTTAGCTGACTTCTTGGTAGAATGTCTCTTTTCTTCCAAGTATTTTCATAGTGCACATTTTATCTTAGACTTAATATATCAATTTTTAGAGTGGTTTAGGTTTATATCCTTTTATTCTGCTCTGCTTTTAGTTGCTGGAAGGCAGGAACACTCTCTTCGTCATGTTTTTAAACCCCACAGTTGCTGGGTAAGTATTGGATATGATTAATTAAACAAGGTACACAAAGAACTTAGGAGAGTAAGAAATTTCAAACTCTTTGGGGATGAATTGGGGTATAAATAAATACATAAGTCAAAACAACAATATTAAAAAGACTAAGAGTCCAATATTACAGCAAGATAAAGTTTATATCTTAATCTAAAATTTATCTCTGTACATGCTGAAAGTTTAGTAATGTGTGTGTGGACCAGCAAAAATACACAAAGAGAATGAGAGATGAGGAAATTGGAAAAAGGAATCTCTCCACTAATTCTAAGGATAAAGAAATTTTACGTTTGGGCTTCTCAGGAGGAAGAAGAAAACAACTTAGGTTTGAGTGTTTGAGTCTTCTTTCCCATCCAATGTATTGTCATATGGCCAATGAGAGAGGGAAATTCTTAAAAGTCTAATACAGTGGTTGAGAAAAAAAGAGTCTAATGTAGTAATCAGTTAATTAGTTAGCTGAATAAACGTATATATTGAGCAC
Organism: Procyon lotor; assembly: GCA_028646535.1. Taxonomy (NCBI): domain Eukaryota; kingdom Metazoa; phylum Chordata; class Mammalia; order Carnivora; family Procyonidae; genus Procyon; species Procyon lotor. The sequence continues at coordinate 17,102,274 of CM053618.1, forward strand.
TGACTATTCAATTATCACTTTGCTAGCAAAATTCAGAATCTCCTTTTTAGGTTTTTGCTAACTAGCCATCATTTACTTCTTCTGAAATAAAGTTTTTTGGGGATCAAGAAGATAAACCCTAATGAAGATGAATTGGAAATTAAGATATAAGGCACTTCTCAAGGATTTTTCTTTTACACTAGGAATAATTCTTGCTTTGGCCATTTGAGACATAAATACGGAAAAAAGATAGCAAGTTCCCAGTTTGAGAGAGATAACTTTTAGGAAGATTTTGATATATTTTGACAGAATTACCATCTGCATTTTAAATTTTATTCATAATTAATGATTGCTACCTCTGCCCACTCTCCAAGAAAGGTCTAAACTAAGAGGGAAAATTTTTCTTTCTCTTTTCTTTTATCTTATGTGTATTGAAGCAGTTGTATTTTAAAATTTTAAGATACAGAGAATAACTGGATCTCTTTTTTTCTATGGGGATTACTTCCACATCCCAGAGAGTGGTGTGAAGTAGGGCTACAGGAAAGATGTGCTGCAGAAGAAAAAAGCATAGTGAGAGGCATGATGATACTGTTTCCAATTTTTAACCATATACTTTGATCTGAGAGAAACGATCAAGAATACAGATGGTCCCTGGCTCACAATGGTTCAACTTAAAATTTTTAGACTTTATAATGATGCAAAAGCAACACGCAATCCGTAGAAACCATACTTTGAATTTTGAATTTTGATCTTTTCTTGGACTAGTCATATGTGGTAAAATACTCTCTCATGATGCTGGGCAGCTCCCAGTCAGCCGTGTGCTCAGTGGGGTAAACAACTGATACAACTCTGACCATTCTGTACACATACAACATTCTGTTTTTAACGTTCACTGTTCTCAGCATTCAATACATTACATGAGATTTTCATCACTTTATTATGAACAGACTTTGTGTTAGACAATTTTGCCCAAGTGTAGTTTAATATAAGTGCTCTGAGTTCATTTAAGGTAGGCTGGGTGAAGCTATGATGACGAGTTGGTTAGGTGTATTAAATGCAAGTTTGACTTATGACAGATGTATTGGGATATTGGCATGTAATCCCATCATAAATTGAGGTAGATCTGTACTGAATTCAACACTCTCTTTTTAATCTGCTGACTCCTAAATGCAAAAGGTTCTATTTTAGAACCAATCTTTCTCTGACAAGTTTTCTTTCCTGATACGTTTTGGTATGTGGTTAATTTTATAAATTGCCTAAAATATAACATCTTTCTATTTTGCTAACTCATTGAATCGGTTTTGTAACAATTGAATCAAGGCCTGAATGAGAGGATAATAAAGATAGGATAGACTAAGAATAAGTACTTCAAACAATGGAAAAGAGTTATTTCAACATGTTCTTTTTTTGCCACAACACACTCAGATAGGCATGTCTGGATTTTGACTTTCTGAAAAAGTTATGGAGATATAAAGCAACAAATATTATACACAATTATACCATTGTACCTTTGACCAATGCCTCCCCATTTTTTCCTTCCCAACCCCCACCCCCTGCAATCACCCTTCTATTCTTTGTTTTTATGAGTTTGACTCCTTTACATTCCCCATATAGGTTAGGTGACATCATGCCATATTTGTCTTTTTGTGTCTGGCTTATTTTACTTAGTATAATGTCTTTTAGATTCATCCATGCTGTTGCACATAGCAGGATTTCCTTTTTTTTTTGAAGGTGGAATAATAGGCTGAATAATATTCCTGTGTGTGTGTGTGTGTGTGTGTGTGTACACAACAATACACACATATACACACATACATTGAGGAGATGATAGATAGATAGATAGATAGATAGATAGAGAGAGAGAGAGAGATTCTGGAAGGCATTCTGTGTCTATTCTATAGACAATAGATAGATATATCTATTATCTATCCAGCGATAGATAGATAGATAGATAGATAGATAGATAGATATCTCAGTTATTGTGAATAATGCTGTAGTGAATATGAGAGTGCCGATATTTCTTCAAGAAGGCACTATTATTGGGGCCCCAGGATGGCTTGGCGAGTTGGGCACTGAATTCTTGATCTCAGCTCAGGTCTCGATCCCAGGGTTTTGAGTTTAAGCCCTGTATTGGGCTCTACTCTGGGCATGGAGCCTACTTAAGAAAAAAAAGAAGGCACTATTATTGAATATATCTTTTTGCTAAGACTATTTATGGCTTTTTAACTCATTGTATAAAGAACATCATGGCTAATATCACCAGCATTATCACTTGGTCTTCATTTGATTTGATCATTTGGACTGTTATTCAATGTCAACAGCATCATGGTGGTTCAAGTATCAGGCCAGTGGTGACTACTGGTTTTAAAACGATGGTCAGTGGAATCCTGGGGTTCTGTGGATGTGCCTCAAGTGTCAGCAAAGGGGAGCAGCTAAACGCTAAGTGGGCAACCTTGTCCCCCCCCTAGGGTTTGAATTAGAGCAATTTCACATTCAATCTGTTTTTATATTTTGGGGTTCTACTAAAGTCTTCCTTTGAAAAAAGTTTTCCTGTACAAAGAAGTTACTTGAAAACCTATGCTATAAATGCCTTGTTATGGTCTCTTTATCTCTCTTTTCTTAATAAAAATTTATCCATGGGTAAAACTAAAATGAAAAGGGAACCAAATACAAAATCAGCACCAAAAGCACTATAATGATTCATAATTGCTGTAGTTATTAATGGCATATCACTAATGATAGCTCACTAAGGGATGTGGCAGAGGAAAAATAAATTGCAGGTTATGTCTAATTCTCTTTACCTGCAACTTCAACTATTTCTTCCAATTTTAGAAAGCAGATAGGAAAGCAAGTGAGTGAGAGAGTGCTACTATTCAGGGGATAACCTTGAATCTATTCTAATTTAGAAGAGAAAGTAAATCATTTGTATGATCGACATCCTAATTATTACTATTAAAAGTATTTCAACACCCCTCATTACTAATGACATCACACTGAGGATTTTCTAGGGTAAGGAGCTGAGAGGAAGAAGTCACTGCACTGATTTTAAAATATGGAATTTTTGGATTGCAAGCAGTACATTCTGTTGAGGACACCTCAGATTTTTTTGAAGTATAATAGCTCTTATCCTATATTTATTTTTTTTATCATAATCTCAATAAAAGATAATCTACATGGCAAGAGGGAAAACGTCCTTGGTGGATGACTGGTGATTCTGCCTCACAGGATTGATGTGAGACTCTCATGAGGTCCTCTGTGAACGATGCCCATAAGGAAACAGTTCTTAGTCCCCTGGAGTGAAACAGAGAAGGCATGCCTCAGATAAGCAGTATAACCAGGAAGAGTGAGAGACTGAAACCTGATTAGTAAGTTAATCAAAATGAAACCAAACAGCTTGTTTGTAGTAATGCAATCCTCAAAGCACCATTTTATAGGAGATTTGGATCTGTAGGAAAAGGGGATTTCATGCTAGAAGTAGAATCAGGAGGGTAAAAACCTGTACCAATACTAGAAATTAATAGGTTAAGGCTGTGCATGTTCTCTTCAGGAATAATCCATAGATTTACAGGTGACTTATTTAAATTAAAATTGTCACCCACTAACTGTTCTGGTAAGCTGTGGCAGCAGTGAGTGTGGGCTGGGCCCAGGGATGTAACACATCCCTGGAGAAATGACACCAGGAGGGTACTTTCAATAACTTAACCCAACTTCCCTTTATTTTATTTTTTTATTTCATTTCATTTCATTTCATTTCATTTCATTTCATTTCATTTCATTTCATTTCATTTCATTTCATTTCAAGTTTTTTAGGTAGACTCCACACCCAGGGTGGAGCCCAGTGCTAGGCTCAAACACATGACCCTGAGATCAAGGCCTGAGCTGAGATCAAGTCAGACACTTAACCGGTGGAGCCACTCAGGTGCCCCACCTTCTTATATTTTAATAACAGGTTAGGTGTAAATGGGGTGGGCACGAGGTGGATGTGGAGGGACGCCTAAAGGGACCAGTTAAGAGGTGAAAATGTTCAAGAGAGAAAATGCTTCTAGACCTCCTTTCTTCATAACCAGCGTTTCTGAAAACTTTCTGGGTTTTGCGACTTTCAGCAGCATGTGCAGAAATCCAAATAACAATCCAATAAAATTAGATATAGTAACATTCTTATCTGTATCTTTATAAATCAATAGTTGTTCCAAACAAATGATTAGGGAGAAACTGGGTGCCGCTAACATTATTAGACTTGGTAGGAATCTTGCTTTAAAGTGTGAGGAAAATTGCCTAAGATGTGTTTTACTAGGTGCCAGGAGTGCCTCGAAGGGCAGAAAACAGCTGACAACAATGGAGCTTCAGAGCATTTGCAAAATGTGCCAAAGGAGTGAGGTGAGACACTATTTGCTAGATTTGAATCAAGAAAGAATCCCTCCAATTAGATACATCATTATGGTTAAAGAGGGAGCCCTGCAGTGACACACACCGAGGGTTGGATTCCTGATTGCTCATGCACCTGGTGACCTTGGACAAATTCTTTAAACTTACCAAGACTCGCTTTCTCTATTTTTGAAATGGCATAATAATGAGAATTTTCTCCTAAAATGGGATTAAACAACCACTTACAGAGTTGCCGATAACTCTTCTTATTCCCATTATTATGAGTAATAACCAAAATGCTATGCAGAATCCTATAAAGCTTCTAAAATGTGAGAAGCCACAAAATACAAATGTGACCCCAATTCTCAGTGGGTTGTCTGGAGGGAGGAAATGGGAGAGGCATGAGGAGGACTTTCCCCAAAAGTAAGCTGTTGTCCTGTTCATCAAAAATGCACATCAAACTTGGGAGAAGTGGTAACATCAACTTGAATTTAAGACAATTTTAGATTATCTGAAAAACCAGTGGTGCTGATTGTTGGAGGTCTATTTGCACAAAGCGTGCAGGGCTTTCAAAAGAGGAAGAAAGGAACAAAGGATGGTTTATCTGACCGAATGCAATGTTTGTTTGTCTTTTGCTGGTCAGATTTTGCATTTTGCTTTTGAGAGACTGAATATAGAAACAGACAGTTGCCAAAGCATATGTGACAATGGAACTCTGACCCATGTAAGAAACCTGGATGCCAAACCACAATTTCTTTAGCAACCAGTACCGGAAACCAAACCACAACCCACGCAACAAACAGCCCAGGATGGTAAGGACTTCGTCAGTTAACTGTCAAGTTCCCTCTCTTTGCCCCAACTTCCAACTCAGGACCAGCCAGGTCAAGCCAGAGATGCTCTCGAATCACAGAAGATGACCCGCTTTTAGTGAGTCCGCCTCTACCTTCACCATAGCAACTGCCTCCGATCAGGGCACACTTGGAGCTTTGCCTTTTCTCTTGACAAAGCTGTCCCACATCTGGGCCTGCCTTTAGGATTCCTCCAAATCCAAGTGATGGGTGCCGATTCCCTTGTTAGAGCAAGTTCTGAATAAATATCCACTGTTCTCATTTGGGTTGTTTTCATTTATTACCAATTTCTATAGGCACGTATGTTTGTTTTCATGAGACAATAATGTTTAACATTAATGTATGAAATTATCAGTGAGTAAAACGAATCTTTCAGAGTGGCACTGTGTTTAATCCTGAACCCCTGGGTGTTCACAAGCCCTGGTTCGAGGATTTTTTTAAAAACAATTTTATTCAATTGCAGTTTACATACCATATAATTCAACCATTGGAAGTATTCTCCCAGTCTGTGCTGATGTTTCATTTTCTTAATTATACCTTTCTTTTTCTTTTTCACTTATATCTCTTGAAGAGCAAGAGTTTTTAATTTTGATGAAGTTCAGTTTAAATCATTTTTTTCTTTTATGGGTTACGCTTTTTGTGTCATTTCTAAGATGTCTTTGCCTAACTCAAAGTCAAAAAGATTTCCCATTAACGTTTTCTTCTGGAAATTTTATAGATTTAGCTTACATTTAAGTCTGTGATCCATTGTGGGTTGATTTTCATGCATGGTGTGAGATTAAGGTATAGGTTTTTTTTTTTATATGAATATCCAGTTGTCTGAACAATGTTGAAAATGCTGTCCTTTCTCCCACTGAATTGCCTTGACACCTTTGTCAAAAATTGACCATAAATATATGGGTTTATTTCTGGATTTTCTATTCTGTCCCATTGATCTTATATTATTGATTACTATAGCTTTATTTTAAGTTTGAAGTCAGGTAGTATAAGTCCTCCATTGTTCTTTTTCAAAATTGTTTTGGCTGTTCTAGATCCTTTGTACTTCCAAGTGAATTTTGGAGTCACTTTGTCTAATTTGCTATAGACCTTCCTGCCGTTTAGGTGCTGAGATGAGTCAGTCAGTGCTCGGTGGTATAGGCTGGGGGGTGTCTCTTTCATTTCTTACTTATTTTAGCAGATACTATGTTTAAGTGAAATATTTCTGCAATAAGATTCACCAGAAGGTCTTGGAAAGCTATTTCTTTGCTTAATTTTACATTCTCTACTAACAGCTTTGACTTCTCTACAGAATCCTTTCTCTTCATTCTCTTTAATATGGACATTCTTCAATGTCATACAAGCAGTCACATCTGCTAAAGTGTATCTCCAATTATTTCACTGAAAAGAACAGGGGAAAAAAAACTACAATTATGCCCTTACTAAATAGGAATTTATTATTTGTAGGAATTTATTATTTGTGTCATCTGAAAAGAATATTGAATATAGTAATATATATGCATATACATTTGTTTTTGCAAAAGAAAATAGTGGTAGAAATTATCTTCTGTATAAACATAGATGGTGTTCAGAGTAAAATGGTTCCCTTTTTAGAGAAAAAAATATATGCACAATGTAACTATGAATGTGAGAGGAAAAGTGATTCTGTGATTGCGTAACTCACTAGCTGGTTAATCTTTGAGGACAAGTGGTAAAAGAAGCCTTTTTGAGATTGCCTATTAAAAGTCTCAATAATGTATAAAAGACTGACTTTTGTTTTTCTCATATTGTTGCTCTTTGAAATCAACATATGAATTTATTTGCATTGAAGTTCCTAACAAAGTGCAGAACTTTTAAAAGTGGAAAAATTCAAAGCATGTTTTAGTGTGAGTAAAGCACCTTAAAAGTAATAGGCATTCAATCAACATTTAGAGCCAATGATATAGCATTTATTTCACTTTTTTTTTTAATTTTTTCACTTTTTTTAAGTTTAAAAAGATACTACATACATCTTAAGGTATATTTTATATAGTATTAATAAAAATTTTGTACCAGAAAAAACAAATGAAAAAGCATTCAAACATTCTACCAGACGGTGTCTATGTATTTTTAGGAGAGCAAAAACAAATAACCTCAGGGTTAAAAAAAGCAGTTCTGGGAATTTAAAAATAGTTTCCTTCAGCAGAAATAAAGTAACCAACTCTCCAAGCATACCCTTTTATTCACTTGGAAGAAACAAATTCTAAAATGTGTGTAAACCAGTCTAGTTGAGTACAAAGTAAGCAGAATCACTTTATATTTACCATATAACTGTCTTGACATCTTTTATTACTTGGTGGGTCTCAGTGCTGATTGAGGGGAACTGGCAGAAATTCTAGGCTTTGAAAAAGTTGAGTAATTTTCATCTAATTGCACTATAAATAGAAATATCTCAGTAATTTTTTAAAAGATTTTATTTATTTACTTGACACAGAGAGACAGCAAGCGAGGGAACACAAGCAGGGGTAGTGGAGAGAGAAAATTAGGTTCCCCGCTGAACATGGAGGCCGATGCAGGGCTCAGTCCTAGGACCCTGGGATCATGACCTGAGCCAAAGACAGATGCTTAACAACTGAGCCACCCAGGCATCCCATCTCAGTAATATGAATAGCTATCAATGAATAGGGATTTCTTGAGTTGACACGTAAACATCCATACCTTAATAAGCATATATATAAATGAGCATATTAAGTAGTTAAGTGCTCTTTAGAACAGTGCTTGCCTGATGGTAAGGAGTTTATATGAATTAGTTATTATATGGACATATTAGTGTTATCTACATATTATTTCACTGCATGTTTATTAAATAAATAGAGAAAAATACTGCTATATTAGCTCTAAATGGAAGTAGCTGTTTGTCAGTATGAACTTTTGACTCTGGTGCTGCTCATTTCAATAATGAGCCTGTGGCTGATAAGCATATAATACTGAAGGGTCACCAATTCTCTCAGCACTAGGTCTTCATTTTGACATCATCTTGCCCGGGAAAGGAAGAAATGTTATGTAAATTACTGAAGTGGAGAACATGAAAAGAATGATCCTGCAAAAGTGATATGTATTTTACACTATGAGCTGACTTAACTTCCTCCTTTGACGGAAGTTTAGACTCTGCTGTTGGCATCGGTTGGCTTTTTTGTAAAACAAATCACTCTCTTTTGAAGTGTGACTCTCTAACAAGGAGTCATGATTTAATATGTGTTAATTACACAGATAAAAATACTATTCAGCGTATTCATTTTTGTAACAGAAGTGTGAGTGAATGGTAGGCAGCTTCTGACATGCCTCCCAATGAACTCTACCTCCTGGTATTCATGTTTTCGTGGAATCCTGTTGAGCGTGAGCTGAACCTAATGACTTGCTTGTAATGAACAGCAAATGGCGAAAGTGATGGAATATCACTTCTGTGTTTGGGTTGCTAGCATTCTTTTTCCTGCACTCTCTCTTGCTACTGCCATATTGTGAGCTATTCTGTGGAGAGGCCTCCATGGCAAAGAATAGAGGGAAATCTCCAGCCAATAGCTCAGGAGAATTGAGGCATGAGTCCAACAATCTGCTAAGATCTGAATCCTGCCAACTACCACGTAAATGAGCTTGGAAGTGAATCCTTCCCATTGGATCTTGAGATGACTGAAGTCTTCCTTGAGTGATGCTCCGAGCTGGAGTACTCATGAAAGTTGTACCTGGATTCTTGATCCAGAGAAACTGTGACATAATAAATGTAAGTCCCTAACGTTTTGGGGTAGTCTGTTACACAGTAACAGATAACTACAACAATGAATAAATTGAAGAGTCAAATATTTACTCAGTGAATTTGAGTTATGGAGACAGGTAGTTTGGTTAATTTGAGGCCAGTTATCTGAGATAATTACAAAATGTCTCTAAAGAGTTAAAAAGAATTATACAATATTATGAATGGACACTATTTTTCTAATAATTTTCCTTCCTCTCGCTCCACATCCAGCCTGAGCTTCATGATCTACTTATTTTATACATATGATATAACTATGATATTAGAATATTTCTTTATACATAATTACTAGCCAAATAATAAAAATAAAATAATCTGACAAAAATGCTTTGTATGTCATAGCTCTAGGCCATATCATGTCAGGAAACATAAAATATACCATTTATCTGTAATATATATTCATGACCCATGAAAAATGTTACCTCCCATGGGCTGTTCTTGGCAGAATGCTCCTTTGAGACGATCTGCCTGGATTACACTAGTCATGACACATTACATCATACAAGAGAATGAGGATTGCCACTGTCAAACACAATGTGCCTGATGGAAATTGTCAAAGAAAATTTTCTTGGAGCTTACACAATACAAATTTTGTGTGCTTCCCCTCACTCTAAGTAATTTGTAATTCAGACCATTTTGTGGGCAAGTAAAATTCTGAAAACAAAGTGTGATTAAAGATATTATGTCAGTTATATATGCACTATTAGGAGTTAGCTGTATTTTCTTCCTACAACTTTGTGCTAATGCATCCAGATGAGGAGGGATGTAAGGAAAGTAAGGCTGAAGTTTATTGAATCACCTCCCTTGGCCAGACAAACTAAATGAAATTTAGTGGTGTTTCTAGTTTCACTTTACTCCAGGTCTAACAATGGTTTTGTGCAAGTTTGACAGCTCTGGTTTGAAGTGTTTCTGTTAACATGTGGTTTTCATCGTGTGATGAGTATAGCTGATGCTAAATAATTTAGCTGTTAGCTTAAAGGCGGTTTTGGTGATGATACAGATCCTTCTCTTCTGGGTCTATATTTAGGGCACTTTAATTAAGCATTTCAACCAGAGGCGGAAGGCAAGCTCAGGTTATCTTGCAGTTTGGCTTATTGGCTGTTTTGATAAAGAGAGTCAGTGGAGGAAGAAGTTGGGTTTAAGAAAAAACATCCACTAATTTCAATGATCCATATTAGTTTGGGTCCCGTTAATAAAGGAATCAATTTGATTGTTTTTAAATTTCAACTCCTGGATCAGTACAACTGGCAAGATATAATAGAAAAAAAATTATTCACAAGGATGGGAATTTGCTCTAATGATAACTGCTTTGTAGTTCTGTAGTTGACTGTTAATAAATACTCTTAACATTATTGCTGTGGACAATTGGATAAACATGGCCTATTAAACCATGAGTCAAATTTACTGACTTTCTGGGCATCTGCTGGTCTGTGTAGAGAGAAATTGATCCTGATTATCTGTTATTTGCTCGGATTACTTGTAATCAGTCAGGTGTAGCAAGTTTTTCTGCATCCAGACACATGTAATCCTAACAAAGTCTGCTTTTCTTGCAGAAGCTTCTACTGGTTGTTGCTTTCAGGTGCCTTGAAGAAATCATTCTTTCCAACATTACATAAAAGATGAAACACATGCTGTAAGTAATTTGACAGTGATGGAGGCAAATGGTCAATTATTTTTATGTATCTAACTTCAGAGTTATTACTCCATTATAAAATCACCTAAATAAAAACTCTTTATTCTTTCAGGAAGAAAAATAAATCTATGGCATGTTCTTGTTTTATGAATTAAGGTGTGGTTTGGAAAATAAAGCTGTAAGGAAAAATGTATGCACAGGATACGGCATTATCTTTCAACTTTTTAGAGGGAAAGAAAAAAATATGTCAGTCAGTCCAGAAAGATTGTCTTGAGGGTATTTGCAAAGAAATGACTGCTTGGATCGGGGGAAAAAACTTCTTTCTTAACTCTTGTGTGAAATTGGCTATAATCTCATAGATTAATATCCTTTTATATATAGTAATTTTTTGGAAAATGTATTAATTATTACAAAGCAATATTTATTATAGAACGAAGTAGAAAATTAGTTTGTCTAAGAAATCTATAATTTCACCAAAGATTAACCTTTAATCCTTTAATTATTTAAACACCTTAGAGATACACACACATAATTTTTTAGCCAAGATGGTATCAAGGGTTATGCTACTTTGTCCTGACTTTAACTTGCTTTTTAATTAAACTATATTTTGCTAACATATTTCTTTTCAACAAAAGTCATCATTATTATTCTTGATGACTGTATTAATATTTCAGTATATGGATGTACCATCATTTGTTTAACTAGTTGACATTATTGGCCTTACACTCTGTTGTTAAGCAATCCTGAAATAAACGTCCCTCTTCATAACATTTTGGAGCCCTTGTTAAATTCTTTCTTTAGGATACATTCCTAAAGTAGAATTTCAGGTTTAATGGTATGCATTTTAAGTGTTTTGATCTACTCTAAATTTATTTTATAAATGAAAATGTCTGTTATTTTAAAGGACATTTTCAGGAGCCTTCTTGTTATTTGATCTTTTTGTACTTTGTAATATAAACAGCTCCATTTCACACGCCGACGTGCGTCTTGGGTGACCGTTAGAGGTCATTTAGGAAACTAAATATCCCACCTGCAGCTCAGATTTTTCAGTCAGCAGTTGACCTTTATGTAAATCAAAGAGAAAAATAGTCTCGAGCTCATGCTCACTAACTCTAGTAACATTACGTATTAAACTCAAATCTCTTTCTTTCCTCCACATCACCACCTGCTTTATGAAAATGACTTCCTATTTGTGGACGTCTCAAAAACATTTGATTGTATTTTCTTTGTGTTTGGAAAGTAGGTTATGGCCTTTTGTTTGGCACATTTTCTTTATCACAGTCCTCCTTTCGCATATTTTGCTCTTTTATACTTCATTGAAAGAGTTTAAGTCAAATAGGAGATCTGAGAAATCTTGGAGTCAAAATGTCTGGCATAAAGTATTTTGATCCTGTTTTTTTTAAAGGACCAAGTATTTTTACTACTGCATTCTTCGCATCCCTCTACTATGATATAGATTATGCATGGGTGTGCCAGACTTTGTTTAGCGAATTGGTATTGTTTTTGTTAATATATTTTCCTCACCATTTTTATTCTGGAAGGCTGTGGTTATTACATATCTTAACTGTTAGCATTGGTCTAAGTATGTGAGAATTATTTCTATGTTCTACTATTCTCTACATGGAGAAATAAGGCAGAAAAGATTTTTATAAACCCACGAAAGACACATAATAAAAGTTGAAAAAATTTTGGGCTATAAATCTTCTATGGTTACTTTGCTGATAAACTGGAGATGATAAGCACCATCTAAATATACACATTATGTACAAGGATATTAGTTTGTGTTGTGAACATTTAGCTAGCTACCCACATATTAAGAAAGTTGCCACACTGATCAAGGGGACCTCCAAATTTCTTCTGTCCCTTAGCTAGTTTATTCAGATTATCTGTATCTATATATATATCTCATAGTATATAACCCATACTGTGCTATATAGCAATTATATACAATCTCATTATAGTTACATTTTTATAAGTCACATATATACTTTTTTTTTTTTGAGTAAAAGACTCATCACAGTTTATAGCAAACTAAGCTCTTCACTCTCTTTCAATATACTGTGTTGAAGGAATTCCTGGGTAATCTTTTAAAATTTGAAGTCCTATTAAAACACACATGATAAAATCTCATGGTAAAGGTATTCACCTTCTCACTTCCCAATTCATATTCCATTTTACTCCCATATAATTTTTAAAAATCACAGTATCACCTGACAATAATCTCATGGAAAATCTTTCATCATGGAAAAAATGCCCTCAACTTGGGTGGATGCCTTGATAAAAATGACATTCAATTTCAGGGTGCCCAGATAACGCCAAGCCAAATTAGGTGCTCATTGAAAACTGTTCCTTGTATAATCTTGTTTTCTCACCTATGCTCCTGTACTGACAATGTCTTAAAAACTATGAGTGTTCTTGAAGGTTCTCAAAATCTTTGTTCTTAGGATCCCCTTTAGACTCTTAAAAATTGAGGCCCTCAATGAGCTTTTGTCTATGTGTATTATACCTAGAGATTTTTAGTATATTCAAAATTAAAACTGAAAACATATGTATTGATTATCTAAAAATAACGAACTCAGGGGCACCTGAGTGGCTCAGTGGGTTAAAGCCTCTGCCTTTGGCTTGGGTCATGATCTCAGGGTCCTGGGATGGAGCCCCGTATTGGGCTCTCTGCTCAGCAGGGAGCCTGCTTTCCCCCGCTCTCTGCCTGTCTCTCTGCCTGCTTGTGATCTCTCTCCCTCTGTCAAATAAATAAATAAAAAATCTTAAAAAAAAACTCATTACGTGTTGACATAAATAATATTTCAATGAAAAATAAAATCTTATTTTCTAAAACTAAAAAAAGCACTTTAGCAAGGAATCTGCATTGCTTTATATCTTTGCGAGTTTCTCTGTTGCCTGGCTTAATAGAAGACAGCTGGATTCTTACTTCTGCTTCTGCATTCAATCTGTTGTGACATCACAGGTCATATAGCCTGTGGAAAACTTCACTGTCTGCTCACAAGAGAATGAGAATAAAAAAGGCAAATAATGTTTTCGTATTATTATGAAAATAGTTTTGACCTCACAGTCTTTCTTCAGAGGCTTTGAAGACCCCCAGGAGTTCCCAGATCACACTTTGTGAACCACTGTGCTAGATTATAAGAATATGGGTGTTTTTATACATCTTCAATGCAGAATAAAAACATTTATGGGAACTCTTCTGCAGGGTGGTATTGGAGGGTTACAGGCCAGGTTTAAAAGAGCAGCTCTGCCATTTAGTTGCTTTGTTATCTTGGGAGCATTAAGCCTCTAAACCTCAGTTTCTCGGGACACATGAATATAATGATGTTTACCTCATGGGATTATTTTTTGAGGATTGGCACTCTTAGTTACTTACCATTTCTTGTAGTTTTAGTTATTATGAAGTTGTTATCAAGAACGTGGCAGACTCTGGTTTTACTGATAAGGACCCTTTTCCGGTCTTGTAGAGTGGAGACCCTGGCTCAGTATTGTGGTACAATCAGAAAATAAATGAACGGCGGAAAGATATTGTGGCATCTGTGTATAAAATAATGCCCCCAGCATTATCCCTGTGTTCGAGTGAAGACACCTAGGCCCACAGAGGTTGAGTCAGCGGGGCAAGGCCAATACCAGCAGAAGTGGATGGGAATCCATGCCATCCATCTGCAGCGTCCACATTCCTAACCAGTGCCCTGCACGGCTGCCCCGGGTAGTAATTTGATTGTCATACTCCAAATGACTGAAATCTAGAGTTTGATTCCTGTGATTTTTCTGAGTGCATTTTACATTATGGAAAAATTATTACGATTTACATCCATCGTGGAGTTAACCATTGCTATAAAATAACAGGTGCTGACTGTGGATTTCTCCACTACTACCCTTGTAGTCAGTCACTACTTCCCGTCCTTAGGGATATCGCCACATTTACCTCAGTTACAATTGCTTTTCTCTACGTCTGCTGTGACTTTGTCAGAAATTCGTGTTATTCTTTGTGTAGCTGCCTTATGATGTTCTTTCTATGAGTTTCTCACCCCTGATCATGTAAGGAATAATTTTCCAATGGAAATGTGTTTTTTCAAAACTTTTAAATGAAGAGAACTTAATTAAATAAAGGGAACTCCCATTTGTTGGATTTCATGAATGAAACATCTCAAAAGTACTTTCTCTTCATGTGTGTTAATTTTTAACTGTTCTGGGCCATCTGATTGCATCAGTGACATCATTCCTCAAAGCGATTGAAATTAGAGTAATACGTTTAATTTGGTTTTCCCAAACACATTTTTGATACAAGAATTAGGTTTTTATATTCAGGTAGTAATGACCTAGCTGATTCAGACCACAGTGTAAGAGGATAAGATTGACCTTTCCTGATGAGTGCCCTTTCTTTTATCAAAGAAGAAATTTCTGTGTAGAGCTGGGTTGCTAATATTCATTGTTTTTCTTGGATAAAACTATGTGGCACAATTTAGGCGATATGTGCAATTTAATTTGTGTTAATAAGGGTCAGCAGTGCCATCTGGACTATAAAATAAGGCTGCCTCTTGAGGAAAGAAATGATCTAATTTCTAAACTCATTATAAGAGTTTCCTTTTAACAACATTTATTTAATTATGATACTGAAGGGAAATTTCATTCTTTGCGAGTCAGTTAAAAAAAAAATGTTTCATAAAGCTGGCCCAAATGCCAAGAAATAACATGGTTTCAGCAATTTGAAGAAAGCTCTGAATGAGGTATGAGACGTTAGAGACTGATCATAGTCTCTGTGTTTGCTGGCTCCCACGACTCTGATAAGATCTGGCTCTCTTTGACGCCCCATCTCCTCTAAGCATTTTGTTTTAAATCCCTTCTTAGCCCTGAACTGAGTTAGTCTTGCCTCTCCAGGGTTTCCCAGAGATCAAAGGCATCAACATCTTTCTTCCTCTGTACTAATTCTCTCTAAAGCAGACACACCCCTACCAGGCTGTGTCTATAAGGTTTCCAGATCATTTGTTGTGTTTCCATTTTTCTCTTCTGCACCCTTTCCTGCCCCACTCCCAGCACATCTCTATCTATGCTAGCTATAAGGGAGCCAACCCCTCTTGTGTTAGACTGAGTTAAAACCCCATTTAATAAAGTGGCCTTAAAAAAAATTACAACTGGAGATGCAATTCATTGTTATTTTAAACTATAATCCTTCTGATGGCTCCCAAATTAATAAGGTGACATAAAACTTTTTATATCAGCTTTTGTAACTTGGTAGAGTGATTACATATCATTTTTATACCTCTCGGGATTGTTAAATCAAATGTATTTTTAAATAATTTCAAACATAAGTGATTTTGAAAAGAGCAGATCTAAATATTCGGCTTAGAGAAACATTGGAAAAACTCCTGCTGATAATTTGGTTTACATATTAGTGATTGGTTTTAATTTTAATAAATTATTTTAGCCCAGAGTAGATAATAAGGAAGAGAACACAAATTGCAGTCGATGAGAGACTGTGGGGTTGAACGATACTTTTGGTGTCTTGAAAAGATTGCTAAATTTACACCTGGAAAAAAATGACTAAGATTTTAAAGATCTATTTTCCCATGGAGAGCAGGAAGAGCTGCTTTTAAGAGTCATGTTGAAGGCAGGGATTTTAGGATTTCTCCATTGAAATTCCAGGGGAGTAAAAATGCCCTAAGCATGGTTCTCTAAAAGATATAATGCAGTTACAAAAATTACATGTAATACAGCATCCCATGTATGAGAGTCAATGTCTTTAGTGATTCCAATTTCATACTGTTTATTCTGTCAAATGTATGCATTTTATAATTTTGAGTTGGTAGACCACATTTTTCTTTTAGGTAATTCTTGAACTTGTCCTGATAGTTCAGGGCTAAAATAGGAAGGAAATGAGAATTGTCACATAAAGACTGCATGATTCAAGAAGCAAATGTAGTCAGTTTACTTTCTGATTCATAAACTCTTTTGAGATGTAAGGATGTTCCAAGGGGCCCTCTCTCCCTCCCCAATCAAGATTGTATTGAGAGCATCCTTGAAGGAAACACTGACTCTTTTTATGGGGGTGGGGTGAGGGAATACCTATGGTTTATTCCTCACTTAATCCATTCTTCCAGTCAGCAGCTAGCTAGTGAGCATCTACTATCTGCCAGACATTCTTCTAGTGCTAGAAGTTAAAGTAGTGAATAACAGACACTGTCACCTCCTTCTTTTAGTTTAGTTGAGGTAAATGGCTGAATGATGGGAGAACAGTACTTTGAGGTAATTTCAACAACCAGTCAAAGTAGTGTTGAAAATAAAACAGGGCAACGGGAGAGGGAGTGATAGAGATTCCAAGCAGAGACAGCAGCTTGAGCAAAGGCCCTGTGGCAACAGCCAGGTGTGTTCAAAGAACAGGCCATATGGCTGGAGTGCAGGGAGTGAGATTGAATATAGTAGGAACTGAAGTCACAGAGGAGGGCAGGGGCTATGTAGAGCCTTGCAGACCATGGTAAGGATATTATTTTACTCCAAGTAATTGGGGAGTTTTAAGTAAGAGACTAATAATAAGATGTATATTTTTATTGTTGTTTTGCTTTCTTGGGTTTTTTAAATTAACATATAATGTGTTATTTGCTTCAGGTCTATAGGTCTGTGAATCATCAGTCTTACACAATTCATAGCCCTCACCATAGCACATACCGCCCCAATGTCCATCACCCAGCCACCCTATCCCTCCCCTGCCACCCCCCAGCAATCCTCAGTTTGTTCCTTGAGATTAAGAGTCTCTTATGGTTTGTCTTCTTCCCTGGTCCCATCTTGTTTCATTTTTTCCCTCCCCGCCCCCCATGACCCCCAACCCTGCCTCTCAAATTCCTCATATCAGAGAGATCATATGATAATTGTCTTTCTCTGGAATAAGATGTATATTTTCTTAAAAAAAAAAAAAAGATTACCCTGACTGCTCTATTACAGATTGTAGAAAGATACAACATTTGGCACTTTAATATATTATTTTTAGTTTTCATTATGTACTGATAAAGGAGATATTATTACGATTTTTCTATAAAAAATAAAAAAAACCCTGGAGTTTAGAGAGGTAAGATGTGCCAAGTCATATAGTCTGTAAGTAGCAGAGCGGGGACTTGAAACCTAGTCTCTCTAACATTTGTAAAAGATGTAAAAGATAGCATAAAGAAGAACCACTGAGGAAAATGAACTCACGGAATTGCTATGTTTGAAAAGTTTTCTTTTTTAAGTAAACTTACTTAATTGTTGTGTTACATTCATTCAGGAAAAAATGTTCGTGGTGATCACTTCACAGCTCAAGGCAGTTTTACAGGACGAACACACCTGTGTTTCCTCGCCTGCTCACAAAGCCTCCTTTGTTCCCCTTTGCAGGTGCTAGCCCTCCACAAAGATAACCTTTACTCTGATTTCTAGCGCCACCGAGGAGGCTCATCTGGTTTTAGACTTTATGTATATGAAATCATTATTCTTTGCCATCTGGCTCTTTGGATCAACACTGGCAGCAGTTTGTTTATCGTTGTGGGCAGACACATGACTTATTCTTTCCCTTACACGTGGACATTTGCATTGTTGCCAGTTTCTGGTTTTTAAAAATTGTGTTGCTGTGAACACTCTTTTTTTTTTTTAAAGATTTTATTAATTTTATTTGACACAGAGAGAGAGATTACAAGTAGGCAGAGAGGCAGGCAGAGAGAGAGGGAAGCAGGCTCCCTGCCAAACAGAGCCCGATGTGGGGCTCGATCCCAGGACCCTGAGATCATGACCTGAGCCGAAGGCAGAGGCTTTAACCCACTGAGCCACCCAGGTGCCCCTGCGGTGAACACTCTTGTAGGTTGCTTTTTGTGAACATATATGTGCATTTGGGGGGATTAAAATTACGAGGAAAATTTCAGGGTTGGGGGAAGATTCAGCTCTAGTTAAAGCCAAGATGGAGTGGCCTGTACCAGGTCACATGGATCTGTTTTTGCACATCTCTTCCCAAGTTCCTATTCAGTGATGTCACATCAGTACTTGAACGTGGCCACAGAAGCAGGCAAATGCTACGAGTCAGGCCCCCAGCCCCTTTCTGAAAATCTGTGGTTAAACATTTAAGTGTGAAGCACACCACTGGCTTTAATAGTTATTACTCACAGTTTTTCAAATTGGGTTTTTACTAGTTTACGAATCTGTGTTAGCATCGTTAACAATTCCTTTGCTGTATATTTTCACCAACATTTGTTACTTTTGTTTCAATTTTAGTCGTTCTGGTGGGTATGCAATGGAATCTCATTTTGAATTTAATTGGTATTTGGAGAAAGTTTTGAGTTATTCAGATTGGCCTGCTACTTGCTTTTGTGAACCCAGACCTAATTTGGGTGGGCAGATGTTTCTTAATGAAGACAGGAGCGGTTGAACAAATAAAATGACTTACCTAAAACTCATCCTGTAGGTGAAATGCTTTCATTTTGTGGAGGGTTAGAAATGTTTCTAAAATTTGGATGGTTGTTAGTCAAGGTAGAGATATTTGAAACTTCATTTGAAACTTTCTTACCATGGCTTTCACTTATAAACATACGGATTAATTTTTGATGGCAAATGAAATTTATCAATGCCAGTAAATTAAACAATGGCATTGTGGGACCTCAGCATAAAAGATGCATTTCTTCTCATCTCCTACTTCTGTGGTCCAGTGGGATTACAGATGGCAGGAACCCCTGTAAACTATTAGCTTTAACACCACTTCAGCTTCTTTGTGGAGTTTTTTGGGGGAGCGAGGCACTTTCCAGCCTATATAATGGCTGCAAGCAGCCTTCTCCCCATGATTTGTGGTGGTTGTGCCAGCCGCTCCAGCTTTATCTAAGTTATATGCTCTTCCACACGAGGCAACTGACGGATGGTAGCAGAGCTTAAAATAACTCAGTGCATTTGGGTTTGAAAAATTAAGAACTCTTTTATACTAAACCAGCATTCGTGATTAGATTCGAAAATGATCTACCTCTCCAGTTGGACAAGGCAGAGTAATGTGATTTATTTTAAGTCTCCTATTATTTCTTTCTTAATTTAGTAATGGGAAGTAAATGAGGGGGATACAGGAATATATAAATACACACATTTTCAGAGAAGAGACACATTCTGTAAAGCACTGGGGATATTATATTCAAGAAATGATTTGAATGCCACACTGATATGAAAAGTGGACGTGTCATGTATGGAAAAATGAGTATCGAGACCTTGACAATGTAATAAAAAGAACTGAGGAGAAATGTGTGGAACACTGTATGCAGTAATTCTGGATTTTACCTCTTTTGGAGGGAGGGGCCACCTTTCATTTATCTTTTGTTCTAAAAGGTTTCACTTATCACCTTATATTATAGAAACAAAATCATAGGACTATCTGTTAAAAATGACCTCTGCTTTGGATCGGCAGTGCTGTCTTTGCAAACACTTGCGTATTCAGGAAAAGGAACAATTATTGAAATGGAATTTGTGAGGATTTTCAAGCAGAGAGGATGTATCAGTAGTTTAATTTGAGAGAGTTGCAGGAGCGAAAGAATAAGTAAATTTGAAGGTTCTGAGGGGAGGGGGGTAGCGGAGAGTGACACCAAAGCTTCTGCAGGGAATTTCACACCTTGACCTATATCTACACAGTCTTGTTTCCGCCCACATCCAAGCTTGTG
>CM053618.1:17123014-17134970 GCA_028646535.1 Procyon lotor
GATCTGGGTTACTCTCTCAAGTCTTTTTAGCTTCCATTCCTGGTGTAATCGCAGCCAAAAGGGCAGAGCAATTTGAATGCTTTTGACAGGGTGAGCTTTGGAGAATCTTTTATTAATGTAATTAGTTTGGTTTAATTAAAGGTCAACACGAGGGTTCTCCCACCATTGCTATCCTATACCCTGCACTAAATGCTTTTAGTTTTACTCAGGATAATTCCGTTCCAGGACAGATAAATCCCAACAGGACATTCTGACCTGGTTCTGTCCCCAGGACACACAAACAGATAAACTCAACATCAGCTCCAAGGTCCTTGTGTTTTTGACTTGTTCTTCTTTTCCAAGCCTGCCCTGTATAGACATTGCTTCTCTCCTGTTTTCGTTTTATTCTCTCTTCTTTTTTTAAAATACGAAAATCAAAGCATTATCTTAAAAAAGCTGTTGCTAACAACTTCACCGTCTGAGAAGAGAGGCAGGCTCTGACCATGACATACGGTTTTTTTTTTCAGTTCTCCTCTTGCAAAAATCGTCTCTCATCATTTAGAAATTTTGGTAGGTGGAGAGAATAAAGGATAGGAAATAAAGACAAAATATTTTTCAGTGAAAGGGGAAGAACTTGGGCCACTGAGAAAAGGAGAGCAAGTGGGCAGGTTGAGGGCAGTGAATGAGCGGGAGGGCTTGGCCCTGGAATGGAAGGTGAAAGTGCTGTGCTGGGGTGAACAATGAATATATAACATACTCATTCTCGCAGTTTTCTTTATCTTGGGTGTTACTCCTACCAGACAAATGCCCGTGAGTGTGTGGATCTTGTCCACATTCAGTGAAGGGTTTTTTCATTCTCTGGGGAGGAAAAAAAGATATGGTCCTGGTAAAACCCGCCTTGCTTTTGGGTCCTTTCCCTTCCAATTCATTCTGTACGGTGGCTCCCAAACCCGTTTCCTAACCCATGCCTTTCCTCATGTCGCTTTGCTACTCAAGAATCTGCCTCCTCCTCACCCATTGTGAAAAGTGTAAACATTTCACCTGCTCGACCACATCCAGCGTCATTTCCTGCTACTTCTCCACACACGCTCTTTGCTGTTTCCCCTTTCTCCAGGCTATGTCTAGGCTCTGTATTTTTAAATTCACTTCAGTGGAACACCTTTATCTTAGCAACAGTAAGAGCAGGGCTATCCTATGGTGGATGATGCACATATGAAAAAGGGATGTCTAATAATTTTGTGTGTGTGTGTGTGTGTGTGTGTGTGTGTGTGTGTGTGTGTGGTTAGGGGGAAACCAAAACACAAATAGCTATTTTCATGTCATTCTTAGACTGGAAAGACTTTATTTTCTGCTTAATATCATTCGGAGGTAAATCCAGAATGTTTACCTTTTCTTATAATGACATTGGTGCTTCTCAAACATTAGTGTGGATAAAAATCACTCAGACACCTGATAAAGAGAGATGTGGGGGGTTTCCCCTCCCAAGGATTCTGAGTTTATTAAATCTCAACCTTTGAATGTGTGTCAGGTTAACATTCCGCCTGACAAAGTGGGAAGTAGGCAGGAAGTACTTAAGTTGAGAGACTCGGAAACAGCAGAGTGTGGTTCTGAGGGGCTGGGGTGGGGGAATGGGAAAGTGGGTGGAGGTGGTCAGAGGATACAAACCTCCAGTTATCAGATGAGCAAGTGCTGGGAGGTAATGTACAGCCTGATGGTTGTAGTTAACAATACCAAATTGTATGTTTGAAAGTTGCTAAGAAGAGTAGATCTTAAAAGTTCTCCCCCTCCCGCAATTTGTAACTGTGTGAGGTGATGGATGTGTTAACTAATTTATTATGATAATCATTTTGCAATATGTACATGTATCAGATCACTAAGTTGTACATTTTAAACTTACACAATGTCATATGTTAATATCTCAATAAAACTGGGAAAAATAAAGTGCTGTGGTTACATACTGAAGGAGGGTGGTTGTCTTGGAGAAAAACATGTGTCAATCTGAGTTATATGCTGAACTAGCTGCTTTTTTTCATAGAATATCATTTTCACTTGGAGGAGCAACTGTCAGGCAAACTAGGGCTATTCTGATTTATTTGGCAGACATTTTCTTGAAATTCAATGAAGTGAGCTGATCATTTTAAAGAAGCAACTGACATTATTTGTTGCCACTGAAAAAATTGGAGTTCTCACACAAAAATTTGGAATTTAAAAAACTTGTTTCCACCACCATGAACTAGAGAGTTTCCTAATACCTGACGTCTTTTCTAATGAGAATAATGATGATATTAACAAATATGATTTTTTACATGAGATGAATTAGCACTTAGAAAATCTGAAAAGCTCAATGGACCAGTGCTTTTCCAGTAACTAATCATGCATGGTTAACAAAAAGGTCCATTCAAAGTGTAAGACAGACCAAGAACTTTCAATGTAATAGAATATAAAAAGTTCATGGATACGGTTTCTGATTTCACATTTTGGCGTAGAATCAATGAAGAATAACTACAATTATCTGAAAAAGCTATTAAAATATTCCTTTCTTTCCCAACATCGTATATATGTGTGGCCACTTCTTTTTTGTGTATTTTAACCAAACAATACATCACAACAAACTGAGTCCAGAAGCAAGTATAAGAAATGAACTGTCTTCTATTAAGCTAGAAGTTCAAGAGAATTGAAAATGTTCAACAGTGCTGCTCTTCTCACTGGAGTATTTTGATTTAGAAAATATCATTATTTTAAAATAAAAATATGTTATTTATGACAATATACAATTTAGATTTATTATTATTTTTAGGTGAATCAATACACAAAAATCTCAATTTTATTTTTAAATTTTAAAATCTCAATTTTATTCTCTAACATCATCCATGTCATTAGCTAAAATGTATGGAAATTTTAAAAGTGTAAAGAGGTCCTTAGGCCAAAGAGTGAGAATTACTGACCAAGTCTATGAATTTTGGTAATTGATTACATTCAGTATGTTAGTAACATGGAAATAGGCATGTCTTAGCTTAAAAAAATTACTTTAGCCTTTCTTTGCTAAAATTAGAAGGGATTCTTCACTGCAGTGAGTGTCTAGAATAAAGTATTCTACTATGTAAAATACTTTTAATCCCACCATAATGGACTGTCTCAAGTCACAGCCATTTAGATAGCCTCTCACGGGATGTGAGAGGTGTCATGTGAGAACAAGCCATCAATCATGTTTGATATTAAGAGTAGCTGGCGTGGTTCACAACTTGACAATCACCTTTGATCAGTGCTTCCCCTTTATTCACTTCACTCCCCTCATTTCTTCTTCATTATTGCAACCTGTAATAAAGGAGCAGCATTTCAGCCTTTGCCTCAGGCTCTGCTTTCTGGGGTACCCAGGTTAAGATTCTTCTTATGTCCCAATAGCATGTTTAGACTGTTGTATCTTGATTTTTTAAATTTAAGACCTTATCAGATGATCTTTTTGCATGTAAAAGATGAGGATTTTGTGTTTTTATATTTCCATTCTTTACCCTCCCATACATTTTTCATTCTCTTTCTCTCTACGTGTTCTGTGACAATCTTTGGTTAAATGAATATTCAGTGCTTTTGGTATTAAAACTGCCTTAATATAATTCACAGATGAGTCACATAGTATACTGAATATGTCTCTTCTTTTCAGTTACTTAATTTTTATATACCCCTCACTAATTAAATCCCATACCCTCTGACAGGACATTAAAACTTCTTTCAAGAGTCACACACACCAAGAAATCTATTAGTTCAATGCGCGTGTGGGTGAGGGGCTGGTGTGTAGTGAGATGGTTAGGGTTAGGGAAGCTCATCCTTTCTGGAATCCATCTTACTGCTGCATTCCAAATTTGCTGTCTAGGTTTGCTGCCAGCTGTCAGACTGGAGTATCTTTTCACCACCATCATTGGAATTCAGTTCATTTCACTCTTATTTTTAGGACCCTCTATTTTCTGCATTTTTATGTTTTCCCCTTTCTTGGATTCTACCCTTGCTTTTGTAGAGCATATTTCTAGTTACTTGCTGAGAAAGTATTTGCAAGGTAAATCTTTTGGAATTGTACAAGTCTGCAAAGTCTGCCTACCTTTCATGTTAATAATTTGGCTAGGTAGAGAATCCTAGGTTGATTGTCATTTTTTCTCAGAATTATCTAAACTTTCCTCCATTGCCTTCTATGTTCTTTTTGAAAAATTTTATGGAATTCTGATAACTGGGTTTTGGTGAGTGCCTTGTTTTTCTCTCTCTGGATCTTTTAGAATCTCCTGTTTATCTCAGGTGGGTTGAAATATAGTGATATGCCTTAGTGTGTGGCAATTGTGATTGACTGTCCACCAAAATCCACTCTTCTCTTCTGTGGGATACAGTTGAAGCTGGAAAGAGGCTAGTAGATGAGAAACCTCACTTTCCAAGTCTTTGTGCAACTGTTTATGGTCATATAACTAATTCTCACCAATGTAATTATATGGCCATATAACTAATTCTCACCAATGTAATTAGTAGAAGTGATGTGTACTGTTTGGGGGCGAAGGCTTTTGTGAAACAGGTGTACTTCTCCTGTATTTCTTTCCTTTTCCTTAGGTTGGATGCAGATGACAGTGATGAACTTAGGGGACGGTAGAGCCACCAAATGGAATGGTCATGGATACGTGAATTATTCCATGGAAGAGACCTCCTTACTTTCCTTGAGCTCCTATATAGTGAGATATAAACTTCTCTTGTATTTGAGCCATTATATATATGGTTTAGAAACATAAATATATATTCAGTTAAAAGCTCTTCTTGGGCTAGTCATTCAGTATGAAACACAGAACTTTCCTTTAATCTCCCTGGAAAGTAACATTAAACTTTAAGACATTAAATTCTTCACTTAATCTATAGAATATATTGCTCATGAGTTGGAAAAAAACCTGTTAATTGGATCCATCACTAAGCGTATTGTTTAAGCTCTACTGTCAGTTGGAAAAACCTCACCCTCTTGGGTCTAGTTTCTCTCCTACCTAACAATTCAAATTAAATAAGAAAAATGTTAGGTCTGGTGGATTAGAACCCCAAACCAACTTGAAGCCTAAATAGTGGCCTCATATTTCTTCACACAAATGTCTTTTCTATGAATTTGCATTAAATTATTTGAGGCAGAAGCTATGTTACATAATTCTTTTGTGTACCCTATTGGATTTCCAGGAATAGTTTTTAGTTTTGTCCTGACCCACCAGTCTTAGACTCTTCTGTCAAAAATACATATCTCCTGAATCAGAATCTCTGTGGAAGGACCTTGGAATCAGACTTTTAAAAAGCATTAAAATTTGAAACCTACTGCTTCACAGTGTGCTAAGTAATTTAGACACTTTTAAATCTTTTAGAAAATAGCTGTGTAAATACTATAACATATGTCATTGAAAGTTATTTACTTAAGAGAGTAATGACAATTAATAATGATGAGGCTTTGATTAACAGAATCTCCAATGAAGTCTATATAATGATTCATATAACTGCAAAGAAAATTCTTCCAAGATTTGGGTAGGATCATTTTATGAGATGTGAATAATTGAATCTTGATGTTTTAGTGTTATCCATTCTTAAGTTCAAAACACTCAATATGAACGAGCTCAGTCCCCTATTTCCTTTTGGACTGTTTCCATTATTTTGCTGGTGTTGCTGCTCTGGTTATATATCGCTGGGTCATAAATCACCCCAGACTTAGTAGCAGAGACAACAGCCTTCCTATTATACTCATAGATTCTAAAAGCAGGAGTTTGGATAAGGCAGAGTGAGGTGAATTTAAAGAAAATCCATGACTGAGGCCTCACCTAGAAAGACTCAGAAATGGTCGGGGGTTGAATGTTGTGGGGGCCCCTTCACTTCCGTGTGTGAGCTGACAAGCCTCAGAGCCTGGCTCAGCTGAGACTCTGGCCAGGGCACTGTGTCTTCATGTGGCTCTGGCTTCTACAGCATGGAACTGGGTGCTGAGAAGCAGCATCTCCAATGGGATGTTATGAGCTATAAAAGTGCTTCACTAGAACCAGGCAGAAGCCACATGGTCTTTTATGACCCAGTCTCTGAATCCCCGAGTGTCACCTCTGCCCTAGTGTGGAGTTACAAGTCCACCCCTCATCAAAGTGGTGGTGGTGGGGGGTGCATATCTTAATGGGAGGAGTATCAAAGAATTTGGGGGCCATGCTTTAAAAGCGCCAAAACTGCTAAATTAAGAAGCATTGCTAATCATTTAATTTCTAAAATGAAATCTTTCTTTCTTTTTTTAAAGATTTTATTTATTTATTTGACAGAGAGAGAGAGAGTGATCACAAGTAGGCAGAGGCAGGCAGAGAGAGAGGGAAGCAGGCTCCCCATTGAGCAGAGAACCTGATGCGGGGCTCGATCCCAGGACCCTGAGATCATGACTTGAGCTGAAGGCAGAGGCTTTAACCCACTGAGCCTCCCAAGCACCCTGAAAATGAAAACTTTCTTAACCCTTTGATCTTTATAATTTATCAATGATAATATTTCTTTGCTTTTCTAGTGAAGGCAAATGTAGCCAAACACTAAATCTACATATTCTTATTTCCATATATAATTTTCACAACCACTCTATAGCATCAGTATTACCATGCCATGTAACAAACGAAGACACTGACATGTTGAGAGGTTGAGTAGCTTGGCTGAGGTCACATAGTTGGAGAGGTTCTGACTCCAGAGCACAGGCCCTTGACAACATCTAATTGGCAGCATTTTCACATTCATGTGAGATCTTCTCAGAAGCAAATCCAGGGAAGTTTACATAATCTAAATGTCATTGGTGAGAGCTGAAATAAATTTATAATCACACTCTATCAAATATTCTAAGCCTTTTAAAAAGTTGCTTTTGGGTAAATGATGGCTGGATCATAAACCTTATCATCTTATGCAAGCGCTCAGGGGTTACATATTTTTAAGGTTTTCATTTCCTGTGGAAAAAAGAAAATGTCTTCCTTGCACTCTGCTTCTGAATTTTGACCAGGGAGTAAAAGATGCCTTTCTCTGTGGAAAAGGGCAGGACACTTCCATTTGTTTTTCCCTGAGGGTTTGGCTATTTGGTCTAATTTTTGTGATAAGCTGACTAAGGGTCAGGGAATGTCAGGAGCGCAAAAGGCAGCAAAACCTTGGACAGAAAAAAGAAAGGCTGGTATCAGGTGAAGACCACAAATAATAGGCTGCTTGCCCAGGAAGGGTCTGACCCAGGAGACACAGAGTTAACTACCTTAAATCAGTTAAAGCTAGACTGGGAATCTATGTACCTGGTCAGGTCAAAATTTGGTTAATGAAGTTGAAGTCCAAATTGGAGATAAAAATTTCAGCCAAGGAAGCTATAAAAGTCACCTTTTCGTGAGTAAAAAATAAGTGTATGCTAGCTTGCACCTCCTCTTCATCAAGGATTGCTTAATAGTCGATGGACGAGGGGGTAAAACTGGTTGTGAGTGTTCACTCTGCTAAAGGTTTGCTTACAATTTATAAAAAGAATAGCAAAGTCTTAAGTCTGGAAGCAAGAAAGAACAAGGAAAAACTCAAAATCATTTTTAATTTCCTTTAGATATCTGTTTCTATGGAGAGAAAATGTGGTACTAATTCCATCCCTAAGGACCTGGGAGTGGCTCTTTTTCATATTAGGGTTTTTCCAAATCCACAAATTATATGTTTACTTACTTCCTACTTTCTATATATTGCTTGGATTTGTAGAATCAAATTGTAGATCATTATTACCTAAACTTCTCCCCATTCTGAACAGTGTTAATAAATATTACAAAGCTTCAAGTCAATCAATAATGTTTATTTAACATTGTCCCTTCCTTAATGTTGTACTAAATGAAAGGATAACAAACGTGTGTCTAATGTATATCCCCCCCTTTGTCCATTGAAGACACCCTTAATTGGTCAAGACATTCCAAACTTGACCTTGGATCTTTTTAAACATGTGTTTCAGGTAATTATTCACATTTACCCTAAGTTGATACTTGAGTGAAAACTACGGTATGATTAGGTGCTAATAGTGAATAGAGAAAAAAGTTATCAATTTGGACTAACTGTGGGATAGATTAGACTGATTAAAAGAAAATAAATATCTGGTAATAAGATATCTAATTACAAATAGAGGCCAACTTTAAACTAGACACAGCGGATGCTGTTGACAGGGGACACCAATGTCCCATTGGCTAAACTGAGTTTTCTTGCACTTGTGGTCAACTCGCACCACCTGACAGGTTCCAACCTTAGGCACACCTGCGTTCTCTGCTTTCTCTGCCTGAGGGTTCCCTCCAATGGTTTAGCTGTAAAAGCTAAACCAGAAAGTTCAAGGGAGCTAACCCTCTGGGAGGCAAACCTTAGTCAGTGGGGATGGAATGGGAGTGATAGACAAATCCTCTAGACTCCCTGTTCTCTGGTTGAAGGGTCCTGATGTTTGTCTCACAAGGTATCTCAGAAAGTCTCTAGGGAGACTGAGCCCCTCTTGCTTTTGATTGACTCTTCTCCCTTCTTCTCATGTTCCTAACTTCCAAACATGTCTTCCTGAGCTTACTTTCCAACTACTCTATCTGCCTCTAAGTCTTGATTTTGGGGTCTGCTTTTAAGGGAGCCCAAATTAAGATTCTAGGCTAACTGACTATTATAGGAACCATTATATAAGTGGATAATTTTTATAATCAACATCACTTTTAATGTCTATATGGGAGTCATTGATTTTATTATATAGTTTTTTAGAGCTGGGAGAGCCAGTGGTAGAAAAAAATATATAAAATTATTATATATTATTACAATTATATATCTATTTATTGTTCCCTATCATTCATTTCCTCTCCCTGTGGGAAGATGGTACAATCCTACTCTGTGGAACTCAGGAGTAGCCATATGGCATGCTTTGGCTAATGAAATGTGTGTGGAAGAGACACATATCACTTTCTAACAAAGGCTGTATGAGCTAGCCTATGGTTTTCCATATCTCTTTTCCCTCTGCCATAAGGGAGTCAAAGTTCCAGATGAAGCTACTCTATCAGCACTGAGTGCATATATGAAGATGACAAACATTGAGCAGAGCTTCAGCTAAACTACAATGAACATATCCAGTGAATAAGAAATAGACATTTTTCTTGTGAATCACGGATTTTGGAGTAATTTGTTGCCATAGCATAGCTTAGGTTAAATTGACTAATAAAAGAATCTGTAAAAATAATTCAGTCCAGTGGTTCCCAATCTTGATTAATCATAAGATTTACTAGTGCACATTTTACACTTATAGATTTAAGCTTATTCTAATTCAGTAGGTTTGGGGCAGAAAGCTAAGGGTGTTTTGTTTTTTAAAATCTCCCCAGATGGTTCTAATGATCTCACTGTTTGAAACACAACCATTTTGCTTATTTTATTTTATTTCCATTTTGCTTATTTTAAAGGAGAAGAGCCTGAAAAGACTAACAGCCTGAAAAGTTGTCTATTCTTTTAACTAATTTGTGAAATATACTATTGTGATATATGTCAGAGTTTGAGTCATTTATAAAATCTTTTCTCCTAAAGAGCAAAAGAGCAAGCTTAATTGTGTACCTGAATAAGGACAAATCTGAATTAGTATTATCCAAATTAATAAAGTTTAATTGTATGTCATATATAGGCCATCTGAGGTCAAACCTAATCAAAAATTATAAATGCTGAATATTACTAAGGCCATTAGTAGGCCAGAAAGGCTAAGAGTAGTAGGGTTTTAATAACAGAAAGTAAATTTGTTGCATAGATATGCTCAGAAAAATAACAGCTTTGTCCTTGCTATTAAGCGATTATGGGTCTACAAGGAGAACTTGTCATGGAGACCAAGAGATCAAGTTAAAGGCGATTCAGAGACATCTGAATTTTCTAGCATCACACCTGACAACTATATGCCATTCAACTCGTCTGGGTCACTGTATATGTTTAAGCTGTAGAAATTACTTATTCAATTAAATTTTACTTTTTACCTTTTATATATATTCTGGGGAAGACATTTTAATAGATGCTGCTGGTGCCATAAATTCCCTCAAGAGGGAGATGGTGGAGGTAAAGTATTGGTCCACATATAATGGTAAGATAAGGCAGAATATAATAATTATAATAAGAAAGGAACACCCTGTAAGCCAAACTTGGGTTGCTAACTGATTTACTGCTACAAGGGAACTTTGGGCTTCAGGGTACCTCACATCATCATTCAACGTTGGTTTCATAGTCAATGATATTGTTAAATGTGTGCCACAGGACTCACAGCTGCCAGGGCAGCTCTAAAAGGGGAGTTATAGTCTCATCCTTACTTCCTTACTACCACTCATCTTAGCTCCTTGCAATCTAGCAGTTGGGTGTACCTTGCCTCTCAAATTTACCTCTTTAAAAATCAGCAAGGAATCATACAATTCTTCATCTCTCCAGATTTAGACACTATTAATAAATCTCATCTTGAAACTTTTTTCTTTTAGATTTTATAATACTATGCCATTCATTACATGTCTACCATGTATTCAACTTGTGCTTTAGGGATGTAATAATGAGGACTTTCATTTACTGAGCACTTGTCCCATGCCGGGAACTGACTATCATCTGTATATCATCTATCATCTATCCACCTATTATCTGTCTATCTAGATATACAGATAGATATAAATATAAATGAAATTTTATTTATTTATTTATTTATTTTATTTATTTAAAACCTACAACTATCTACTGATCTTATCTCCACTTTCTATATGAGGAAATTGATGTTTAGAGAGGTTCAGTTCCTAACCATGGTCATGCAAGTAATTATCAGAGGGAAGACTCAAACCTGTGTTGAATTCTAAACTTGTGCTCTTCACCAACACGCCAGGGCCTCTGGACCCTATTTACTCTTAAAAATAGTAGTAGCAATCCTGGGGCGCCTGGGTGGCTCAGTCGTTAAGCGTCTGCCTTTGGCTCAGGTCATGATCCCATTGTCCTGGGATTGAGCCCCGCGTAGGGCTCCCTGCTCAGCAGGAAGCCTGCTTCCCCCACTACCATTCCCTCTGCTTGTGTTCCCTCTCTCGCTGTTTCTCACTGTCAAATAAATAAAAAATCTTTAAAAAAAAAAAAGTAGTAACAATCCCAAAGAGTTTTTGTTTACATTATATCTGTTGATATTTATCATAATAAAACTTAAAAAGAACACTTAAGAATATTCATTAGTTCATTTAAAAATAATCAACCCAGTATACATTATGCAAATATTGTTATAAGAAATAACTGTTCCTAAAAGAAAACTGTAGTGATAAAAGTGGCATAGCTTCCCAGTTTTACAACTTTTTTTTTTTTAAAGATTTTATTTATTTATTTGACAGAAAGAGATCACAAGCAGGCAGAGAGGCAGGCAGAGAGAGAGGAAGAAGCAGGCTCTCCAATGAGCAGAGAGCCCGATGCGGGGCTCGATCCTAGGACCCTGCGATCATGACCTGAGTGAAGGCAGAGGCTTTAACCTACTGAGCCACCCAGGTGCCCCATCATCTGATGCCTATCTTTGGCTGCTTTCCCCCAAACCATTCAGCATAACTGGTATTTCTCTTCTACAGTTTCTCTCTTTCACAGAACGGAAATTCCTGCAACTCATTAACATTTTTAAAGGCTATTGAAGATGAACATTTTCCTACAATGGTCTAGATCATTTTTATTTTTTTTATTTAAATGATATATATGTCATGACTAAGGGCTAAAACTCACACATTAGTGGATTCCCACCTAGAGAGAAAAATATGACAAGTTTTCATTTAAGAAACTTTTCCATTCTCCAATTGCCAAAGAAATTAAGGATATAAATAGTTTTCAATAAGATATTACATGTGTTGACTAAAATTTAATTACTGATCATGAGGAGATGAAAGCGTGCTACCATTTCTACATTTGGTTGGTTCTTGTATGTCATATTTTCCTGAGGAGGCAAGAGTCTCTCATCTTTACGTATTCTTGGGGCTTGACAATGACA
>CM053618.1:17135070-17169747 GCA_028646535.1 Procyon lotor
AAATACTTCCTTCCTCCCACCTCTGCTCACACCCGCAGTTTTGCTTTCTGCTGTTCCAGTTACCCAGGTCAGCCAAGTCCTGAAGCAGATCATCTGCTTTCTGATGAATGTCGAGTCAGAAGACCAGCAGTAACCAAGGCCTACATCGCAGCACCTACGTCATTTCCTCATTTCGTCTCATCACATAGACATTTTGTCATCACACATCATCACAAGAAGTAAGGTGAGTACAGTAAGATATTATGAGAGAGATCACTTTCACATAACTTCTATTAGAGTATTTTGTTTTAATTGTTCTATTTTATTATTATTTATTCACATTCACATAACTTCTATTATAGTATATTGTTTTAATTGTTCTGTTTTATTATTATTTATCATTTATTATCTTTTATTATTATTATTTATTGTTTATCTCTTACTATGCCTAATTTATAAATTGAACTTTATCATTTATCATAAGTACGTATGTATAAGAAAAAACACAGGATACATAGGGTTCAGTATCACCCATGGTTTCGGGCATCCACTGGGGGTCTCAGAAAGTATCCCCCACAGATAAAGGGGACTACTAGGGATGTAAAACTCTCTACCTTTCTGTTTTCAGTAAGGTGTAATTCTGAATGTGTTGATAAAGCCTCTCTAGCTGGCCTCCATGGAATTAATAAATTATGTCAATAGCTGCAACTTTACAATTTCCAGACAGTTCATAAACATCTCAGGACTCTTGTTTTTTCTGTAGGTGGTAAACCCAGATGGAACGAAGCAGGGAGATTTATTTGAACCGGGAATATCGATCTCAGCTGATCCAGGACTTCTCTTACACCTCTGTCCTTTATGATGTTTCTGTGAGCTCTTTGGTGAATGAGATTGCCAATGAGTCCTTGCTTTTATGACTTTCGTTGCTTTCTACTGTCATCTTTCCTTCAAGGTTCTTGAGAAGCCTTTAAAGATGAGACAGAATGCAGCCCTTTGAAGGGGTAATTCCTTCATCCCTTTTATGCACAGCTAATTTCAGCTCCTTTTTAAACACTCTGCTCGTATCTCGCTTCCAGAAAATCTTTGATCATCCTCTGTCCCCTTTTCAGCTGGGCTATGTCCCTCCTGCGGCATCTTTCACCTGTCTCCATCATAGCATAGCCCTTACACTGTGGGGAAGCACGTCTTAATTGACTGTCTCCCCAGATCTTGACAGAGAATTTTCTTGCATTTCTTTATCACCGGTGCCTGGCGACATGTCTGGCATGGTCAGTGATGTGATTTAGTGGTGTGAAGGTGGTCCTCTAGTATCAGTTGATGAGTCTGTTAAAAGTCGTGGCTTACACTTGGTGCTTTCAGAGAGTTCAATGAGGCAAAGCCAGAGCTGGACTGGAAGGAAATAGGGAAGCTAAACAGTTTTGCAGTGAAATAGGGATAAAAGAGTAGTAGAACCTAATACTGCCTAAATATTTCCGTAGCAAAGTCTGTGGGGGAAAAATATTAGTTGCTAGGATAGATGAATGAAATTTCATACTTTAAGTAAAACTATCCATGGTGACAATGGGGTTATATTATCTGATACTGAAAAAAAAAGTGTCCCATTAGATTGCTATCAGTTTTGGAGGGACTGGGTGGAGGGGAGGGGGTTTACACATTAAGTCATGGTAGGGAAGAAGTACATCCCATATATTTAAATCTTCAGGCTCCTTGAGAGGCTGCTTCCTGAGCTCCTTTAGCACCCAAGTGAAGAGCTTGGTGGCCACGTTTATGACACTATAATGAAATCTGAGATTTACTTTTTCTGCTTTTACAATACACTGTTTGCCTTTTTTTTAAGATTTTATTTATTTATTTATTTATTTATTTATTTGTTTGTTTGTTTGTTTGAAAAAGAGAGAGAGTGTGAGCAGGAGGGAGAGGGAGAGAGAATCTGAGCATGGAGCCCAATGCAGGGCTTGATCTCAGGACTGCTAGATCATGATCTGAGCCGAAACCAAGAATCGGATGCTCAACTGATTGGGCCACCCAGGTGCCCCACACTGTTTGCTTTTAAGGATTATTAAATAAATTTAAAATTTAAAATTTTAACTATTGATTTATTGGGAACTAGTACAATAATTGGCACATAGAAAGTTATCCCAGAAATATTTGTAATTATTTTTCTTAGAGATCTACCCAGGGCAGCCATATGGTAGTTCTTTTTCTCCAATGAATAATGGTAATTTTTTTATTCTTACTTACCAATCTCATTATCTAAGGCCATTTTAAAACACTGCATTTAGATAAAATCATTTTGGAAGATCTACACTTTTGACATCTTTCTTTTATTCTGGTTGCTTCATGTGGTTTCTTTATTCTTAGAGTAGAATGTGAGGAAATCTGTGGATATAGCTAGGATCAAAAAACTTCCAAAGAATAATCTTGTCTACACATTGGCAATGAGGAGGAGCTCATCAAAACCAAATTTAATGTGACAGATTCCAAGGAGTCACTTTATATTTCTTTTCACTTAGTCTAGGCATTTCCATCTCTATCTCATTGCTTCAGGCAAATCCCTTGATCCAATTCATAAATATGGTACATATGTGGAGAAAGCTGAGGGTTGAGGTCTTAAGCAACACACTATGATGTTGGCGCCATGAAAACTATGCACCTTAGACAATGGTTTGATATTTGAAGAGACTATGATGGAAAGATTGAAAAAGTGGTTGAAATCAATTTAACAATTCTTTGTTGTGCAAGTGAAGAAAATGCTATTCACAGTACTCTGGTAAAAATATTTTGAAGTAAGCAGTTTGTTAGGAGTGTGAATGACACTTAGCACTAAGTTATAAAAAAAAAATCTTAAAAAAAAAATCAACCTAAGAAAAGTCACCCCAATTTAGCCCTAAGCCACGTAGGCACTGAGGTGCAACTATTTTAAGGATAGACATGCACAGTGAATTTCTTCTCACAGAACTCTTGTGAATTAAGCTCTGATATCTCATTTTTAGATCTCATTTAAGCTGGTTTAACACTAGTGAGTGAAAGTGCTGACCTAGCTTTGTACGAGTATTCTTGTTGTGTATTACTTAGGGCTGTGCTTTATACCAGATTTTACACCAACAAAACTGGGTGTAAAATTCCATTTGGGTGTCCACAGAAACAGATTCTGAGACAGTTTTTTTAATGCAAAATGATTTATTTGAGAAATGTATGAAGCACCAGTAAGGAAGTGGAGAAGTGAGACAGGGAAGGGAAAACAGCCAATGTAGGATAAGGTATGTTATCAAATCAGTTAACTATTAATGTCTGCTGACACTTAAATCTGGGTAATGTTGTAGAATATACACCCCAGAGATCTCTCACCTCAGGGATGAGGAATATTTATATTTGTATTGGTCAGCTTGGGCTGACATAACAAAATACCACCGATTCAGTGGTTTAAAAAATGAGAATTTATTTCTTGCAGTTCTGAAGGTCAAGAATTAAAGTGCAGATAATTCAGTTCCTCAGTACGGGCATGCTTGCTGCCTTGCAGAAGGCACACTGTGTGAAGACAGTGTGAAGACACAGTGAGAGGACAGAGTGTGAGGACATGGGGTAGGGGTGGCAGGGAGATAGTGAGCAAGCTTTCTGATGTCTCTTATAATGTCACTAATCCCATTATGAGGGCCCCACCCTCATGAGATTGTCTAAACCTAATTACTTTCCAAAGGCCTCATTTCCAAATATCACATTGGTGTTTAAGGATTAAACATATTAATTGGGGAAGGGGTACAATTCAGATATAATAATATCTCCAGTGTTCTATCTCTATACCTATCTCTATCTCTTTCTACCTATCCATATTCTCTCTCCCTCTTTCCACTCCCCCTTTCTCTAGGGAGCTGTGTATTAATTCTCTATTCCTGCCAGTCATTGGAGGAGGGCTGCTCCAGAGGTTAATTCCAGGAACTTCTATTTTACTATTCATTCAGGCAGAATGGGCTCTCATTAGATTCAGAGAAAAGCCCTCAGACAATGAGATTCAGAGACATAGGTGAAAGTTGGCCCATAGACACCAAAGGCGCCAGTAGAAGTTGTTACCCCCAAGGGACTTACTCTACATTTACTGTAGTAACTGGTTTCTGGGATGGCATTCTTTAAAGGTGTGAAACTTAATTAAAGTTTTGTATTTTAATATACAAATAAATGTATAATGTGCATTTTGCTTCTAATATATTTAGAATTAATTATAAAAATAAAATTGCATTAAAAATTACTTAACCTTTTCCTCCAACATAAAAATCATTTAAAAGAAAAAGAAAGTCTTAGCCTGGTTTCCCTTGAACATAGAGACTAAGGCAAGTCTTGCATGTAGGTAGTTTATTTACTTGCGGGAGACAGAGGGATGTGAAATCAGGAAGGAAAGCCAAAATAAAGATAAGTTATCAAGTGGGCTATTGGTGTGGATTGACTAGTTATTAGTCTTGCTGGGATTTTCTGGAGAACCTATGAATGAAATACCATTCAAAACTTCCCAGGTGGGACTGAGAGATGGAAGTCTTTATCCATCAGCTTCTATTCCTTGGTGGTCAGTGGTAGCCTCGTGGTCTCCCCAAGGTGGTGCATGCCTGAAACTTGATTAAGTGCAGAAAAGCTCCGGGGCAGGACAAAGGGGCAAGAAGTACAGGCTAGGGTGGGGAGCTGTCAGGTTACACTGCAGAAGTTGGTAGAAACCTGAAGAGAACTGGTTGCAGTAGTTGTGGCTGAGGTGAGTTTGTGAGTGTATATATGTGTGTGGGGAGGTGGCTAAGAAGATGTGTAATGGTGCACACAATGTACCCATACAGTGAAGCCTCAGCAACATGGGGAACCAGGAGTTGGGGATGTGAGAACGGGCATGACCTACAGTGTTGTGCGGGGTTATTGATACATTATTCCTTTGTGGAGATCTAGCATTCCTTTGCTGAATTCAGATGCTTTCACACTGTGCTCTGTCAAGGGAAAAAGAAAAGTGATTCAAAATCCATTCTTCATTTCACCTCACAAACACCTATTAATTTTATATTGTTGTATAAATTTAATGTTAGTCCCTCAAAGTTATTTATTAGAGTTGTAATAATTATGACCATTGAGATCTGTTAATAAAGATTCAAAATATAAAACTCCTTTCTTTAAAAATATAAAAACTCATTATGAAAACATATATGTATATTCTACATAAAACAGAACAGAAAAATGTAATTATTTATAAGGAGTCTTCAGTTTGATTCTGTTCTCATCATGACCCATATCTTTCACTGTTTGTTGGTAGTGGAGTTCTACTTTTCCAGTATCAGCAGGAGAGATGATGAAGAGATAGTCTAACTCAGGTGTGTCTCACTTCAGTCAGAGACACAGAGGGAACTAGAAGAACATTTATTAGAGCAATATTAATGTATGGTGTCATAAAGTAATCAATACCACATCAGCCGCTGCTGTGCAACTCAGTAGTCTGTGAAATGGGAAAGCACAATATTGGACCCAGAGGAAATGGAAGGAGAGCCACTGATCAAAGAACGCTTTTTTTTTTTAATTACAGAAACACATAAAATGCACATAAATAAACACTTAAGTATTTGTTTTAAATGTTTGGCTTTGTTGGTTTAAACAAAGCCAAATTTTGTTTAAACTCATGATGTCATGAGTTTCATGTCAAGCACAGAAGTCTTTTTATAGTTTTTTTTTTTTTTCCCACAGAAGTCTTTTAAATCAAGATTCCGCAAAGCCTTTCAACTTGTGTGATTTGAAGAAAGATACTGGTACTGGTTTTTAGTCATTCTTGATAATTATTACTATTGAGTTCTAATGAAGAGAATTAGAAAGTACTCCCCTACTTGAGACTGCTTCACATCAGCAGGTACATAGGACTTCCTCATGCATAAAATAGGTATTATAATTGTGTCTTTTGTTTAATATACGTAATGAGATTAGAGCAGTACCTGGAATTTAGAAAGCTTTCAGCAAATGTTAGTTATTAATCTTACGATGTTTATGTACTACAACTTGAGCTATTGGATACTTATCTAAATCTAGGTAGTAAAAACAT
This sequence comes from Procyon lotor, assembly GCA_028646535.1. Lineage (NCBI taxonomy): Eukaryota > Metazoa > Chordata > Mammalia > Carnivora > Procyonidae > Procyon > Procyon lotor. The sequence continues at coordinate 17,141,102 of CM053618.1, forward strand.
CTAAACATTCCAAGCAGATAACAAGCAAAATATAGATGTTATTTACAGCACAGTAACTATCTTTAAACCCCAAACTTTAAAATCAGAGACAATGCATAATTAAAAAATGAGGGGCACCTGGGTGGCTCAGTCAGTTAAGCATCTGCCTTCAGTTCAGGTCATGATGAGGGTCCTGGAGTTGGGCCCCACATTGGGCTCTGTGCTCAGTAGGGAGTCTGCCTCTCCCTCTCTCTCTGCCCCCCTTCTGTTCACGCTCTCTTGCTCTCTGTCTCTCTAAAGTAAATAAGTAAATAATCTTTAAAAAAATTAAAAAAACTAATAATATGGAAATTCTACGAAACATCCTCAATAATCCTTCAGATAATCTTAATGTATATTTTCCAAAATGAAATGGATCAGGTGCAAATTCCTTCATTTATTCAGCAGATCTTTAGTGAGTTCCTAAAATTTGCCAATGTATTAGGTGTAAAAGATTCATCAATGTTTAAGACAGAGTCTCTGACCTCAATGACCTTAAATGAGAAAAACAAGACAATGAAAAAGTAAGTAAACACATAAACAAGGTAATTATGGACTGTAATAAGGTTTTAAGAAAAACAGTATGATGAGAGACAATAGCTGTGGGAAGCCATTCTAAATAGAGGTCAGTGAAAATTTCTCTGAGGAGGTGGCATTTGGGCCAAATTTTAAGGATAGGAGTACGCCAGTCAAGTGAAATGATGAGGTCAGGGGTATAGGAAGCATTTAAAATAGAAAGACCAACAAATACAAAGGCATGGAAGTAAGACAAGGTTTGATATGTTCAAGCAATAGGAAGACCATGTATTTGGGCTATCATGAGTAAAGGTGAAAATTGTATGGAGGGAGGTTGAAGAGGAGGACAAACCTATGGTTAGGAATTTGACTTTATTCTGAGAGAAATGGAATGCCACTGAAGGGTTTTAAGCAAGGGGTAATTTAATCTAACTTATATTTTAAAACATCTGGCTATTTTATGGAACATGGGTAGTTGGTGTTGGAAGTGAGATGAAAAGAAAAGCAACTCAGTGACTCTGGAAGTAGTCCCAAGGAGAGATGGTGGTGTTCTGGAATATGGTGGTCATACAAATGGAGAGCAGTGAACTCACTTGAGATGTATATTGGAGCTGGAACCAACAAGACTTGCTGACAGATTAGAGGGGATGGGGAAAGAAAAAATTCATTGATTCTGGCTTGAATAACTCAGAGGACTGTGGTTCTCTCTTCTGAAATGGGAAAGAGTTTCAATTAGGCAATGGTGAGGTCTGGATTTAGATCGAGGTATACAGTTGGAAATTGTTACCCTAGATGGTATTTAAAAGTGTGGGACTAAATGTGACCATCAAAGGATGCTGCTGAAGAAATAGTTATGGTAACAAAAAAAGGTGAGCAAGGACTTGGCAACAAAAGGTTTTGTTGTTGTTGTTGTTTTTTTTTTTAAGATTTTTGACAGAGAGAGATCACAAGTAAGCAGAGAGGCAAGCAGAGAGAGAGGGGCAAGCAGGCTGTCTGCTGAGCAGAGAGCAGGGCTAAATCTAAATAAATAAATTTAAAGCCAAATTCCTAAATCTAGATCAAGTGGGGCTCGATCCCAGGACCCTGAGGTCATGACCTGAGTCGAAGGCAGAGGCTCCAACCCACTGAGCTACCCAGCCGCCCTGGCAATAAAAGTTTTAGTGACCTAATAGATTGGGAAGTTTGAAGAGTAAATTAAAAATAAGGAAGCAGATACAGATTAGTCAAGGGGTTTTGCTGTGAAAGAAGGAGAAAATGAAAGTGTTTGCTAGATTCAGTGGGGTATGTGGTTAAGGGAGTTTTTGTTTTTTTAAGATGGGGATAGAAAAAATATTTACATACTGATGGAAATGTTCTAGCAGAAGTAGTGTTTGGATAGCAGTGCTGAATTGAGCTGCAAAAATCCTCAAGAAGGTGAGAGGGTTGGAATAAAAGCACATGTGGAAACAATTGTTTTGATACGTATAAAGACAGTTTTAAAACTGAAAACAGAGAAAGCATGTGTAGAGTTGATGGTGGCACCATGATGGAATTCTGATCAAGTACTTTCTGTTTTTTTCCGATGACTTTGAGGAAAGACTCTTATCTGAGAGGGTTAGAGAAGAGGTTTGCTGAGAAAGGTCATTTTAAAAAGTGGAAAAATGAAGTTACTTGGGGAGGGTTGTAAAGTTGCTGGGAACTGGTGACCAATCATTTTAGATTTGTTATCACGAAGTTGAGATGAAACCAACAAGCCAATGTGTGCTATTTGGCAGCAGCAAGTAGCCACTGTGTGGCAGGCAGACAAAAGGAAGATAAGAAAGAGTTGTTTCAGTTAAATACTATGAAGCTATAATGATGACGTTGAGGGAATCTCCAGGAGCATGAATATAGTCATGGACCCCAGGATCTAGCTTAAATGAGAAGGAAAGTGAAGACAGACAAGGGGTGAGAAAATAATGAAACCATGGATGGAGATCACGGTGATGTAAAAGAATTAATGAAGTGGATGCTCTAGGGGAGTGAGCTGGAAGAGAAGGGTCTGAGTGGGATGTTTCCAATGGAGACTTTGGTGGTGATGAGTTTACAGACAAATGCAAGGTCTTGGTTATAACAGTAGGAGTGGATGGCTAGAATGGAAGAGAAGTATGTGAAAGTGAAATCAAAGACCTCGTAAGTAAACTGGAATTTTTGTTGAGTCATCCACATGGCTGCTGAAATTCCAAGGAACGATGATTGGTGTACGGTGGAAAGAATGTAGGTAGTCAAGTAAAAGCCTCATCAATAAATGAGAGGTCCTTTATAAGTAGCATGATAGAGGAGAGAACCAAGAAGGTGGGTGGCATAGCAAGATGGCATAGCTTTAAAGGAATTGTGGGTTTTGAAAGCTTTTGGAGAAATAAATGGTTTAGAAGCAGCAATATGGATCATAAAGGACACCTTTTGGGTGTTTAGGCTTCTTTCCTGTCCCTGAGACAGCTGCAGAAAACAATTTCAGATTAGTAGAGGGGGAAAGGGGCATGGATGAAGAACGCACGTTTCTAGTAGCTGGTTTTAGACCTTTTTTTTTTTTTTTAGATTCCATTGCAGAGGGCAAAATATCTCCTTAGGAAACAGTGGGGGATAACTGTTATTTTGAGTCTGAATTCTGGAATGATTGTACACATAGAGCCTGTATTAGCACTCTTTTACAAGAAATTGGCCACAACACATACTTTTATGGGAAATGAACAGCAGGGGATCAGGGAAAAAAAAAAGAACAATAAAAGAAAGAAGTAAGGAGAGGTAAGAGGCTAGAAGCTTCATTAATTCTTAGTGAGGGAATGTAATATTAAAATCTCATTGTTTATAGTTTTTTATGTCATTATGCCAACACATCTACAATAGCCTTTTAAATTTCGATTTCCTAATGTTGGGTTCAGTTATTCTCAATCATTTTTTGCTTTTCTTCTCCCTAGGGTCCCAAGACAAAGAATACCTTCCAATACTGTTAAATATAGATATCTGGACTGAATTGAACTTACATGACAATTGCAGTCAAGATTCTGGAACTCAGAATGGGCAAACCAGGTAAGCTGTGCCAATTTTAGAATGTTGTTTTAATAAGGCTCATTCCTGTCTGGGTTGGCTGCATTTTACATGTGCAATCACTAGGCTGTGAGTATGAAGAATTATTGTCATGACAACCAGGACTGACTGACTTGTCTTTCAGAAACGGTAACAATTCAGCGTGTTTGTAGATGATACCTGTGGTTCTCAGTGACTTTCTAGAAGGTCATACAGTTTCCGCAATGGTTCTCAGTCATGTGGAAAGACCACTCATAAGGAAAAATGTGAGTCAAGTTCTAGTCACGCCTCTCCAAGGGCCCAATGTGGAACCTCAGGCAAGTCTACTGGCGCCTCGGTTTCTTCATCTGTTTAATAGGAAGCTGTAGGCTAGCTTACATAATCTTTAAGGTTGTTTACAGTACTAACTTTTTCTCATTCCATAGATTTATATATTATGAACATGTGGAGCAAGATAATATATCTCCTCACTGTGTCTTCATGTTACCACTTCCAAACATTCTGTGAACTCTCTTTTTGTCTTACCTTCAGAGCTGACAACCTTCTCTCCTGATTCTGATTAAAAAAGAATAACTCCAAAACTCTTGGGAGTTAAAAATAATACATGAGTAAAGATGATTCTAAACATTTTTTGAGCAATTGCAGCTTTATTGGGCTGCAAGGATAATTTATTTTCAAGGTAATGGACATGATTGGTTCAAGTCATTTGATACACATGTTTACATTGGAATTTTTGTAAACATCAAAGCATGTACTTCAACTAGCAGTTGATTTTGATTATTGTTCACACTAGAAATACGAACTAACTCTGTTTTGTGAATTTATTCTTTGTATTTGTTTTATAATTGTAATTTATTATATATTATGTATAATATATAATTATAATTTATTCTGGTTGTATACAGTGGCTGGTAATCCATTTTAGTGATCATTTATATAATAATATAATATTATATAATAGCTATCTAACTCCTGATTTTTATGTAATATGAAGCAGTATTTCATAATGAACAGTTTAATCTGTTTGTGTTCAAGTGCTCTAGCTCTTTGTTATTTGCAAAGCTAACTATGATAGTATGGTTTAATAGTCAGATGTCCTCTTTATTCTAAAATATAGATTAACTCAAGTTTAGATGTTTTCTTCCTCAAAGGGCTTTGAAAGAATTTTTCCGTAAGACTTAGTCATTGCCCTTTTCCTAATCCCTCCTCCCTTAGCTTCTAATGAGGCTCTTTGGGGCAACCGTAATTATCCTTTCCTTGGAATGAGGGTGCATAGTAGCAGCTTGTTGGTTGCTTGCTATGGAGACCCAAATATGAACTTGCTTCTTTTGGTCCATATTTCTATTGTGCCTTTGGCAGGTGACATTGACTTAGGTTTGTCTTCTTTCATTGGTCCTTCGTAGCTGTTCACTTTCTCACTTTTATTTCCTATTCTTCTCTCTCTATTCCCTGCAATTTCCTTAATCTAATACCTTTTATCAGGTCTTCCAATATTTCCTTTCCCATTACCTTAAATATTCCTAGACTGTGATTTGAATTTATGTGCTTGTCTTTATTCCCATTTTACTGACAAGCTCACAACTTCGTAACCACGGCAGGCTTCATGGGCGTGGGACCTGTACAGTTATATGGACCCCACACTGAGAAGGCCTCATGCTTGGTTGAATGCTTTGCTGTTGCCATCTTGAAATTTTTAATAACCTTTGAACAAGGGCCTCTGCCTGTTCTTTTTGCAGTGGGCCCCACAAATTAGATAGCTTTTGCTGACTGTAGCTATTTTTCCCCCTTTCTAGTTGGGTAAGTGGTTTTGTTTTAGTTCATCTCTTTTTCATTCCTCATCATATTTTTTTATTTATGGCCTTCCTGTGGTACATCATTTTGACTGCTATTTTAATATAGCCATATTTAGCTCTGTTTATTTCTCACATCCGTCAGGAACATTTAGCAGTATATAAAAATAGTGTATGGTCAACTTTTGATTGGCCACTCTGACTAAAGGAGAAGGGAATGAGAGAATCAATGAAGATTACAATTCATATAGGGAGTAATCATTTTGGAGAACATTGTGTGGTTTTTCACCTTTAGGAGAATTACCTTTTAATTCATGTTTGCTCAGGTTAATTGGTTTGCACTCCCTAAATACACAATAATTGGTGGTTGGGGAGCCTGCTGAGTAGCATGGGCTAGCTAACCGGAGGTTAAATATCTCCACTAATGAAGAAGATTGATTGTTCTCGTCTTTTCTATTTTTAGACATATGAAAAATGAATTATTTTTTGGTTTTCACAAGTTTACTTGAGGGGGTTAGTAGGATATAAAGTCTTTTCTAATAATATCCCAGCACTTTTTTGGTTTTGTCAAATCTAATGGCCTGTTCTTGTATTTTTACCTGGTGGCAGAATGTGTCACCTTACTCTGTGATACTCTTCTGTCCAGAAGCATTGAAATAGTAATGAAGTCTGATGTGCCCCCAGGTTGACCTAGCTGCCTAGGTGTTAATTATCTTGGTTTGCTTGTTTTGTTTTGCTTTGTTTTGTTTTTTTAAACACACCTTCTCATATTCCTTATTAGGTGCCACTGTTAATCCAAATCACTTTAAAAATCCAACCTCAATTAATCCTAGGAATTGGGTACTATTGGTTACCCTTACCCTTTGTTTGGGGAAATGGAGGCACAAATAAGTTATACAACTTTCCCAAAGACAGTCATTAAGTGCTAGCATGAGGATTTGAACCCAAGCATTCTGTCCTAGGTCTTAGCAACATGCCGCTGGGTTCTAATGCATGATCTGTTTAATTTTATCCATTCAGACCCTTAGAGAGTTGGAAACCTAGATGACTGATGAAATAAAATCTGATCATAGTAAAGGACTTCCTAAAAGTCTCTATTTCTTTAGCTTATCTTCAGTTGGCAATTTATAACAATGAGTAAGGAAATGTGTAAAAAACCCAGGCAGACCTAGATATTAAAAGAGCATATGACTCTAAGGCAGCTTATATGAGATATGATTCTAGATCCTACTGGGATGACTACTTGACGGTATATTCCTGGGAACTAACATTAAAGAGATGCTTCACTAACTGTCACAATCCCTTTTGGAAACTTGTGATCACAGCTGGTGACGTTGCTGACATCTTTTATCTGTTGCCATACTTTTTCTTTTGGCTAGACATTACAGAGTGCAGAGTTAGATGGCCAATCAATGTGCTGCATCAGAATCAATAGATCTCAGTAAGCATTCCATTAAGCCCAGGAGCCTTTCCATTTCTCAGTCCTGTCTAGGTTTTGCACAGTCTTTCATGAAAAAAGAGAGTTTGGGGATTATTTTCTCTACCTGTAGCTTCTCATGGACAAATGCATCCCCTATTATTGTAGAAATCTAGTCAATAAAGCTGTCAGAATTTTTTAAAATATCGACAGTAGAGCCAAGTTCAGTGTACTTAACCTCGTAGTAAGTTCTGAGTGTGAAATATAAGAGAGGGAAATGATATTTATAGGAAAGTGCCTTGAAGTTTAAAAATAAATTTAAAATGTTAGATGGTAGAAAAGAATCCTGACATGAAGTTGGAGAGTTTGGATTTTGGCTAGTTTCAGCTGCTAAGAATCCTGGGCAGTTAATGAAATCCCTGCAAAATGAGAGGATTGAATCTGATAATTTTTAGTGTCCATAATACTAATTTTTTTTACTTCAAAGAGTTTTATTCCCATAAGTCCATTTCAATCCTAGGTGGATAGGCACCTACAGAATTTAGGCGATCCAAATGAGAAATGGCATATGGCTCTTGTTATTATGATCTTGATCCTTTCTTTTCATAGCACCTAAGTATCTCTTCTTGTTACTTGCCCTCTCTCACAGTCCACCCCCTCCCTGCTGATAGCAAGTCAGAACCCATATGACAGCTTTGCCTCTATTTTAGAACTCTCTTTCTTCAGGCAGATAGGGCTAGTGTGGTTAGCTTTACCTTCTATACATTTGAATTTCTCTCTTAGAATCCTAGAAATTATGCCCACCTAAAATAACACTTTCATATATGAGTTAAGTTAATGCTAGCAACTGTAACAGGTGCATGTCAAGCATCAGGTGACATTATACAAATTGGGTATTCTTGACCAACTGGTGACTTTCTTTCAAGCAGTTTCCTTTTAGCCTGTGGCTCTACCATCTTCTATACAAACCTTTCGGGGTCAACACATTACCCTGCAACAAGAAAATGGAAGGAGAAAAACATGGATGGTCATTAATGGAAACTCTTTATGGAGTAACCAGAAAATATTCCACTGGCTACATCCACAATGTCTGAGAAATGTGGTCTATCTAGTTCTCTGCCTTAGAAGAAGAGGAAACTAGTTTGATGAACAGCTGGTCCAGTAGTTCCCAAATTTTTGAAGGCATCAGAATCACCTGGAAGAAGTGTTAAAACCAAGACTGCTGACCCTAGTCTCAGAGTTTCCAGTTCAGTTGGTCTGGAATGGGCCCAAGAATGTGCATTTCTAATAAGTTCCCAGGAGATGCTGATGTTGCTGATTCAGGAACAGTGCTTTGGAGACCACTCAGCTAATGTGTGTCTGCTATACTTCTTTTTTTTTTTTTAAAAGATTTTTTTTATTTGACAGAGAGCAACACAGCTAGAGAGGGAACACAAGCAGAGGGAATGGTAGTGGGAGAAGCGGGCTCCCTGCTGAGCAAAGAGCCTGATGTGGGGCTCGGTCCCATGATTCTGGGATCGTGACCTGAGCCGAAGGCAGACGCTTAACGACTGAGCCACCCAGGCACCCCTGTCTGCTATACTTCTTAACTCATAACATATGGACTATATTTCTCGAGGACTTCTGATCTTTACTGGAGGGAGAGGAGAGAAGGGTCATCAATGGAGGAGCAGGAAACCTGGCTTGTAAGGAAGTGGGGGCTCCAGAGTACAGGTGACCGGAGTTCTGGTTTTGACTGTGCTTAGCTGTGTGACCCTTGCAAGTAACTTCCTCTTCCTGAACCTTAGTTTCCTGTAAGTAGAATGGGATAGGATAATACCAGTCGTCCTTAAATCAAGGCACTGTTCAAATCAATTGAGATAAATATCTTCTAAGATACTAAAAAGTATCTTAGAAACGTACATCTGCATTTCCCTTTGGATAAGCACCATCTTTTGAAGGGAAAGTATCTTGACAATTTACTTGGGGGTGGCAGTGCAAAATCTGCAAGAAGAAAAAAGGGACTAAAACTACTTTGAAAGAGAACTAACTGCCTGGGAGTTTGGAAGAAGCAAACACCCACAGAGGAGGGAGGGAACGAAGGAGAAAGGACAGCAGTTTGCCAAAGCCCCTTTTAGAACAGGGATAGCTCCTGTTGTTAGTGTTTTTGTACCTAAAGCTTCTGTCTCTCTGAACTTTCAGTAAAATTGTCATTGTTTTGTTGGTGAAAACCAGGAAGAGAAAATGATTCTGTGTCTGGCTTGGTTTAGAGCAGAGACAAGAGGATACTCAGGGTATTGGGGCAAGGTGTGAAAGCGAAGAACACACAGAGGCAGGAGATCCAAGCCGGAATTTATCGCAGAAGATTAACGGTCTTAGACATTTGTGTGGGAAGGGTCAGACACAAATGCTGTAAATATATAATATTTATTCTTTGACATACCAAAGGACATCTAAAATAATGACATTTATAGTAGTATTGCCTAAATTTTCAAATATCTTCTTATTTATTCATTCCTATATTATTAGCATTATTATTTTCTTACTATTCTTTCATTGGGCTTTTAAATTTTATTGTATTTTAAGTTTAGGTTTGGATGCATCTTCTAAAAACTACAAAATTACCCAACAGAACAGATTGAATTTCAAGGTTAGGAAGTTTTTCTAATAATAATTTATGGCCTAAGTATAATGTGATGAAATAAGGTATTGTGTATCTAGGTACCAACCTGAGACTATATTTGCCAAGTGTTGGATCAAAAATGGGGAAAAACATTTCTAGCTTCAGTTAGAAATCCACTTAGAATTCATCAATTATTATTTCTAAAGAAAGGTGTATCGTATATGTGCAGATATTTTTCAGCAAAATGGTTTAATTTGGAGAGATTCCATCTCATGTACGGTTTTGAATTTCCTTCTGAAATTAGAAGAATAGACCCTCTCTTAATTTCTACGAAAATTATAACACCTATCATGGAATAATTTACAAAAGAGTGTAAATTTTGCATTTTCACCTTTGAGAGTTATTTTTCCCCAAACCTCTCCTTTTTGGAGTATTTGCAAAGCTCTACAAATGACAAGTATATCCACAATGCAAAGAATAATCTTTCTGTTGGGCTGTTCTTGGGGTAGTGATTAGCAGTATCTTCACTGAATATTTAACTTCCTCAAAATTGCTTATCTGTGCTGTGGATCAGTGAAAGATCTGGGTGAGCTCTCACTATTTTAGATAATTAAGTTTTTCTTGCCGAAAAAAGGAAGTAACAAAATATGGAGTGAAAGAAGCCTAAGGTTGAGCTTTTAAAACATTTTCCCTTTATGTTACTTTCCTGTTTAAAATCACTTGAAACAAAAGCAAAATAGTTGAGACTGAGGAGGAATTTTATGCAGATCAGTGAGGCTGACAGCTCACATTTTCTTGCAAAACTTTTAAGAATTTTCCTCCGCGGACCCCTCCGCAGTCAGTGATAAATAGTAAATGCCATAAAGAAAACAGTTTCCCATTGTTCAAAACTGACTAATTTGGTGTGTGGGTGCAGGGAGGGACAGGGTAGAGGGAAGTTCCATTGTAGGGAATCTAAAGTCAGACAGAGATAACAACTCCAATGTACAGAAATGATAATTTCAGCTTCTCATATCACTTTAAATTAGTACAAAATCATAGGACAGGATTAGTACTTAATCTCATTTTTACTAGGCAGAAAATAGGCCCCAGAATTAGAATGACATATACTCCAAATGCTTAGATAGGATGTCCAGTCACTAAGAATTGTGTGTATGAACACCAGCTCTTGCTTAGCTGCTCATAATCCCTATTTCCCTCTGATTTGAGTGGGCTAGTGTACCCCATGGGATACCCTTCCCTGTATTTATTGAGATTGCTAATGTCTGGGGGTATCTTTCCCTGGCTACTGTAATAGGGAAAATTGCATCTGCTTATCTATCACAAATGAAAATCACCTGGGGAATAGAAAGAGCATTTTCAATTCTGCTACCATTATTTCAGAAGCAATCAAATGCAGAGGAACGAAAGTCAAACATAGAGAAAAATGCTGATAGATTGGGCAATCTGCATGGCTCTCTGGGACCATCATTATTTCAGTGTTCAAGAGGAAAATGCACATTTGAAAGATGATAAATTCCATCCTATGCAATCAGTCATTCACCCCCTAAAGCAAAAATGATTTTGGAGGAGGTAGGAGTTCAGAGTTTAACTATGTAGCCATCCCTGCTTCTTTGTTTGTTTGTTTGTTTGTTTGTTTCAAGAGATACTTAATCTTCTTTAACATTATGTGGATAGTCCTGCCCCATTAGAACATAGCTCCTAGATGATTTTCAAATATCCGTACTCAGTACCAATCACCTGCAAATGATGAGGTCAAAGTAAATACTGCAGCCACCAAGAGCAAGATATTTGACATTGCCTTTCTTCTAGGACATTTGGCCTTTTTATCCCAGACTTTAAGAATAGGTTATCTGTCTACATTTTGTGCATTTTTTTCTACCTTTATAATCTGAAGGTGATTTTATTAATACAGTAAATCTTGGTTGATACTTTAGGAAGATGCTTTTTCTGGGTAAACTAAAAGCCTGACATGGCTCTTCCTGATGTTCTTAAATATTTTATTAGCAATGTCTCTTCTCCACCCCCTTCCTATTCATAGTCTCCTTCAGTTTAATGATATAAAGCAGGTGGTAGGGTTGTCAAAACTAGGTTTCCATTAGAAACAATCTCTGAGAGTGTGGTGTGTTTTCTTCCTTATTTTTCTCATTATTAGGTGTCTTAGGCACAAAAGGCTTATGTGGCAGTTTGGGGAAATATACATCCTGCTTGAAACCAATGTTCTGAGAGTTTTCAAGCCATGAAAATCAGATATCAGAATTTTTACATTTTTTTTTAACCTTTCAGAATGTGGATTCTGGATTTCTCTTTTTCTTCCTAATTCTGATAACAGCCCAATCTCTGATGCCACTTCCCTCTCTTCCCCTTTCGGTACTGGATGGAGCAGCATTAGTGAGGATAGAGTCTTGTCGTGATGCTGAGGCAAATTTTTCTATCAGTCTTGTTGTTTGGAGAAAAGCTGTTTAGTCACTGACAACATTTTAAATTATCGATGGGTCAGAAATTTTGTCATTCTTAACTTTCTTTGTAACCCTTTATCCCAAATAAACGGAAGCTGGATTCTCAAATTATTATTTAGTAGAGGACACTAGAAAGAACTTTTCCTCCTTTCAGTGTTTTTGTAAGGGAGAAATAAAGAGAAAAAAGAGAAAGGTTGGAAGGTTTAATGCAGATCTGATACTTCAGGATCCCCTGCCTTGGAATGGGACAGCTAGAGAGTTACTAGGAGTAAGGAGAGTGCTTTTCACTCCTTTATTTAAGCTGACTTTAAAAGTTCCCATTCCCCTTCTTTCGAACCTTTTATTGGATATTATCACATACAGAAAAAGGCACATATCATAAGGACATAGCTGGATGCATTTTCACAGATTATCACACCATGTTGTCAACATCCAGTATCAAAAACAGACTTGACAGTACCAGAAGCCCTCCTCATATATCCTTCCTTTTCCTACCCTCACTCTCAAGGGTGGCCACCGTCCTAACTTCTAACAGCACAGACTGACTTTGCTTGCTTTTTGTTGTTTAATATAAATGGAATAACACCTATGTACTTTTTCACTTGGCTTCTTCTACTCAGTATTTTGTCTGCAAGATCCATCTACGTTGTTCCCTGGAGCTTTAGATCACTCATTTATCTGCTACCTTTTAACTCTCTTAATTTGATATTATATTTGTGAATAGCCATTTTCTTATTGAGTTGAGTGTGGTTAATTAGGAGCACAGAGTCTGAAACTAGGATATCTACGCTGAAAACTCAGCTCTTCTATTTGTTAGAAATATGTATCACCTTGGGTAAGTTACTCAGGCATTCATTGCCTTAATGTCCTTGTCTGTAAAATGGGGATAAGGATACTACCTTCCTTGTGAAATGTGTCTTTGATGAGGTAGATATTAACTTGCGTTGATACATATAAAGTGTTTATAAGAGTGCCTGGCACATGGACAGCACAGTGTAAGATGTAAGCTATTGCTAGGTCTCCAGTTCACACTTCGTTTTCCTCCTTCTGCCATTGCTTCAGTATCTGAGAATGGAATGAGGCAATAATGTATATTAACTGACCAAAAGTAGGAAAGAAGTGCCTTTGACAGAAAGAAAAGAAGTTCTTGATATCATTTGTCCTTTGCTCCCACTCCTTTAGTTTTAGACCTAAGTACTTACATTTAATTTTCAGTGGTTTACTATTTAATTAAAGACCCTAATTGCTCACTGGAAATCTAATAAATAATAACATTTAGTATATAATGATGAAAATTTAATTTGCTACAAAAACTTAGTTTCTTTCTTTTTTTTTTTTTTTTTAAGATTTTATTTATTTGACAGAGAGAAACACAGCCGGAGAGGGAACACAAGCAGAGGGAATGGTAGCGGGAGAAGCAGGCTTCCTGCAGAGCAGAGAGCCCGATGTGGGGCTCCATCCCAGGCCCCTGGGATCTGACCTGGGCCGAAGGCAGACGCTTAATGACTGAGCCACCCAGGCGTCCCCAAAAACTTCGTTTCTTATAAAATGATACAAAGAAGTATCAGCTATTAGAAACTTTATAGGAGTGCCTCCGAAGCTCAGTCATTAAGCGTTTGCCTCCGGCTCAGGTTGCAATGCCAGAGTCCTGGGATCGAGCCCCACATCAGGCTCCCTGCTTGGCAGTAAGCCTGCTTCTCCTTCTCCCAGTCCCCCTTTTTGTGTTCCCTCTCTTGCTGTCTGTCTCTCTGTCAAATAAATGAATAAAATCTTTAAAAAAAAAAAAAGGGGTGCCTGGGTGGCTCAGTGAGTTAAAACCTCTGCCTTCGACTCCGGTCATGATCTCAGGGTCCTGGGTTGAGCCTCGCGTCAGGCTCTCTGCTCAGCCAGGAACCTGCTTCCCGCTCTCTCTCTGCCTGCCTCTCTGCCTACTTGTGATCTCTCTCTCTTTCTCTCACCCTCTCTCTCTCTCTCAATCTCTCTGTCAAAAAATAAATAAACTCTTGAAAAAAAAGAAAAAAATTTTATGGTAATTCACTTTCCTGGCCCATTCTTTACAGTTAGTGTTGATAACATAGTACTGCCTTTACAGTATTTATGATCTGAAGTACTTTATGGGAGGGTTGAGGTAGGTAAGAGGTGGTACCACAATCTGAATGATTGGAAGTGATGGAAAATTTTTCCATGTTCCCTTCACTTTTCACCCTACTTACCTTCCCCGCACCTTCTATTCCCACTTCCTTGTGTTCAGGTCCAGGATGAGCTGGGAACAATGGTGCAATATCATTTAGTGTAAAAAAAATGCATTAATAAATACTAAATTATTTATTTCTCCTTTTTTCTCTCTCTTGGTATTTCCTGAACTAGCATCAGACTCAAGAAAGAGATTTGAAAAGTGTTTATGGAAACTGTAATGGTTTTTATAAGAACAACTTTAGAAAGTGTATAGATATTTTACTATTTAAATTGGACATTGAATTTCCTCAGTATACTTCTTGTGTTTTTTTATTCCTAGTAACTTGGGTCTATAAAAAGCTGTGTTCTAAATGCTGTCAGGTATTTTTTTGTGTTTTCCTGAGAAAGTAGTTCAAGAAAGTTTAGACAAAAATTACACTGTTATTGCCTATTGCCTTAATCTAAAAAATTCTTGGTATTTCCCATTTCACTTATATATAATGTATGAAACCAGAATTTCTAGAAGACATAGGACACAGATACTATAGTCTTAAGGGTAACTATCTTATGGAGAAAATCTTGACCAGTTTCTAATCTGCAAAATGATAAACAACGTTTCAGTATTACAGTGTATCTTGAAATGCAAATCACTGAACACTTCGGTAAGAGTAAATAAATGATCACCTTTATCTCATGAGCTCCTCCTCATGTCATGAGATAGTAAGAATGCCCATGGAAACATGTGATGGTAGTAAACTCAGTTTTGAGTAGTTTTATCTACATCAAACCAATTTTAAATATCTGAATGAGTCAAGTTTCATGGAAATCAACCCAAGGGGAGAAAAAAAAAAGAAAATGCAAACTCACCATGTAATGTAATTGTACAGAATCCTCATGATCCTAGGGTCTAGTGTTTCAAGATGAAATTTGATTAGTATTATTAAAAACATGTTTTAGGATCATATATTTTTGTTTTTGCTTCACATGCTTACATCATAATTCATTCTTTCCAAAGTATCTCCTCAATTAGTTTATGTACACGTGTTTGGGTGGAGAGAGAAATATATGGCTTTTCCACACTAGTGAATTAAACCTAAAGGAATATCACTGGAGTTATTTCAAAGGAGTTAGGGTAGGCTGACCCTGGTTTGCCTGGAATGGTTCAATTTTGGCACTGAAAGTCCCATGTCCTGGGAAACTTCTCAGTTTCTGGGCAAACTGGGATGGTTGGTCACTCTAGGAAGATCTTACCTTCAAACGTCTCTACCACTAGCCTGTCAGCTGTCCGAAATCCATTTCAGAGTCTGAAATGGATCCCGAGTACTGTGCTTTTAGGAGTCCTGTGTTAAAATGTGAACATAGCAAGATACCCACATGAATATTGGTTTTCATCATTTTTTACTGGGTGTATGTTTATCAGCCACGTAGTTTCCACTTTAGACAGCAGAGAGCTGAGCCAGACAGTAGAGTAATCATTCATAGTGAGGAGAAAAGGCAAAGAACAACCATTTGTTAAGAACCTACTGTGTGCTAAGGAGTTTGATGGACTCTTAATAGAAAGAGTTCAGAAATAAGACACTGAGCCCCTGGAGAGGCTGTGATATTGCGTTGGAGATTGGGAAAAATGAAAAGTGAATCCTCTAGAGGAGGAAAGTCATTACTTGCCTGAGTGAGGATACATGTGGGGTCAAACATCAATCTGTCTGTGGGCTCTGCATCTTTCTGTTACCATAACTGTGGCCCAGAGTTTTAACTTCCAACACTGAGTTTTCTCACCACTAAAATGGGGGGTATGATACTTTCCTCGTCAGATTTTGTGTTTTGTGAAAATTAAATGAAATAATGTGTGTAAAATACTTAGGATAGTGTCTCCTAGTAAGAAGTAATATGCAAAAAAGAAGCTGCTACTTCTGTTGCTGTTATTCTATTTGCTCCTGGGACACCTGCTCAGAATGCTGTGGCCTCTGGATTGGTGATATTCATTGTCACTTTCAAGAGCCTGTCATTCCTTTGTCTCTTTGACACGTAGGCTATTTGATGCCTTTGTTGGAAACTGCAGGGATTACTAGTGCATCTGTGTATATGGATATACAAATAGGAAAGAAAAAAAACACTGCAAGAAGCTATTGGATTTGTTTATAAAGTCATATTCACAGGAGCATTGTTTTTCTTCTATGCTCCATTCTGGGTCCTTTTGCATTAAGGTTTTCTCAGGCATCAATTCATTGCCTCCAATTTTTATGGGTTTTAAGTTACATTGGAGGTGCTATATAAATGCAAAATAATAAAAAAAAAGAGAACAATTTTGGGCATTTCCATATCTGCACTATCAAAAGAACTGCAAAAAATGCTTCATTTTCCTCCATGTAGCTCTGCCTGAACATTATTCATGGTAGTAGCAAAATAGTCAACATAGAATGAAAATTCATCCAGCTAAGACATCTCATTTATTCATAGGTGAACCGATGGTCTAAACCATCATTACATTTCACTAGCAACATTCCAGTGATATAGTCACATAAAATTGAAATTGTAATGAAATGTAACTTTCTTTGTATTCATGGATTTAAAAGGAAAAAAAGATTACCATTTCCTCCAATGGGTGTCAATTCAAAGTATGATTCCCTATTCTTTTATTTAGGTTCCTACTAAAGATAGCACAATATCTGTGGCGATAGGAGAACTTCCTTAATCCACTTTTATTCCCCAAATAAGTATAGATGTGAACACTTGAAATTGATCTTTAAAGTCTTGACATAAATGTAAAGAACCAAAAATCACACATTGTCAAATATGTGAGGTATAGCAAAAAGTAGTTAGTATTATCTCCTCATGTTACAAGTGAGGAATTTGCTTTGAGATGGCATACACAGATGAGTCACATCTAGATTTTTTAATTTGAATTCTCTTTCCATTACATGGATTTTTGTTTTGTTTGATTTTAAGAAAAATCTCAGCAAACTGTATTGGAATAGGGTTCTAAGGAGAGACGGGCAAGAGAGGAGTGCCTTCCAAAATGTCAAAAAGGTACAATGGTTTTGATTATTTTATTATTATTTTTTTTAGTTTTGATGATTTAAAAATCCAGGTAAAATATAGATATAATCAATATTATCAGGAAGACCATAGAAGAGGTTGAGCAAAGTAACTTTGGAATAGAATCCAAAGTCCCTAACAATTACTTTCTATTGAACAATGGTGAAACTTCTAAGGAAATGATATATTACTAATTATTTACCTGGTAACCTGTGCGGATACTAAACTTCTTTTTCCATAGAAAATAAAGTATTAAAAAGCAATGGTTAAGTAAGCCTCATTTATTTCTGGTTCTCCCTCACCTCATTTTGTTGAGAGTTTCTCAAAGTGAGGTCTCTAGACCACCAGCATCAAATCAGTGCAACGCTTGTTAAAAACGCAGGTTCCTGGACTGTCCTTCAAACTTAATCGACTATAGTCTTAGTGGGATGGGGCTTGAGAATCAGCCTGTTAGTAGCTTCCCCAGATGATTCTAAAGTACAATCATGCTTAAGAACTTCTAAGTGTTATTCTTTTATGTTTGATTAATGGTTTGATAAAGTAAAAGATGGTCTTATGCATTACTTAGGCTTAGTGGTATCTGAAGAGGTGACTGTACTAAGTGTTCTTTGCAGGGGATTTTGGGTTCTATTGTTATATGGAATAAATATTTCATTTTATGTGGCAGCATCTGAAAAGTCTACCCAAGAAATTTCTTGAACACAAAGGTTGGGTCTATAAAGTGTGGCACTGTTGAGGTAGTTCTTTTGCACAAACCACTGGGATTTGAATAATGGACGTGATGTCTGCTAGAATTCTGTAGAATCAATAGGCTTACTTCAGAGATGGAAAAATGATGCCATCAAGCGGGAATTGGCAAATTCATTCTGTAAAAGGCCAGATAAATATTTTAGGCTGTATGGGCCACACTACCTCTGTTGCAACTCTTTATCTCCTCTGTTGTCCTGTGAACATAGCCAGGGATTTCTATAAATGAATGAACATGGCTGTGTGCCAATTAAACTTCATTTACAAAAGTTTTATTCACTGTTTGGCCTGATCCCTGTCCGAGAACATTTAATGTGTAATTCAATCAACATTTAAAGCAAAAAAAAGAACAATAGTACAATTTTTTTTTTTTTAGATTTTATTTATTTATTTGAGGGAGAGAGAGCATGAGAGAGAGAGTGAGCAAGAGCACAAGCAGGGGGAGCAGCAGGCAGAGGGAGAAGCAGACACTGCTAAGCAGGCAGCCCGATCCCAGGACCCTGGGATCATGACGTAAGCCAAGGGCAGATGCTTAACTGAGTCACCCAGGTGCCCAATAAATCACAAATGTTAAAAAAAAATTGATAATCTATTTGTATGAGACTATTGATAAAATAGGTAAAGTAAAAAATGTGGATATGGTATTTCTTTTGCTTTCTGTCCTTATTTGTGATCCACTGCCTTTTTGATGAGTAATAAAACCATGTGGTGGTCTCTAAACATAGGCACGAATTGCCCTGTCATCAGGTGGTCAAGTTTGTTTCCACAACTGTTTAAATTGCACCTGTGATTTGCTCTGTCCCACAGAATGCAGCAGAAGTGATGCTGTTCCAGTTCGAACGCTAGGCCTTGAGCGATCTGGAAGCTTCCATTCTCATTCTAGAAATCATGACAGTCCATGTGGAAAGGGGGCCCCAGCTGTGTCTGCCTTCCCAGCCACCACAGTGGAGGCTCACACCTGTGAGTGAACCCAGATAAGAATAGGTAAGCCCATCCTAAATTACTAAGTTGCAGAATGCTGAGTTAAATCATGGTTTTTGTTTTAAACCACTACCTTTTAGTATGTTTTATTAGGCAGCAGGAGTTAACACATGCAAATAGGAGCAAGGTCATGAGTGGAGTATGAAACAGGGAGGATGTGTTTAAAGTTTAAGGTGAAGTATGAAATGCAGAAGGTAGGAGATGGTATATCTTTGTGTCCTAAGGAAATACAGTAGGGCTTCTGGAGAGTACTAGGAATTCATTTGAGGGGAATGAACTCAAAGTAGTTTCAGGTAAGGTCTATCAGAATGGTGACATGTTTTTGCAGTAATAGTCCTGCTCTGCAAGTGCAGGCCATGAGTAAGTGGAGAATTAGACTCACCTGTGGGGGTGTTTTAGCAGGTGAGCATGATGAAAAGAGAGAGAGGAAAGTGAGACACGGGTTTATGCCAGGGAGTGATTCAAATAATAAACTGGGTACAGAAGAAACTGAGGATATAGTGACTGTGAGGCGCCTTGGATTGTTGAACCCTTTGGAGTGGGAGCAAGGAACTGTTAGAAGACTCCTAGAGGGGATGAGCCGGAAAGACAGCAGCTGGTTGCCAGGGAGTGTTATAGTTGAAATAAACACTATGGAGGGTGGGGGATGGTAGTTGTCCAAGGAGTCAGTTTGGTCCAACTGAACCACCTTACCCAGATTGTCTTCCGGCGTGTTTGTATTTAGGGAAGGTGGAAGCAAAGCAGCAGCCATTTTATTTTTATGTTCACTATGGGATGGGTGCTTTTGCAGCTCACGTACATTGTTGTCTGTTGGCAACTGCTGCGGGGCGGCATCCAGAAACTGCCAACACAGGACCCCGGGATCCTCCTTCAGCTTCTCCAACCACTGGGTCAGGTAGGTGTTTCACTTCCTCATGAAGGGTATCCCCAGCAGAATGCTCCATGTAAGGTTGGAGGTGGCGAAAGCCTGACACAGCTTCTGGTCTGTCCTTGTGGGTTCTAATTTGTTTTTTTCTTTCTATTTCATATTCAGCTTCCTTTTAACTGCCTACCTGTGGATTCCAAGTTCCAGCATTGGACATAAAGATAACAGCCTTACTGAAGGTCAGTATCCAGCTCCCGATTCTGTTTGACTTATCAAATTTTCTGTGGTTCTGCTTCTCTGGGGGAGGTAGAGAGGGTTGAGTTTGTTTTTGCTATTGATAAGCTTTAGGGTATGAACATGTGAGTAGATGTTCTTGGAAAAGAGAGGTCCAGGAACCGAAATAATCTTTGTGGATTTTGAACTCTCCAAGAATTAGGACCAAAATACTCAAATGAATGATATTGAGCCCGGAAGCCAAAATCCCTGAGGACTGAGCAGGCCTCAGTGAGAGATCCAGTCTCTAACTACTACAAGGAGGTAGGATAGGTAGTACCATCTGATGGCATAAACTCTCAAGGCGAGGGCTGAGTGAGCACTTTTCCGTGGTGTGGACTGTACCCAAACGTAGACAATAGTGTAAATGGAAGAGTAAATATGTCACTAAGTCCTGCAGAGAGTCCCTTTCCTCTCTCAGTGGACCCAGCACTCCTCCGGCCAGGTTGTTCTGAGACTTTATTAGTCTGGTGACTGGAGGGGAATTTGGGATTAACTGCCAGGGTAAGGGGAATCTAGATGATAGAGGGTGAAGGAGGAGTGCCAGGTACAGCCTTGAGACCAGCTGAATCCAATGACGAGCAGATGCTGGCATGTTGCTTCAAGGGCACGAGGCAGTATTGACAGATTATCACAGCCTCTGAGCTTCCTGTAAGGTTAGGCAAGCCCTCTGTGCTATCCTGTCTCCTAGTTTCTTACAGGGGCTGATCCTGAGAACAGTCCCCAGTAAACCTTCCACATGCACATCTGTTTCTTAGAGAAAAACCAACTAATTATCCGCTTGTTGAAATACTACATTGTCTTTGGTTCAGGGACACCATGTTCTTTTTAGTCTTGGCTTGCCTCGCTAGCTTCTCTTCAAGTTATTTTCAGTTTTTTCCCTGACCTCTGACTCGTAAACATTAGAGCTTTTCTTTTGCCCATCCTTTTTTGAAGTGATCTCATCCTGACTCATGGTTTTAAGGAAAATATATAGGTGTATAAGAGGGACCGAAAGAACTTGGATTGTTATGTCAAGGCTAGGAGCCCACTTAGGAGGTTAATCGTCATGAATTTAAAATGAGATCACTTGGCAAGGTTATGTATTTTTTTTTTTCCGAGTTGTTTGATCACACATAGGCATTCACTTACTTATTCATTCAGTAAATACTTGTCCAATTTCTTCTGTGTGTCAGGCATTTATCTAGGAGGAAACAGCAGAGACCAAAATAGGCCAAAACCCTTGACCTTGTAGAATTTATTTTCTGGTAGACAAGATCCGCTCCTCAAAGGCCCTCAATGGCTACTGGGTGATACACTAAAATTCTTTGAACCTTAATCTAAACTGTTGATTGGAGAGCATAATTGTCATCTTGCAGATGTGCTGGGAAGATTAAATGAGATATAGAGTGCTTAGAATCCTACATACAGTAGTTCAAGTCAAAGTCCTTTTTTTTTTTTTTAGTCAAAGTCCTTTTTAAGCAACACCTTAGCTCACATCTTATTACAGTTTCAGAAAGATTTAGTTGCTTCTTACATCTCAGAATTGGGATTTCAAATGTCCTTTAACCCATGGTATTTATTTCACAGCAATAATAAAGAAGATGAGTTCATTCTATCAATAAATATTAATGAGTCCTACTTTGTGCTGGGCACACAGGAGCATGGACAGTGCAATTTTTCATTCTCCCCCTTTTGCCGCAGGGGAACTAACTAGTAAATATGCTTTCTACCCTAGAGCATGTTAACACCGTTCTCGACATTTGATGATTCTTTTTCCTGTAACTGTCCTTGAATAGACAGGTTGAAAAAGGTTTCTTTTCCTGACTCTCTGGAATTTACACAATCTGTACTTCAACTCTTTGCCTTACCCTAATCATCTCCTCCTATCCAGAGCCTAAAATCTTAGTATCTCTTCCCTCTTGAATGAAACACAGTTTCAAATAGGTTTCACTGTGGTTTTCAATTTCTGTGGCTATATTAAAAACCCAGTATTTCATAATTCTAGTTTGTCAACAAACCTAACCTGCTTTGGGGTTAATCTTTTATTTTTGTGTCTATTTCCTCCTCCTGACTTCCTTTTGGGGATTAATTCTCCATGGTGGTTCTCAGTTCTTTTTCGTGCCCTATCATCCCTTCCTTTGTTCCCTGGTTCTTGTTCTTTCTTCTGCCTTCCCAGTGCTGTTGCTCCCTCTCTCTACACTTTCTGCCAGATTTGTTTCTCAAACCCATCTATTTTCCAGCCAGCTTTCTGTCCTCTGTTCTTTGAGTATCCAGCTCATTCTTGCTCATATTCTTCACCTGCCCCTGGCCGCTGCCTCTTTGCTTTGTCCACTCTCCCTCTCTATGCTTCTTTTAATTATTGCTTTTAATTAGGGCTACTATACTGCAGGAGGATAGGAAAGTATGAAACGTGGACATGAAGGGGCCTCGGGTTTTTATGCCTCAAAGCTTTATTCTTTTATTTATCTTCGTCCTTTGGATCTGAAGTGTCTCCTTCTACTTATATTTCCCAGGGGGTGTGGATATCCACCTCCTACTCCCTTTGCTCTGTGGAAAGGATCTTAGCTACAGTCCCCAAAGACTTCTTTATTGCCAGAGGTAAAGGTCATTCCTCCTGAAGATCATGCCACATCTTCAATAGTTCTTCCAGTATCCTCTTAATCTATGTGCTGTCCTCCTTTTTACCTTGTTTCTTCCTGCCTTGACCCAAACTGTAATTTGAATACTGACAACACCCTTGAGCTATAGGTCAGGATTTCCATATTTATTAACATTCCTGTTTGAAAACAGTATGATTTCCTTTTGGGTTGGACCTAATTGCTTCTATATGTTAGTCTTTAGGCTTTGTATTAATTAGTGAGACTACATAATGAATGTGGCTTTAAGTCTGGAGGACATTTTGCTGCTTTTTGTGATATTTAATGTTGGGTTTGTAATTTATCTCCCAGCAAAATACACGGCAGTGTTAGCTTCTAGGACGGGGAGTGAGGGGTGGGCAGGGTGTGAGCAGAGGAGGAATTGAACGAATTCTCTATTGCTTTTTCTTCTGATTATCTAGTTCTACTTTTCTTCTCCCCAGGAGATGAAAGAAAAACAAGGAAAAGGGAAAAGAAATATGTGGATAGGCAAGCAGCTGTAGGAGATTTTCAATTGCTCAGATGAAGGGGATAAATAGATTATAAACAGCTACTGCATATTTTCTTTACCAATGTGCTACCTCAGTCCCTTAAAAAGTTTCTTTGTTTTAGTGATGGTCTCTTCTAAGGGCTTGTTGGCCCAGAAACCACCACCTTCTATGAAACAAACATGGCCTATGCTCTTTAAGTGAGATTAGGGACAAAAATTTAGAGTTTTACTTACTAGCTACATAGATGAAAAATAGACTTGAAAAAGGTCCAATTGCCTAATCATTTGCTCTGTTAGGTAATTGGAAACAGCTGGGATAGTCCCAAGGTGGTGGTATACCTTCCTTATCAAAGTCGGATGAGATGTGCCTTGTAAGAGTACCCAGAAAGTAGGTTACAATACAGAAGGGAAGGTGCTGTGTATAAATACATTTTTCTTAGCAATGGGTAGATTTATGGCAGCTGATGAGATTAATTAAGTAGCTTTGAGCTGCAGAATTTATATATTAAGATTTTTGACTATTCAACAGTAGGATAAACCAACATTTAGCCAAAGCAATGAGGGAAGAGCTTAAAACAATCGTTACCTTTAGCTTGGGTCAGGGGTTAGCAAACTTTTTCCAGCGAGTAAGCCAGATAGTAAATATTTAAGGCTTTGCAGATCATGTAGCCTCTGTTGCAACTACTTACACAACATGTACATTAGTAGAGTTCTTGGAGCATAGTAAATCTCAGATTTTATCATTAGTATTCTGGTGGCAGCTAATAAAGGGAAACTACTTGGTTTAAAAACTAAAAGCCTTCTTAGGGAATTTCTTGATATATCAACTTTTAAATGTGTTGAAATCCACCTAAATGAATGGGCTGCTTTCTTCAAATTTAGGATTTCCTTGGGAGAGCTATATGGAATAGAATGCCCTTCAAATAACTTTTTGAATAAATGATTCCTTTTTCTCATACCTATCAGAGTGCTTCTCTGTAATCTACATGACTTTAACATTGAAGGCCAAATCAGAAGATTGTACTGTGGTCTCATTTTTAGACAAAATATTATGGTTTTTCGTGGTGTCCAGTTCACCGGGGCATTTTCTGGTGATGTTTAAAAAGTACACTTTAGTGTTTAACTCTCACTTTCACTTAGAAATCTTTGGAAGTAACTTAAGAAGGTGACTCACAGTGGCTCAGTCCTTTAAATGTCTGACTTTGGCCCAGATCATGATCCCAGATTCCTGGGATCGTCCCATTTCAGGCTCCTTGCTCAGCAGGGGGCCTGCTTCTCCTTCTGCCTGCAGCTCCTTCTGCTTGTGCTTTCTTTCTCAAATACACTCTTAAAAAAAAAAAAAGTGATTCACAGATTACGACCCGTAGAGTTCTAATCAAATTTATTTAAATACCCTATGTAGAGTCATTGGTTAGAAACTGTAATCAAGAGAAAATAAGATTTTTAATTGAACTTGTCAACTCAACTTTCTGGTGCAGAACAATGTACAAAGATTTTAACTGGTACTATTTGGTAAGGGGAAGGAAACAAGCTTAGTTTCCTAGGACATACTTGAAAAGGTATGGTTTTTAAAGATTGTATCTCTACCTATCTAATTCTTATTACTCCATGTAATATTTTAATGGAAAGAAAAAAATGTGTAGTACAGTTTAACATGGTGGCAATTCCATTTTTCATGTGCTGCTTCCCCCATGCTCCAGAAAAATCCACAACTTCTATTGTGAATCTCCAAAAGTGTCTAAACATAGGTACAATAAAATCACTTCTTACCCCTCAAGCCCCAATCTAGCTACTACTCTGTCTTCCACCCTGGGCTGAGGTCTGGGAATTGGGGCTGGTTGGTGCTTCAGTGATGTTTGTTTTACTACTATATTTGATTCTTGAGCATTGGCTATTTGTGCTTGCTTTTCATGGAAATAAATGAAGGAGCAGTGAGGGTTGACCTAAGGGAAGGTATGAGGTACTTGATGTGGCCTTAACTCCCCCCGCTCCCTTTTTTTTCCCCTCAACTGTTCCTGGAGGGTTCTTCCACCTCCCCCTGCTTCCATCCTGCCCCCCATTATCCAAGGTCTTGAACTGAAAGACTAATTATCCAACAGTAAGTTTTCAAGCTGGTGTAGGAGCAAAAAAATAAATGTGGTCACTTGAGCTGATGTTAATATGGCCTATCAACAGATCAGGTAGGAATGTGGTCTTAGACTAGTATGAAAAGTCCAACCTATATTAAGAATATATATTCATGAACTTTTTTTTTTTTAAAGATTTTATTTATTTATTTGACATGGAGAGGGATCACAATTAGGCAGAGAGGCAGGTGGAGATAGAGGAGGAAGCAGGCTCCCTGCTGAGCAGAGAGCCTGATGCTGGGCTCGATCCCAGGACCTCTGCGATCATGACCTGAGCTGAGGGCAGAGGCCTTAGCCCACTGAGCCACTCAGGTGCCCCAAACTTTTTGATTTTTTGACTTGTAATAAGGTTTTTTTGATAAAGAAATGTGGTATATTATTCAACATAGCCTCAATGATAAGTGAATTAGAATAATTAGACATAGCCTCATTGATCTAAACTTAAGACTCCTAATAGAGAAATACCTCAACTGATTCAAATTAGAATATAGTAATAATGAGTTTTAGAAAAGCATAATGAAGCATCTGCGAAATACTTAGGAGTACAAATAATGGGCTAAATAATAACACTGTATCTTAATGGTGCTAGGTATATGTTATAAAAAGATTTGACCAAAAAATGAAAGATGTTTTATAGTGTTGTTATCTTAATGGAAACCACTTATAGCAAATGACTACAATTTGCATTTTGGTCCCAATGCTATAAAGTAACTTACCAAGAAGTAAGAATCATTTCTTTTAAAAATTCAGTTTTTGTATTTGTGTTGTAAGTAGCCCACAAACTTTCAAGCAACAAATGTGCAAATTGAAGAGAAAGAAATCATTTTATTTTTCTGGAGAAAATCTAAATAATTCTCAAAAATGCAGATATGCCTGCACTTGGAAACCTTGGTCCTTTCCCCATGTAGTTTCTTCTCTTCCTGGGGCCTAATGAGGAAAATCTAAAAAAAAAAAAAAGAACCAGATCTTTTTCTTAGAATACTAAATGCCAAGGTAGATCAATAAATATTGAGTAATAAATGTCTAAATGATATTGTACTAGACAACATTCCATGAGGGAAAAGTGATAGGTCAAGCATAGTGCTTGTCTTAAAATAGGTACAAAAGTAAATAACAATACCAGCAGGTAAAATAACTTAACAGCTAAAGGCAACAGAAGAAATGTCTTTGGGCAGTTGTAATTTATAATTAATAGCCAACTGAAATCTACAGATAATTTCTTACTGGAATCCCTGTGGCTGGGCCTTTCAGATATGAATTCCTGTATGCGAGAACCTGCTTTAAAACCTTGCATCATGTGGGATAGTAGAAGGTAAGGTTTGTATTTTTCCGTAAAAACTGTTTTCTCCATATTTTGCTGCTGTGTGGCCGATTGGCGATTGTTTGGTCTTGCTAGATGCAGGACGTCGATTTTAATCCTTTAGGACTTCTCATGTTATTTGATATCCAGATCGTGGAGGAATTCCTAGCCTGCCCTCGCTCACCCCCAGCACTTTATTGATGCCTTTAGCCCCTTAGGCAGGATCAGCAAGGTCTCCAAGGTGCTGGTGTCTCCTGTTATCATTGAAGGGACAGCAGGGAGCCCCACAGAGGCTGCGAGGCCTCCCCAGGGCATGGGAGATGGGCTTTGGGCAGCCAGGCCCCTCCCCAGAGCACAGGCCGTGAGGTATGATTGGGCAGCCGCAGGGAGGGAAGGGCTTTGTAGTTGCGGGCGGGCACGCGGGCGGCGCGATGTTCTTGTCCTGGAGGAAGCCGCTCACTTCCTGGCCTCATAGGCGACCTGAGCCACTGTGCCTGCACAGGCCCAGAGGTGGGAGGTGGAGAAGCGTGGGGTGCTTACTAGAGGGGTGGAAGACAGCAGGGTCCGGGAGCACGCCTGTCCTGCCACCCTCTCGCGGCCGCTTCGTTGGAGCCTGGGCTTGAGCCATATGTGATGTGCTGCTAGAGCACAGGGACAGTCCGGTTCTGCCCAAAGCAGGTGATGGGCTCGGACTCCCACCCTTCCTGAGGGTAGAACTTCCCGTTGCCAGACTGAGCTCAGCCTGGGCCTTCTGGAAGGAGTGAGTAGAAGAGTCACCGTGAGCCAGATGAGGTTGTCGGGGATTTCCAGCTTCAGAAGGCGCTTGAAGTGTGAGTAGTCCACATTCTTGCAAGTCTTCATGGAGGGGAAATGAGCTGCTTTTGCTTGTTTCGTGGGAGCAGGGCCTGATTTGTCTCCGAAAGATTATACTTTGCTTGCTCTTGGTCCGGGTGGCCTGGGTGGGACAGATAGGCCTACAACTCCGGCTCTAAATCACAGTTCTCCCTGGATCTTTGATAGTATCAGGAAAAGGTGCCCTCTTTTTGCTGGGCTTGCTGAACTGGTAATCTATGAGCTTGAAGTTGTCATTAATCCCATTCTTGCCCTATTTGGGGAAGTCTACTTAATTACAGTGAACACAGTGGAGAGGTGAGAGACGTGTTTCCTGGCCTACGGACCCCTGGACTGACCCACACCTGCACTTTCTAAGTAAACACATTTCTCTTAAAATAATCTGGTGCTTAGAGCTATAGGGTTTCTGTCACTTGCAGTTTATCCATTTTGTAGATCTTTAAAGGTTTAAGGGGGAAACTAAGCTCTTATTCCATGAATTTTTATTTTGATGTCCTGAAGGAGACAGACTTAAATTCTAGAACTCCTGAGTTGTGTGAAATTTTAGATAAACTGAACAGTGTATTAGAATTCTTTTAAAACGTTTATATATGGCATTAATTGTGAATTGATGTGTTTTGTACTTCTGCTCAGAAGTGGCAGTTTAAAAAAAATGGCAGTTTTGTTCAAAACTCATCACACTAATTCAGTTCTAACTAATTCTGATAAGCGTATAATTTCTAGTTACACATCTTAAATCCTTTTTTTCACCCACCTCGCTATATATAAACTATTATGAGAAAAGAATATTTTTTCAGGCTTCACACAGGTACCCTAGTATTAATATATATAGAATAATACTATATAAGGTATTATTAGTATTACTATACGTCATGCTATGTATACTACTATACCATATTACTACATACTAAATATTACTGTATATATACTATATATATTATACTGATATGAACATAAGTATATTAATCCTTTGAAGGGATATTTAAATGATCTAAAAAACTTGCTTGAAAGGGAACATTTTTAAGGTGTTTTAATGTCAAAAACAAGGGACAGGGGCATGTAGTTTATTTAGCAATAGGTATCAACAATTTAACAAATTTCAGTTAGAATGACTTTGAAATATCCTCATTATTTGAGCATTTAACGTAAGTGTGAGGACTAAATGTTCTGTGTCTGATTGTACTATCAATTTCTTTGAATTTTCTCAAGTGAAAACTCAAACTTAAGAAACGTGACTCAAGCCATCCTGGTTAAGTGGTGAAATGGTTCTAGTAAGTCATGCTGATAAGGGGTTTACCTGATAAGATAGGGACAGAGGTTTTTAGGGTCAAGTATT
>CM053618.1:17170247-17192617 GCA_028646535.1 Procyon lotor
CCGTCGCTTTAAATTCACCTTTTCCAGACGTCCTACCTCCTGAAAGTGGTCGATTTTCTGCTCCTAGAATTGCTGTTCTTATTCTCTTCTCTCTGCTGTTGCGTTTGCCGGCTTTTAGAGTGATTTCCTCCTCTTTAGCTGGACTTCTGATTCCCAGGGCTCTCTGTGCCTCCTACACCTCCGCCATCTTGCCCTCCCACTACATCTTCTTTATCTACTCATCTGTTGATGGACATCTATTCTTTCCATAGTTTGGCTATTGTGGACATTGCTGCTGTAAACATTCGGATGCACGTGCCCCTTCGGATCACTAAATTTGTATCTTTAGGGGAAATACCCAGTAGTGCTATTGCTGGGTCATAGGGTAGCTCTATTTTCAACTTTTTGAGGAACCTCCATACTGTTTTCCAGAGAACATGCCCCTAGTTTTTAAGAATGGTTACGATGTCACTGATACTTAATATTGCTGATACTTGCAATGAATCTTAAACATGACTTTGAATTAGGTGATTAAGGGGAATAGAATTTAAAAGATGTAGCTGTATTATCAATTGATTACTCTACTTTGGTTGATTTTTAGGAGACCATGAGAGGGAGAAAACCTTTTTAAACATTGTGTTTTTCTGAATAGCTGACGTAATTCTTGGTTCTCCTTAAGCATTCCTTTACCGTTTTTGGTTCTTTCTCTGCTAGCTCCTATATTTGAGGAGAACTCGTACTCTGTTCCCTTGCCAGCAGGGCTCAGTTTTGGTTCTGCCAATGAGAAGCATTCTCAAGAGATTTGTAAGAGGAATCCATTATGCCGGTAGTTGGAGTTGTGCTTCAGCAGATGCTTGTATTTACGATTTCTTCTAGGAGGCTGTCTTGTTGGTGTTAGAGCCAGGTTTTGTGAAGCTAATAGAATTTTAGGGATCTTTAAGAACACAAAGGTATTCATTCATAATTACTTATAAAATAGAATGCTTATTCAAAATAAGCAAAAGAAATCACAACACATTTATATGGTTAGTAAGAAGTTCTTGATTCATCCTTTCATGCTTTAGTAATTTGTAGGATTTGTCTGTCTTCTAAAGTTGAATATTTCTGTGGGAAAAAAACTGAGGCAGGCCTGATTTGATTAGCCTTGTAGGTAACGTGATCAGTTTTTGCTTGACTATTCAGACAAGTCTTAGCTTTGAAGTACACAAACTTTACTAGTCTATTTCTGGTATATGCTATTCTGGGTTAGTTTTCTTTGGAACATGAAGTATCCTTTCAGTGTAGTGTCATTTTATCCCCCCCACTGTGAGCCCCTCCCCCCCAAGTGTTCTGCTCTACTGTTCATTTCCCCTGCTCTGGATAGCAAGTTATACATACACTGTCCCTCAAAAACTGGCATCTTATTTGTAAATTATTTTAAAACATTTACTTGTATTTTACTTTACTCACTTTATATCCTTTTGTATTTTTAACTATATCCATTCTGATTCTTTTAATTTTGCTTTTCATAGTTTTATTACTCAAGCTCTCCCTCCCTCCCCCAACATCTAACTCTGCTAGCTACTTTTCATCTCTTGCTATTTTTCCTCCATCTGTACCCTGAGCTTTTTCATCCCTGCATTGCGCTTTTGTTTCATAGGGACAATTACTTTTCCAAGTTCTAGGAGTTCATGGTAGGAGGTTTGTTGACTACTTTTATTTAGTTCATGGCCAAAGGTTTCGAGTGAAGGTTTTATCTTGTTTTTTTAACTTGACTTTCCCTGGTCCCCCACCCGGTCCCCCACCATAGATCCTGTTTTGCTTTCTTAGATTGTGCACCTTTGAAAGAGGTGATTTCCAGGACCAGATGTTTTGGGATGATTAATTGGAAGGGTCAAGATGAAATTTCTTATCTAGCATTTATTGTAAGTTTGTTTTAACTTTTCTTAAAATAAATAGGCAGTTAGTGAACTTTCCCTCTCTCTTCAGTTTCTCTTTTCCCTCTGGCAGCCAGTGCTTTCTGCAGAGATAGCCCATCTAGGGGGCTCTGTTGTCTGTCTGCTGACAACCATATCCGGACCAGTGAAGCTGCTGGTGTTTACTCCTACACCCCTCTCTTCTCTGCGAAAAAAGACACTTAGATTTTTGCACCTCAGTGTGTATCCCTTAGCTTCAGGAGGTAGATTGTGATGGCTAGCTGGAGCTCTGCCTCTGCTTTCCATTTCACTTCCTCAGACACAATTGCTTTACTTGATCATCAGTGCATATGGGAGTCCTTCCATATATATTTTAAATTTTGGGTTTTATCTGTATTCCAGTTTCTCTGAGTGTCAAGTGCATGGGTTCTTTTTTTTTTCTTTTCCTCCTTTATTGAAGTGTTTCTCAAAGTACTGTTCTCAGACCATATGCATTATAATTACTTGGAGTGCTTATTAAAAATTCAGATTTCCAGTGTCCCTTCCAAGGCCTGCTAAATCAGAGCCTCTGGGGCTAGCTTTCTAGATTCAAAATCTTTAATAACTACCCATTATAACTTTTAGATACATAGAAATTGACAACTACTCTTCCAGTGATGAGTGAATAAATGATTATAATTTTAGAGTTTTCCCCATCTGATAGGGTATAAATTTTTACAAACTATACTACATTTCATGGTATAATTTCTACACTTTTGTCTTGTCCCTACTGTATGTAATAGAGGTTCATGTGATTATTATTTTCCAAGTCCATAAAAATCTGGGACTCCAGTTCGCTGGGAGTTACCAGTCTATAATATATAAACTTTTATCTTGCCCATTTTTTTATAATTAAACTTTTCCCATTTTCTTGAACCCTGGTGAACAATGACTTCAAATATGAATATTGGCAGCTATTAGAGCGATAAAATAAATATCCAGGTCTCTCAAGCATTCCTTAAAGAACTTGTAGGACTTAATTGTTATATGTAGCAGGTCTTAATTCTCCTGAGCTGAATCTTGGGTGGCCAGTATACTGGAGCTATGAAAATGCAAAAGCCTTTGAGAGTGAAGAAGTGTAAATTGTTTTTCACCTCCTTCTGTCCACTATTCCAAATATGACAGAACTGGGAATTTCAAAAGTAAAAAAAGTGGCATTTTGGGTTCCAGATGCGTTGTGTCAGTTTCCTGTGATTAGATCCTTTTCTTGCTGTCTGGAGATTGACAACAAAATGGCATCTAATTACCCATGTCTTTGAACATAGAGGGATGAGATAGATGCCCTATATATATTTTTAAAATCATTTGCTTTCTTCTTTGGCCAAATGGAGCATCGTAGTGGGTTACTGGTAAATCTCAGAAATTCTTCTATAAAGATATATTTGAATTTTTTATCTGGATCTGATAAGTAGAGTGTCTTTCTCCTCAGGATGTTTTCTCCCATGGATGAATATGATCTGAATGTTAATTCAGAAACCATCTAGAGGCCTTTGTAAGGGTATGTATTAGGTTAAGATCTTAGATACCAGAACTCCATGCTACCCAGGCTTTAGCATAATAAAAATCTTTTAATTAAAAGTCTTCCTTCAAATGGTTGTCAGGTTTTTATTTTTATTTTTTTTTGCCTGTCAAGGCTCAGTATCTTCACTTTTTGTGAATATGGTTAGTGTGCTGCGAGTTTCTGATGTAGTTAAAGTGTTTGTTAATGGGGAAGGGTACAAGGCAGGATCCAAACACTGCAGATGGAGCAATTTCCCCCAAAGCATCTTTTTAAGTGACATTGTGTTGAGGGTAAATGCTGCTGCCCATTGCCAGCCACTCGTGAGAATAGCTGTACAACCCCAACTCCTATATCATGTTTAAGTTAAAACCTAGAATTTTATGTGGAAAGATTCCAGCCAACCATGCCTTGGGCCAAGAAAAGCAATATATTTGGCAACAGATGGTTCCTTTTGCTAACGGCAGTCAGGGTTAGCCTTCAAAGAATAGTTATTACTGGAATTGTTCTCTTATGCACAAATCATAAAAGGTGAGTAAAAGAATAGTGCTCAACATTCAGAATGCAGCCATGTCCCAGGCACTAAGTTAGGACTTTTATGTTTTTGATCATTTACCATTATTGTTGTGATGACCATTTGGTTTTTACTATTCACATTTCTGTCCTGTCAAAAGAGACTCAGAGGAGTTAAGTTGCAAAGGCCACTTAGATTGTAAGTAGAAGAGCTGGACTTGGAATCCAGACAGAACTAGAGACAGAGACTCCTCATATAATACTACACTGTTCTTTTGGACAAATTTGAAAATATATCAAAAGGCACAGAACTTTTTGTGATTTTGTGTATTTGTCATCTTTGTTTATTTCTTTGATAAGAATTAGAATTTGCATAATCCATACATGTACATTTGTAAGAAACAGTTTGGTGGAACTCTTACTCTCGGTAGTAGAAAGGTTCTGGTCTTAGTATTCAGAAAGACTTGAACTGTGCCCTGTTTTCTCTTTAAAATGGTGATAATAGGAACATTTTAATACTGTAGGATAGATTAGAAATAGTATATGTGAGGTGCCTAGTAGAGTGACTTGAGTTAAAATGCAGTAAGAGGTAAAAAAAAAAAAAAAAAGTGGAGGGGAGGTATTGTTGATATATATTGAGAATACACTTGTTGAATTCTTTGTTGCTGTCCTCAGTGCGGATAATGATAGTTGAGCTTAATAGTCTGTTTTGGCTCCTATGATCACACTGTAACTATTCTCCAGCAAGTCATTTGGGAGTGGTAACAATTCACGTATTTCTTACTTGTAGTCAAAAATTTAATAGAACAATTTAGGTGGCTATATACAAATTCAGATAACTTTATAACAGTTGAACTGTTCAGTTTTGTGAAGAAATTCCACTAAATTTTTTCGAACATTTCAAATAGGCACAAAAGTGACAAGTCACTTTAGTGTAAAGAACAACACCTTCCTATCAGCTAGATTTATCTGGTCAAGATTTTGCCACATTTTATCTACCTTTTTGTTTTGTCTTTTTTTTTTCCCTGAAGTATAGTAAGGAAGATCTCAGACAATGTCATTCACTCTTGTGTCTTTAAAAATGAACCTAATGACATTGCATCATAAACCATGATGACATTGTAGTATACCTTAACAAAACTAGCAGTAACCAGTAACTCCTTGGTAATATTGAATACCTAGTCCATAATCAAATTATTTTAGTGGTCCCAAAGATGAGGGAAATAATACCTGCACATAAATTAACATTGGTTGCATTTAGTTAAATCCCATCTTGTTAATCTAGAGTAGACTCTTTATTTCTTTTAGGCCCTGGTCATGCCATCTATTTGCCCAGAAAATTGGTCAGTTGTCCTGGAGAATGTTGCACAGTCTGGATCTGTTTCTTTGCTTCCTTGTTTCATTTTACTTTTTCCTCTATTTCTTATATGTGGAAGTTAGCTCTAGGCTAGAGACCTGATTAGATTTATGTTTTTTTTTTTTTTTCCCCCCAAGAATATTAAAAGGTATTAGAGAGTGTTCCACAAAGAGGCCACAATATCTTGGTTGCCCTACTTTTAGTGATGCTGATCTGGAGTAATTTCAGGTACTGAGAGCCTTTCAATGATGGTGATTATCTGATAGTAAGGATTATAAAATGGTATATTTCTATCAGTTTAGAAAGGTCTTATTGAGCTATAATTGACATGTAATTGCACACATCTAAAGTGTACAATTTGGAAAGTTTTATCTAGGTATATCTGTGAAACCATCACCACAACCAAAAAAAAAAGAACATATTCATCACCTTGTGCTCTTCTACAATCCTTTACTCTGTGCCCCTCCCCCGTTTCTGCCCTCCTTCACCATTGAACTCCTTTCTGACACTATAAATTAAATTTTTACTTTTCCTGTTTTTTTCCTAATGCCCACCCTCATGAAGTGAAAGAATAGTTGTTTCACAAAAAAACTTTTATGATTATTAAATAATTCTAAAAGCTAATGTCACCCTTGAAAAACGCATTGAGCTTTCTGTTAACTGGGTAATGTGTGATTGGCATAGCAGTTAGTGGAGGAATTAATTGGTTGCAGAGCTTCCCAGCACTTCTTCAGCATTAACATTTCCTTAAGGTATCTGAGTAACGTTTATTTTTCTCCCATGCAACTTTTATAGATCCACAGGATCTGAAAGATGATAACAGGACAGGGATTTATTCATTTCCCTTTATTGTGTTAACTACCCAGGCTTGGCTGCTTGCATTACAATAAAAAATACAGGATAATTGTTGGCATCCACACAAAGCATTTTTCCTCTATTGAAACTGTAAGCAGAATAAATTGTTCTTTCCCTTCCAGTTCTCAGAATTCATTCTTAACTACCTCATGAAGAGCAGAGTATTATGCGTCTTCTTTCTTCCTCATTTGGCAAGCCCTTGAACTTTGGGGCGTAAAGATATCTGATTTGGTAGGACCAATGGCTTTTGGGCAGTCTACCTCCATCAGCACAAGGAATACATTCTAATCAAGGTACAGCTCACATAGATTTCACAGGTAATCTTGATTAGGTACCTTGACCTAATCAAGGTATAGCTCACATAGGTAGCATGCCATGCTACCCTGGAAGGATGCACTTGGAGCATTTTATTTGCCTCTCACCAACTATTGGAAAAGATGTGAGTGAAGTAGAAAACAATTTCAAAATGAGTGCAATATGAATATGACAGCTTAGTTCTAAACTTTCCCCTAAACTCTGCTTATAAACCAAAGCAACTAGTAAGGATAATAAATGAAAAACCCATGGGTACATCAGTGAATTCTTCCCAAATGTCAGCATGTGTGGCTCAACTATCAACATCTGTGAGACCTGCACAAGATAATTGCTGCAGTGAAGAACAAGAAATGAAAAGGCAACAATGTCAACACACTGCTATACTTTGTAATTATATAGTGACTAGCTGTAGTAATGATTTTTTCTTAGTCTATTTTGTTAATATCCTTTACCAACTTTTGGTATTTAGCACATTTTTCATTCTTACACTTTTGACATTTATGTGTCTGTGTTTTAGAGGTGATTTATGAAAACATATGGCTAAAAAAAAAAATATGGCTAGACTCAGGGTTGATATTTGGTCGGTATGATCCCATATGGGCATGTTCATTAGGACCAAAGTTCTGATTTGTTGGCACATCTGTTTGGACTGGTCAGTGCCTATACTATACCAATTATTAAATAGTTGCAATATCCTCGGTAGCTGGATTTCATTTTAAATGCAAGGATGATCTTTGTCCTTCAACTTGAGAGCTAAATCCATTTATATTTATTGTGATTATGATTTAATTTTATACTGTCTTTTGTGGTTTGTTTCTTTTTTCTTTTTGCCCATTTGTTTTTCGCCTTAATCTCATTCCATGTTCTTGCTATGTTTTTTAAGGAGCTTACATTTTGTGTCTATTTAAAGGGGTTTTCTTAATTATTTTAGCATCCATATTTAATCAGTTTACCCCCTCCTTAAATCAAGGGCTCTCAGATCACCCTCTCCCAATATCATACTATTTCCCCCAATATTATACTTCTGTCTTGACCCACTGCCCCTAAATTAGACATTATTATTAGTATTCTATATAGTCAGTAGTTTCACTTCTATATTTCTCACTTTCTTGGCTTGCTGTTTCTCCTTACACTTGAAATATTCTGTTTGGGATCATATTCCATCTTTGTGAAGTAATGTCCTTTAGACGTTCTTTCAGTAAGAGTCTGTTGGTGATAACATTTTTATTTGAATGTGTTTATTTTGGTTCTCATTGAAGATTATTTTCATTGATTATGGAATTCCAGGTTGGCACTTTCTTAGAACATTGTGACATAATTTTATTGCTTTATCATTTACTTTGAAGAAGGTAGCCATCAGTCTAACAGCCACTACTTGGAAGATTTTTTTTTTTTCTATCCACTTTCAAGACCTTTTTTCTCTAGTGCTCTTCAGCTTCACTGTGCATCTAGATACAGATGTCTTTTTAATTCTTTTGGCATTTCTTATGAGCATTTGTATTAAGAGTTGTAGAAAACTCTTAAGCAGCATCTTCACATATTAACTCTTTTCTATTTACTCTTGAATTCCATTTAAATGAACTTACTAGTTCACTCTGTCTCTTACCCACTTTTGCGTTTTTTTATCTTGAAGTTACTTTCTGTGTAATCTCAGATTTTTTTCTAGTTTACTATTTTTTTAGTTGTGTTTAATTGGCTGTTTAATCTGAGTTCTAAATTGTGTGTGTCTGTGTGTGTGTGTGTGTGTGTGTGTGTGCGCACACGTGTGTGTATAAAGAATCACTGAATTTTAGAGACTGTGCAAGAGTGAGCAAGAGTGACTGAAGGGAGGGGCAGAGGGAGAGAAATTCCAAACAGACTTCCTGCTGAGGGGAGCCCACTTGGGGGCTTCATCCCACCACCCTGAGATCATGACCTGAGCTGAAGTAAAGGTTTAGATGCTTAACTGACTGAGCCACCCACATGCCCCTAAATCATATTTATTTCTAGATTTCTGTTTTGGCTCTTTAAAAATCTGCTTAGATATGCTTTGTGGTCTCTTATTCCTTTTTCATATCTATAAGATTCCTTTATATTTAATAAAATATAGTTTAATAATCAGATTTTTTTCTGGACTGACTTTGCTAAAAGTATTTTCTGTGGACTTTGATTTCTGGTACTTCAGATTTTGACTTTTGTCTGTGAGCTGCTTATTTTTCTCAGATGTTTCCTAGAGTAATGGTTTGAGACATGGACTCTACTGTAGAGAGGTTGTACGTATGATACTACTAGTCCATTGTAGCCACTACATACTTAGCACCACTTTCAACTGAAATACTAATTTGGGCTACACAAATACAGTGAATTCAAGCTGTAGACCACTGTGGAACACCAGTAAGCCTCAAAAGAGATTTCTGTTCAATGAAATTGCAAATTTTATCTTGGGTACTTTGTAGTAGACTGAATAAAAACCCATCCCTCAAAATATTCGTGTCTTCCTCCCTGGGACTTATAAACATTACCTTATGTAACAGAAGGGACTTCGCAGATATAAATCTATTCAGTTGATTGCGATGAAAAGATCATGAAGGTGGACCCAATGTAAACCCAGGCTATTTATAAGAGGGATGCAGGAGGAGTCAGAGCTAGAGAGATGGAGATATGATTGAAATGGCAGGTTGGGGTGATGTGAGCCAGAAATAGAGTTGGTCTCTAGAACTTGGAAAAGGCAAGGAAACCTGTTCCTCTTTCTCCGCCCCCCCCCCAACCCGCCCCGAAACCTTCAGAAGGAACTTAGCACTGTCAACACCCTGTGTTTTCATTTTGAGACCTCCACACTTGTAACAATGTTGCAAGCAACTAGGTTTCTGGTAACTTGTTGCAGCCAGCAATAGGGAACAAGTTATACCCCTTTTCACTAATTTTCGTGCCCTTATGATGGATGAATGACCTTTGGGATTCAGCTTTTCCAGGCAGTCTTCTGGGAAGTTCCTCACTTGGGGTGAGCCCCAGGCTTGAATTTTTCTTGTGGCGCTTGGTGCAGCTATCAGCAGGAAGCTGTAGGGTCCAGAGCTTAACAGAGCCTTTGTGGTGGAAAGGAGCTTTGCTGTTCCTCTCCCAGGTACATTTTATTTTTGGCACCTGAAGACTTTTCACCCTTTTTTGCCAGCTCAGTAATACTTTGTACAAAATGTGTTTTAAATATTTTATCCAACCTTTTAGCTACTTCAGTTAGGTGGGTTTTTCAGGGTATGTAGTCATAATGTTGGAAATAGAAATCAAGGGAGGCTTTATAATACTTTAACCCCACTCCCCCCACCCGTACTCCGCCTCATAGCAGGTTACCTAGGAGTCATCATTTCAGATCTTCCTCCCTGGCCCTCTGGAACCTGGAAGTTTTAAAGTCAGAATTTCTCATGAAGTCTCTTATCTAGGAAGAGAGAACCTAAAAACTAATGACTTTTATCGTAGGCTTGTTAGAGACTGTTTTTCTAAACAATTCATTATCTGGTACTCAGAAAGTATTTTCTGGGAGGGAAGAATTTTGCAGTTATGTTGCACTTGAGTACATGATTATTGAGACTGACCCTATTTGTACATGTATGTCATGGTTATCTGGCAGGTAGTTTTTGAAAGCTTCTAGTAGTTTGCTTTTTATCTTCTAAATGCAAAAGAGTCTGAAGTAGGGACATGAGTTGCACCTGCTGTTGTACCTCTCAGCTTTTTTTTTTCCCATTGTGTGGGTTCTCTCCTAATTTATTTAGGACTTTTCTGTGTCTAAATCTATCAGGGGGAAAAAAAAAACCTGGAAATCCTTGAAGTGAGGCAAGGATGAGAGGGAGGGATGAGGGGCAGCAAATAAATCAGCTAGTTGTTTTTCCAATACCACCTCGAATCATCTTCCTTAATAAGGATAACTTGGTTTCCTTTCACATCTAGCATACCTTAAAGCCAGGCATAATACTGCTGAGAGTTAGATTTCAAACATTTTTTTTCTTTTTCCTTATAATAGTTTCGGTTTGGTAATGGTTTTAATAAAGTCACTGTGGTTGAGTCACAGATAATACATTTTTTAAAGTGCATTTATTATAAGAATACCAAGATAGGCCACTGAAGTGCTCGAGAAATGGAGGATGAAACCTATTAATACTTGCATAGCGTCAGAATGTTCTCTTTTTTAATACAAGTAGCAAAAACCAAATGTATGGTATTAGATTGCAGAGAGTTTAGTGACGTAAATTGGGAACATGGAAATAATGGAAAGGATTTTGGTGAATTCTAAGGTATTTTCTGGGAATCAAGGTAATGAGAAGATGTGTTATAGTTAAAATGTGTATATATCAATGAAATTTAGGGAAAACAAATTTGAGCTTATAGTTTCATCATTATCAGGAAAGTGACTAAATTCTCAAATATGTATTGAAGCATTTTGAAATGCTTCAATATGCTGTATTGAAGCATGCTGTAGCAACTACATATAGTTCTTTAAAAACAGTATGATTACGGACTTTAATCTTGTTCTACATTGAATATAAATAGTTATTTATATAAAAATTCTAGTTTTCAAAGGTGTATGTTGATTTAAGCTCACCAAGGGAACTATTATTAACTGGAAGAAATTAGTTTTCTGTTTTCTGTGTATCTACTTTGTCTTTTTCGATTTATTTCTTGAGCAGCTCTATTTCTAGTATTTTATAATGCTGAACACAATACTCATATAGTTTTTACTGCTGGTTAGGAAAATGTTTCATTTGCCATGTTCTTTATGATTTGAGGTAATCAAAACTGAAAGCAGTAGCCAGGAAAAGGCTTTAGATAATAGTAACGTTTTCAGTATTTTTTTTGTATTCCCTTCTTACTACAATTCAAATTTTATTTATCCTTGAACTAGTTTTGCACCCTAACCAAGTATCTTTGGAGTTGATGTGGCTAATTCAGAACCATAAGTTGAATTACTGTTAAACTGTTCCTTCTGACCTGCACTACTTGGTGATTTTCAGATAATAAGAACTTTCTGGAGATAGTGCCGCTTCCACTTTTCATCTCAGTGAGTCAGAATAACTGTTAGAATGAGAGCACCTTTAGCAAACCCTCCTTATCTAGTTTTCTGGCTTACTCTGCATCTCCATGCTTCCATAGGGCACTGTTTAATAACGTTAGCCTTAAGGCTAGTGCATGTACCAGTGTATTTACTTCTCACAACACTGCTTCTATATTTAACATGAGTCAGTTATAAGTGAAATTCTTGAATTCTAAGGCTAAAGAGAAATAGGTTACAGTCTTAAAGAGAAGAGCCTATTACTTACAGAGGAAATATGATTATTCTAGCATTGGACTTTGCTTTATCTACAACAGGGAAAAAGCATCTAAAAAAAAAGAAAGAAAAAGACTGTTGAGAGGCCTGGAATTCAACAATCTTCTATCCACCTAAGCTAGCATTCATCTATAAGGGTAAATGAGGGACCTTTTCAGACACATAGGATTCATAGTCCATCTAAACCCTTGTCTAAAGAAAATACATGGGGTTGTAATTTAATCAAATGACAACTCAGAAGAACTTTTGAGATAGAGGAAATGAGGAAAGCATTGTGAACAAGGACCCTGGCTAAATATATATGATTAAATCTAAATTGGGCATTTGAAATAGAGGTGTTACATGAGAATTCTTGAAATATCCAAGCTTATACTCTCAGGGAAAGCTTAATTACTGTATAAGCTCCTAGTTAATAGCATTTCACTAATCTAGGTTTTTAGGGCCAAGTGGGTGGAAAGTATGAGGGAGATAAACTCTTCTCTGTAAATGTATTTTTTAAAGATCTATTTATTTTAGAGACCGAGTGTGCATAAGCAAGCAGGAAGGAGCAGCAGAGGCAGGGGGAGAGAATCTCAGGCAGATACCCAGCAGAGTGCAGAGCTCAATGCAGGACTTGATCTCACCATCCTGAGATCATGACTGAGCTGAAATCAAAAGTCAGATGCCTAAGCAACTAAACCACCCAGATGCCCCTTTGCAGTATATGTTTTTAAAGCACTATATAGTTTCAGGCATTGAGGCAGGCAAATTCACTAAGAAACACACATTCACAGGTAAATGAGATAATTTAAGAGTATTAAGTACTCTGAAGGAAATGAGGATTGGCCATACAGCAGTTGAGAAGTGCTGGTAGCTGCTGTAGAATGAGTGGGTAGAGAGTACCTTTTTAAAGGCAAGGACTTCTGATCTGAGACTTGAATGACAAGGAGAAAAGCAAACACACTGGGAAAAGGATGATCATTTGGTTCTGATCCCTTTCCAACTGTAAACTTCATACCTATGTTGATCCTGATGGCTGCTGTGACCTGTGGGCAGCTGGGTTTAGTAATGACTGGAACTCTTAGCATTCTTGTACAGAATCCTCTTGCCAGTGGATTAAGCTTATTCCTGGAATTGTAAACCTATTGCATATGGAGAACTTTGAATTTCATGGTTTCCCTGATCTTTAAGAGGTGAGGGAGGATTAAGGAACGGGAATGTCTTTCCTGCCTCTGACACCTGAGTGTAGGAGACCAAAGAATATGAAAGACTGTGAGTGGAGAACTGAGCTTGCTTTTATACCACAGGTCCAAGGGAGTAGAGAGTTTTTCACCTTCTTGTAGGCTTTCTACTTTTTAGGATACTTAAAAAAAAAAAAAGTCAATAAGCCAAATGTTATCTTGGGTGGTTAAGTGTTGACTCTTGATTTCAGCTCGGGTCCTGATCTCAGGGTTGTGGGGTCGAGCCCTGTGTCAGGCTCCATGCTCAGCAGGGAGTCTGCTTGAGATTCTCTCCTTCCCTCAACACATACACACTCTATTTCTCTAAAATAACAAACAAAAACTTTAAATAGCTTGGGAGGCTCAGAAGCCAAAGAAATAAGCTGAACAGTTACCAGAGTTAATAGTTACTAAGGACATGATTAAAACTTGAATTAACCACTTAAGATTCAAATACAGTGGGGACAAGCACTTCTTGGATCTAAAACCATAATTTTTCCATCTGCACTATTAGTGGACTATTATAGCTTGAATGACCTGGAAAATTTCAAGGAACACATTAAAGTACATAGCAAAAATAAAGTGATGAGGATCATGAGGGGAAAACATAAAAGACATGGAAAAGAGATACAGGAGTTGTAACCTGAATCAGCAATTCCAGAAGATAAAAATAAAACAGGCAGTAATTAAAACAAGAGAATAAAACTTGCACAGACCAGGTATCTTACAAAGAACCAGACTGAGATACAACTTCTCATATGTAATAACAGCAGTCAGAAAAGCATAGAATATTTACACATGACAGAGTAAATGACCGTATCAACAAGCTTATACTCAGCCAAGGAATGATGTACCTGTTAAAGAAAAAGGAAGTTATTGGAGCCTGTGAAAGATGTGAGAGTATACAGTCAGGGCAGTCTTGTCTGTGTTGTGCTACTAATCTCCAAATCTCCCTGGCTTAACACAAAAGCTTATTTAATATTCTTGGTATACAAGAATACCAAGGTTAACATGAACATCTGCACAGAACTCAGGCTGTTGAAGGATCTGTTTTAATGAATGCATTCATGATCACTGTAGGAGGCTTCTTCTGGGATCACTCCTTTCCTATCACTTCTGGTTATATTTCATTGACCAAAGTGAGTCATGTCCCCGTGACTCCAGAGGGAGCAGAGAAATGTAATTCTATGATATGTCTGGGAGGAAGAGAATCTGGTTTATGAAAAAGCATTAATGGCTACCGTAATGGATCACCTATGTATTGTGTCTGAGGAAAATAATTGAGTTTGATCAAACAATAAATGTATCCATAGACCTCAAGCTGAAGAAAGAATAGTGAGCAGTGCTTCTTAGGTGTCTGCTTATATGTGCACACGTGTGTGTAGTTTGTAAATATAAATGGGTGAGGAAAATTAAGTGTTTAAAAATACTGGATTAGACACTCTAAGGGAAATTCTAATAAGTATAAACTTCTGCAAAACCTAGTGTGTGGCAGAGAGGGTGGGATATCAAAGAATTTCAGAGTACTTGAGAGAAGAGAAAGTGAGGGACAGAAAGGAGTCAGTAGGGGAGGAAAGAGGAAGTGTTACACTGTGGGCACCGTCCAGGTTGCACTGCATGGTGGAGGAAAGAGTTGGTTTGCTGTTTCAGGTAATTATGGAGTTACATGTATTTGCATGAGAATAATCAGTTACCAAAATAAAGTCAGGAGTTCCACAGAAAGGGGAAAGGCTAGAATAATGAGCAGTTTAATCAAACTAGAAAAAAAAATGTAGGGAAGGAAAAACACAAGCTGTTAAGCATAAAAGCAGAAGCCTAGAATGAGTATTTCTCATATGACCATACATGTGAATGGATCAGATTTTCCTGTGGGTTTCAGTTGTAAGACTTAGCTCAAATTCAGTTGTAAGACTAGTTCCCAACTCCCCTCCCCACCTACAAAATTAGTAATTGAACAGTAATTAGGGAAAGAATGCTGGGCATTTTCAAACCAAAAGACCTCAGAATTGGTAATACAAATAGTAAATGTGAAATTTCTGGTTAAAAGCATTAAATAGTGACATGATAGAATGATACAAGGCAAAATAATGAAATTTCTATTTATAGACACACATGCCCACATGCAATACTGGTAGAAACCTAAGACAAGT
The DNA here is from genome assembly GCA_028646535.1 of Procyon lotor. Taxonomy (NCBI): domain Eukaryota; kingdom Metazoa; phylum Chordata; class Mammalia; order Carnivora; family Procyonidae; genus Procyon; species Procyon lotor. Next base: position 17,185,341 of record CM053618.1, read on the forward strand.
TCTTGAAGGCCATAAATAGGAAGAAAGGAAAAACCAGAAAGGGGAGGAAGTTGCAGAAGATGATTGCTCAAAGGTTATCTGTTGATTCTAGATCATTTACAAATTACGTGTAAGACCAGAATTTTATATACGGATACTCTCACAGGAGACCAAAGAACTCTGGATCAGAAAACAGTTTATTTACAAAACATCTTTGCACTGATTTTTTTTTTTAATCAACATAATGCATTTGTTTCAGGGGTACAGCTCTGTGATTCATCAGTCTTACACAATCCACAGCGCTCACCATAGCACATACCCTCCCCAGTGTTCACAACCCAGCCACCCTATCCCTCCCTCTCTGAGGGTCCCAGCGACCCTCAGTTTCCTGAGTTTAAGAGTCTCTTACAGTTTGTCTCCCTCTCTGGTTTCATCTAGTTTAATTTTTTTTTTTCCTCTCTCCCCCTATGAACCTCTGCCTTGTTTCTCAAATTTCACGTATCAGTGCACTGATTCTCTAAGCCATGATCCCACAGGGCGACATGAAAGTAGCATGGTATTGCCCTGTAAAACTGGAGAGGAACCTCAAATTCTGGAGACTCAAAGCTTACATAGGATGGCAAGCACATTGGCCCGTTCTCTCCTAGGTGGGGAGAGGTGTGGGGTAAAAGGATAGGGAGACCTTTACTCTGAAATGTAAGCAAATGGCTCTGGAGGAGATAAATCTCTAAATCTTTTTGGAGCAATAGTGTTTGAAGCTTCCAAGACATGTTTGGTATTCTGTTCTCCTTTAATAAAGTTGATTCCTTCACAGACATGTACCCTGGGGCAAATAATACATTATATGTTAATAAAAAAAAAAATAAAGTTGATTCTTTATTAAGTAATCTTACTTCAGAAAGCTCAAACTTTGCAGAGATGAGGGATTATTCATGGAAAATTGTCTTGAAACAGGCTGGTTGGGGCACCTGAGTGGCTCAGTTGGTTAAGCATCTTCCTTTGGCTCAGGTTGTGATCTCCGGGTCCTGAGATGAAGCCCTTCATTGGATTCCCTGCTTAGTGGGGAGTCTGCTTTTCCCTCTGCCCCTACCCCTGCTCTCTTGAGTTCCCTCCCTTTCTCTCTCAAATAAAATCTTACTTTTTTAAATAAAAATTTATTTGACAGCATGGGAGAGCACAAGCAGGGCAAGAAGCAGAGGGAGAGGGGGAAGCAGGCTCCCCGCTGAGCAGGGAGCCGGATGTGGGGCTCATCCCAGGACCCTGAGATAATGACCTGAGCTGAAGGCAGACACTTAACCAACTGAGTCACCCAGGTGCCCCTCAAATAAATAAAATCTTAAAAGAAATCCCACAAAAACGGGCTGGTTATGCTCTGAAATGCATAAGAAGAAGAAAACATTTCTTGAGGAATGCACTTTAGACCCAGATTGTAAGAATATTCAATGATAATTTTCCAAATAAGATAGGCTTGTAATCAATTAAACAAAAGCTAGAAACTACCATCAATTACCTAAACAGCAAGCTATGAATGAAAAATCAAAGTTTGTGGGTAAACTTTGCACACACAATGTGTGCACACACAATACATACACCCGATATAAACTATGAATGTGTATTGTTTAAAGAAATAAAAAGTATTTAAAATTGAATAATAAACTATCAAAAATAAACAATCAGGTGGTAAAATACAGAGTTTATGGAAAAACTTCAATAACTGAAATGAAAATTTTATTGGATACTTTAAACAGAAGTTTAGACATAGTTGAAGAAAGAATCAACCACGAACAGAATTAACAGCAAAGTGACAAAGCAATGGGAAATAAAACTTCTAAAAAGGATTAAGTAGAAGTTCATTTACTAATAGAAATCCAGGAGGAACAAAGGAGAATGAAGAAAATGTTTTGGGAGCTAATGGCTGCGAATTTTTTAGAATGGCTGAAAGATACCATTTCTCAGACTCACATGACTACTTGCCCTTTCTAAAATATTGCGTAGAAAAACTACAGGGCAGCCAAGGGGAGAAATAAGGGATGATAGGTTGTACACTTGGTTGGGATTTGTATTGCTGCTCCAGAGTACAAAAGTATCTTCAAAGGGGTAATAGAAGAGAAAAAGATAAACCAGTAAGTAAATCACTTTTCAAGAACTAAGGGCAAAATATTTTAGAGAAATAAAATTGAATGTCTATGCAAGTTTTTCACATATCTAAAACTTGTACTTCAGAAAAAAACACAATTATTATAGAAGCAAGCATCAGGAACAGAAAAAGGAATGGCTAGGAAAGAAACCTGTGAATGGTAAATATAAACAAACACTGATTATGTGAGATAAAAACATCTGCGTCTGTGAGTTTCAAAACCAAGATAGAATATGGGTAGAGAAACATTAGGTAAAGTGGTAGACCAGAGCTAAAAGTTAAACCATTTGAAGGTTGACATACCACGTAGTAGAAGGGGTAAAAATACTGATTCTATATTTGTACAAGTTACCTGTGCTTACTGAATTATTTTAGGGCAGTTCTGAGAGAACAGAAACAGAATAAAAATAAAAAAAAAATGGGTAAAACTCAAAAGATGACTGGAAAGGAAGAAAACACAGCAAAAGAGCATTCATTTCTAAAAAGCATTGTTAGAAATGAATCCATATGTTAGGAATAACCATATACATAAATCCTAATTTAAAGGACAAAAATCAGACTAGACTTAAAAATAACCCCAGTGGAGCTCTTCTGGACAGAGCTAAAACATGGTACAGAGGTTGGAAATGAAGGGAGATAGTAAAAGAAAGCTCGTGTAGTTATTCAAATACAGCAGAATGCAGTCTTCAAAACTAATATTAGAGATAGAAGGATCATGCTCCGTATTGATGAAAGATTAAAATTCATAGAAGATAAAACTTTTTTTTTTTTTTAAAGATTTTATTTATTTGACAGAGAGAAACACAGCGAGAGAGGGAACACAAGCAGAGGGAGTGGTAGTGGGAGAAGCAGGCTTCCTGCTGAGCAGGGAGCCCGATGTGAGGCTCGATCCCAGGACCCTGGGATCATGACCTGAGCAGACGCTTAACGACTGAGCCACCCAGGCGCCCCAATAGAAGATAAAACTTTATATACAGTTAATAATAGCTTGAAAATATGAAAAGCAAAAATTGGCAAGCACAAAGAAAATGATTTTGATAGTGGGAGACTCCAATACAACCGTTTCTGTAAATGTTAAGCAGAAAATATATCAGGGTCTAAAAGATTTGAACAGTGCATTTAGCAGTATTGATCTAGTAGACATATGGAACACTGCAGAAAACAATTGAATACATATTTCTCAAGCACATAGGAAACACTTAAGTAAAATGACCATTTAGGAGGCCATGTGCCATCAATATATTTGATTGAGATTAGAGAGACCACACTTTCTTACCACCATGTAATTAATCTAAAATGGCTAACAGAGAGATAACTAAAAACTTCCATGACAGTGCTAATTATTTCCCAGTATCCGTTGCCTCTTCTTACTTCAGGAGTAGAACTCAATATTTAGCTGGGAACATGGTGGTTCTGCCCGCCTTGCAACTAGGTCTGGAGACTGTTTTCAGGTGAAGGTGCTTGGTGCAACTTCCTGGTGACCTGTTTTAGAAAGAAAATCACTTAACATTTTTTCCCCCCTGCCTTGTCCATGGGCTGGAATGTAAATGGAGTGTGGGTGGGGTAACCTTCCTCTGCTAAGGACTGTAGCAGCCTAGGTTTTGGGAGAGCAATAAAATGGATGGGCTCACTGAGCAGAGCAGTTCCTTCAGTCTGGTTTGCTCACCATCTCTGAAAGAGAAATAAACTTTATCTTTTTTTCTTTTGCTTATTTTTAGGTTAATCTATAGCAGCTCATGTCATAATTCAAGTTCCCACATATATGGAAACTAAAAAAAGCCCACCCTTCTAAACAATTCATAAATTGAAGAAATTGTAATGGAAACTAGACTATACATAGAACTAAAAAGTCAGGAAGAAAGTAGGTATATACCTTCCTGTGTGTGGGATGCCACTAAAGCAGTATTTATAGTCTTTATAGTATTTATAGTTTTAAGTGCCTGCCCAGTAGAAAAGAAAGGCTGAAATTTAATAAACTCTCCTCCTCAGATCACTTCCTCACTTTGCTCAGTCAGACACCTTGTGCTGGACATTGCACTGTGTGGAGGACCTTTTCCCTTTGCTGGACTCTGGCATCACTCTTTGAGCTGCCTTGGATGTTTTCCTTGCTCTTCTCTACCTCATGGCTTTAGAATTGGATTGTTCACAATTGGAAGGGAAGGGAAAGAAAGAAATGGGAAAAAGATCTGTAAACCCACCTCTTCATTATTCCCTCATTCTCCCACCCCACAGGGCCAAATAAGCTCTTAGCAAAATCTGAAAGATGCTAAAAAAAAAAAAAAAAAAAAAAAAGGAAAATTGTAGGCCAATTCCTCATGAACACAGATGGAAAATAAGTGAAATATTTTTTTTTACTTGAATCAAATTACTATTTTAATAGGGCATGGAAATAGATCATGACCAAGTTGAGTTTATTTTAGGAATTCAGTATTCACTTCATATTAGAAACAGTCAATATAATGCATCATGTTTAAAGGATAATTGACAAAATTCCTATAATCCCAATAGCTCCTGGAATGGTGTTTTGTCATACTTCAGTATCTGTTCAGGGTAAAAAGTTTAGCAAACCAGGAAGAGAAGGGAACTTCCTTAATCTGATAAGAGTACCTAAAAAATTCCACAGTAGACCAAACACATGAAAAGATGTTCAACATCACTTATCAGGGAAATGCAAGTAAAAATCACCATGAGATCATCTCCCACTTGTCAGTATGGCTAAAATCAAAACCACAAGAAATACCAGGTGTCAAAAGTATGTGGAGAAAAAAGAATTCTTGTACATTGTTGGTGGGAAGGCAAGCTGGGGCAGCCAGTGTGGAAAACAATATGGAGGTTCCTCAAATTGGAATTATCATGTTACCCAGTAAATTCACTATAGGGTATTTACCTCCAAAAGACAAAAACACTAAAATGTATATGCATCCCAAAGTTTACTGCAGCCATATTTACAATAGCAAGATACAGAAGCAACCCGAGTATCCATTGATAGATGAGTAGATAAAGATGTATATGTACGATGGAATATTATTCAGCCAAAAAGAATGAAATCTTGATATTTGCAACATGCATAGATCTAGAGGGTATAATGCTAAGTGAAATAAGTCAGAAAGACAAATACTATATGATTTCACTCATGTGTTATTTAACAAATGAACAAGGAGACCAAAAAAACCCCTTCTTAAATGTAGAGAACAAACTGGTAGTTGCCAGAGAGGTGGTGGGGTTGATGGGTGAAATAGATGAAGGGGATTAAGCATAAGTACACTTATTGTGAGGATTGCTGAGTAATGTATAGAATTGTTGAATCATCTTAGCTTCAGGTATGCAATATACTATGTTACATTTTAATGAGAAAATATATTTTTCTAAGAATATATTTTCTAAGTACCTGATTTTTAAAAAAAGTCTTTAATTTCTTGAGGAATCTCCACACTGTTTTCCAAAGTGGCTGCACCAACTTGCATTCCCACCAACAGTGTAAGAAGGTTCCTTTTTCTCCACATCCTCTCCAACATTTGTTGTTTACTGTCTTGTTGATTTTGGCCATTCTACCTGGTGTAAGGTGGTAACTCAGTGTGGTTTTCATTTGAGTCTCCCTGATGGCTAAAGATGATGAACATTTTTTCATGTGTCTGTTAGCCATTTATTTGTATGTCTTCTTTGGAGAAGGGTTGACTGAAAGTGATTATGCAGAGTGAAATAAGTCAAGCGGAGAGAGTCCGTTACCTTATGGTCTCACTTAACATGTGCAGCATAAGGAAAACATGGAGGGCATTGTGAGAAGGAAAGGAAGGGTGAATGGGGGGAAATTGGAGGGGGAGATGAACCATGAGAGACTGTGGACTCTGAGCAACAAACAGGGTTTTGGAGGGAAGGGGGTGGGAGGTTGGGCGAGCCTGGTGATGGGTATTGAGGGCATGTCTTGCATGGAGCACTGGGTGTGGTGCATGAACAATTAATCTTGGAACACTGAAAAAATAAAAGTATTTGGGGGGAAAAAGTCTTTAAATATATTTATCACTTAATCTTCTTGTGTAAGTTATCACAAATCCTTTAGGGGAACAAGGTAGATAGAGGAAATTAAAGATGGCTACAAATTCTTTGTATCTACTAATCTTTAGAGTCTAATTCTTCTCCACTTGAATTGGGCTGGACTTAGTGACTTGTTTGACCAGAATATGGCAGGAGTGATAGACTGGGACTTCTGAGGCTGGGTCATAAAAAACCTTGCAACATTTACTTGGGCTTCTTGGGACACTGCCTTTGGGAGCCTTGAGCCACAATATAAGTCCTTAAGTTGGAGGCCCCTGAGACCTTCAGTACCAGAGAGGACTCAGAGGTGTTCCAGTGAACAGTACAAACTGAGCCAAGTCTAACTATCGATGTCAAGGTGTCAGACATGGGAGTGAAGCCATCTTAGACTCTTTTGGTCAGCCCATCACCCAGCTAACTCCTGTTGAGTAATCTTTGTCAATTTCATATGGAACAATTGCTGATCTGAGCTCTGCCTGAATTCTTGACCCACAAGATAATGAAATATAATTAAAAGATTAAGTCACTGAGACACCTGGGTGGCTCAGTCGGTTGAGTGTCTGCCTTTGGCTTGGGTCATGATCCCAGAGTCCTGGGATTGAATCCCGCATTGGGTTCCTTGCTCAGTGGGGAGCCTGCTTCTCCCTCTGCCTGCTGCTCCCCCTGCTTGTGTGTGCAAGTGCACTCTCTCCCTCTGACAAATAAAATTAAAAAAAACCCAAAAAACTAAGTCCCTAATTTCTGTTCAACTCCTTTCACAACAAAAGCTAACCAGAGTGTGTGTGTAACAAAGTGTAAAAAAAAATGTAGCTTCTAAATAAATGCATGGATGCTTTCTGTTTAAATTTTATTATACCTTTTTATATTGGAGAAAATTATTGTAGAGAATTTCCCTAATCTGGCAAAGGGAACAAGCATCAGAATCCAGGAAGTGCAGAGAACCCCCCTCAAAATCAATAAAAATAGGTCTACACCCCGGCATCTAATAGTAAAACTTACAAGCCTCAGTGACAAAGAGAAAATCCTGAAAGCAGCTCGGGACAAGAAATCTGTAACATACAAAGGCAAAAATATTAGATTAACAGCAGACCTATCCACAGAGACCTGGCAGGCCAGAAAGGACTGGCAG
>CM053618.1:17193117-17218262 GCA_028646535.1 Procyon lotor
TTGGTTCTGAAATAAAAATCTTGAAATTAGGATGTTCATTGAAAGATTCCTCCCACAGTGTAGGATGATCTAAAACACAATTTATAAATTTCTCAGTTAAATCTTGCCCACTATTTAGTTTTCATCATTTTTTCAGTCCCTCTTTGATTGCATAGGGCCAATTTAAATTCTTACTGTGGGTAAGATTTGTTTTCAATAATTACAACTACATAAAAGCTTCAAAAGCTGAAACTTCTTGATGTTCCATTTCCTAGTACTTTGATTAAATATTTCCAACTGATCTAAAGAAAATGTAACTGACATTTGGGTGAGTGATCAGAAAAAAATCACTGTTGGACATACAACTTAGTTCTCTAATTTTTATTTTAAGTGGTGCAATTATGTTTAAAATCTGGTTGATGATGGTTGACAAAAAGAGACCAAGCATGTATTGCCCCCCAAAAACAGATTTTTGTATTCAACATAGGCATTATTAAAGACATTCTGTGTCACTTGGTCCACCTTAGGAGTGCGCCAACTTTTTCTGTAAAAAGCCAGATAGTGTTTTAGACCCAATGGGCCATATGGTCTCTGCTGTAACTACTCAACTTTGGCACTGGAGCAGGAGAGCAGCCATAGACCAGTAACCGAATGGGTGTGGTTTGCATGTATTAGTTGCCAGAATTCCTGTAACGAAGTACTACCAACTGGGTGGCTTAAAACAACAAATGTATCCCCTCATGTTTTTGGAGGGTGCATATCCTCAGTCAAGATGTTGGCAAGGTTGGTTCCTTCTGTCGATTCTAGGGAGAATCTGTTCTGTGTGTCTCCCAGCTTCCGGGGCTGGAGGTTGGCAGTATTTGACATTCTTTGATTTGTGGCAGTTTAGGTGCTCCAGTCTCTGCCTTTTCCTATAGTGTTCTCCCGGTGTGTCCATCTCTGGGACTGTGTGCAAATTTCCTTCTTGTAAAGATACCAGTTATTGGATTAGGGATCATCCTCCTCCAGTAGGACATCATCTGGACTTGATTACATCTGTGAAGCTCTCCTTTCCAAGCAAGGCCACATTCATAAGTACTTGGGATTAAGACTTGAATATATCTTTTGGGGGACTACAGTGTGTTTCTGTAAAACTTAATAGAATTTAAGTAAAATGAAATAAAAATCCTGCTTTTCAGAGTGATCTGTAAACTCTTGTGTAGCTGAATGTGTTGTCATCCCTTCTAGACATTGCTTTATTGAAATAGTTAAAACTTCTGAAGTTGATGTTGGTTCTTCAGTAAAATCTGGTCTTCTGACGTTTCCAAGGTTGGTGTTAACACAATAGCTCTTGTGGGGGATGGTAAATGCTGATATTATACTTGATACTTAGTCTTGACAAATGGAGTTTATACTAAATTTCCACTAACCATGTACTCTAAAAAATTGCTGAAAAGATTAATTGAAGGAAAGTTATGAAACAAAAAAATAGTCCTATGTTTATATATGCAGTAAATAAGACCACATAGCAAGAGCACATTTAGATTGCATTTTTTTGTTTGTATTTTATTTCAATTCCAGTATAGTTAACACACAGCATTATATTTCTCAGGTGTACAATATAGTGATTCAGCAATTCCGTACGTCACCCAGTGCTCATCACAAGTGCACTCCTTAATCCCCATTACCTATTTCACCCCTCACCTCCCTCTCCTCTAGTAACCATCAGATTGTTTTTCCTAGTTGAAAGTATGTTTCTTCAGTCTTTTTTCCTTTGCTCATCTGTTTCTTAAATACCACATATGAGTGAAATCATATAGTACTTGTCTTTCTCTACCTTATTTTGCTTAGATCTAGATCCATCCATGTTGTTGCAAGTGACAAGATTTCATTATTATGGCTTAGTAATATTCCTCTCTCTGTGTGTGTGTGTGTGTGTGTGTGTGTGTGTATCTTCCTTATCCATTCATCAACTGACGGACATGGGCTGCTTTCATAATTTGGCTACTGTAAATAATGGCCTGTAAATACAGAGGTGCATGTATCCCTTTGAATTAGTGTTCTTGTATTTCTTGGGGGAATGCCCAGTAGTGTGATTGCTGAATTGTTGGGTACTGCTTAACTTTTTGGGGTGCTTCTATACTGTTTCCACAGTGGCCACACCAGTATGCCTTTCCACCAACAGTATGTGAGGTTTCCCATTTCTCCATATTCTTGCCAACACTTGTTGGTTTTGATTTTAGCCATCCTGATACGTGTGAGGGGATAGCTCATTGTAGTTTTGATTTGTATTTGCCTGATGATGTTAAGCATCTTTTCATTGTCTGTTGGTCGTCTGTATGTTTTCTTTGGAGAAATATCTGTTTATGTCTTAAGCCCATTTTTTAATTGGCTTATTTGGTTTTGGGTGTTGTTTAAGCTTCGTATAGATTTTGGATGCTAACCTTTTATCAGGTTATTTGCAGATACCTTCTTCCATTCCATAGGTTGCCTTTTAGTTTTATTGATTGATTCCTTTGCTATGCAGAAGCTTTTCATTTTGCTGTAGTCACACTTTTTTTGCTTTTCTCCTCCCCCCACCTCAGGAGGCATGTTACTATGACCAATGTCAGAAATTACTACCTGAGCTCTCTTTGAGGATGTTTTTGGCTGCAGGTCTCAAATTCAGGTCTTGAATCTATTTTTGTGTAGGGGGGTAACAACGTGCTCCAGTTTCATTCTTTTGCATGTAGCTGTCCAGTTTTCCCAACACCATTTGTTGAAGAGATTTTTTTCCCATTGCATATTCTTGCTTCCTTTGTTGAAGATTAATTGACCATAGAGTTGCAGTTTATTTTCTTTATTTTATTATTTTTTTTTTTTTGCAGTTTATTTTCTATTCCATTGATTTTGGTACCTGGTTTTGTATTGATACCACCCTGCTTTGATTACTACAGCTTTGTAATAGAACTCGAAGCCTGGAATTGGGATACCTCCGGCTTTGCCTTTCTTTTTCAAGATTGCTTTGGCTGTTGGCATCTTTTTCCATTTCATATAAATTTTAGGATTATTTCAGTTCTGTGAAAAATGCTATTGGTATTTTGATAGGGATTGCATTAAATACGTAGACTGCTTTGGGTAGTGTAGAAATTTTCAGTGTTCTTCCAATCCATGAGCATGGCATGTCTGCATTGGTGTTTTCAATTGTGCTCATCAATGTTTTACAGTTTCCCAAGTATGGGTCTTTTACCTCTTCGGTTAGGTTTATTCATAGGCATCTTATTTTTGGTATAATTGTAAGTGGGATTGTTTTCTTAATTTCTCTTCTGCTTCAGATTGCATTTTTTGCACTCTGTGGTAGGATTGCTTAGGCCCTGTTTCTCACATTCTTGTTATGCATTTCTGGCCTCTGGTATCTTTCCACTGGCCTCCTCAGTTGGTAGCTGCCTGATTTCCTGCAAGACAACATTTGGACTGTGGTGTGAGCCTCCTCTCACCTGGATAGTGCAAGTGGTTGGCAGGAGCACCAGCATCAAATACTTCTCCTTCCTGCCATTGTGACCAGAAGAACATGGCTATTCCTAGCCTCTCCTGGCGGATCACATTTTATTAGTATCAGCAAGGACTGCATACAGTCCTTGAAATGGAAAAGTTAGTTATGATGTATCTAAAGAGAACCAAGAGAAGAGGTTACCTCTCTTTATCTTTCAGATTTTATAAAGTGGTTAGTGTGAGTGTTGTTCCGCCTGTGTGCATCTCCCTCATAATCAGATGAGATCAAAGGCAGGAGCTGCATGTATAAAGAATTGACCAAACCCTTTTAGGAAATCTTGTTTTAATGCAACGACTAATAGTATTTCACTTAAAAATCCAAAATAAACACTGAGGTTCCAGTATGGAGGGTAGCAGGTGTAAATTGTGGTTATTGCGGCTGATTGGGGATGCATGGCTGTCCTTAGTGTGATGTCATGTAGTAAAGATGGACTTTTAGAATCTTGAGCCTGACAGAGGTCATGTATTTTTTTTTTATAAAAGTATACTTTTGGGCTTCATTTCTGTATGTTATCTCCTGGGGTATTTAATTTTCCCTAAATTAATTTGCCTAAAAAATTTCCCTAAATAATCTGTCCCTCCCTTGGAATATGTTTAGTTTAAAGCAGGTTAAAGAAAACTGCTTTCTTCTGGAGAGTATTGCATACTTAGTCCCTGGAGGTATGTAAAAGATCTTTTCCTGAGCTAGTAGTTCTCAAACCCTAGTTTGGGAATCACCTACTGTGCTTATTAAAACTATAAATTCCTGGGTTTCATTGGGTGGTAGAAATTAAAAGTTAAATTACATTTGGAGCATTTTAAAGTTACTGACTTGTTGGCTGCCTACTCCTTTTTCTACTTTGAACATGCATTTCTTTTCTGTGTAACAAAAATTTCTGAGTATTTTGTTTGAAGCAGCATCTGGGCATTCCTGATAAATAGGTAAGGTCCCTTAAAGATAAGGGACCTCAGAATAAAGATTAAGAATGCCAGGGGTCTCAGAATAAAGATTAAGTGTTTGGTGTGTTACCTAGAAAAAAAATCTAACCTGGGGCAAGTGATAAATATTTTGGGTTTATTTTAAAAATTGTTTCAAATACCTGAGTGTGATTAAGGGAAGGATGTATGGACATCATGAAAGAAATAGTAATAAGCAGAGAGAATACATTAAATGTGTATAGTACTAATCTTTCCTATCTTTTAAGTGTATATTTCAGAATATCAACAATTCTTTTTTTTTAAGATTTTATTTATTTGGCAGAAAGAGATCACAAGTAGGCAGAGAGGCAGGTAGAGAGAGAGGAGGAATCAGGCTCCCTGCTGAGCAGAGAGCCCAATGTGGGGCTCAATCCCAGGACCCTGCAATCATGACCTGAGCTGAAGGCAAGGGCTTAACCCACTGAGCTACCCAGGTGCCCTTCAACAATTCTTTTTTGAGAGCTCACTAAATACAATGATTTTCATAGTTTCTTAGGAGTTTGTTTCTTTGAGAAGATGTAAGCAAATCTTTTATAGCAATCACATAATGATAGCAAACCTAGCCAGTTAAAATATCAATGATTCAGTAAAACTGAAAAACTTTTTAAGTAACAGGATACTCTGTTGATAGAATGATGAAAATAAGTGATTTTTTTAAGTAAATGAGGATTGACTAAAATAGATACCATTTTACTTCTAGTAATAGGTAAATTGGAAATGTACTGTGCCATTACTTAATATGCAGTATAACTATAAAATGATCCCCCTTAGAACCACTTCTCATGGCAGTTAATTTTTTGGAACATGAAAACCAATTTTTTTTGTTGCAAGTCACTTTTCCCCAGATGGTAGTCTTGATGGCATAGCTTAAGAAGACAACATGAATTGGTTAACTGTGCCATGCTAACGAAAGCAAAGACCTGCCATGTAGTTTACTTGTGACTGCCAACCTGGGCGGTGCATGGCACTCATCACAAGAATAACACCAGTTTGAAAGCATGGAGGGAGCAGTTCAAATTCATGTTCATTCACCAAATAGCCTGAATTTTTTCTGTTGAGTCAGCAGCTTTTATCACTTTTGATAATACAGTAATTTCACACTAAAGATTTAGTGGTTTTGGTATTTTTAATCTCCTAAAAAAAATACTAGTAGGACTTGAGAATTACTTAGATACCTGGTTGAAAACTACAAGTAATGGGGATGAGAGCGGGAAGGGCCAGCAGTTAAAAGATCCCAGTTAAGTGGTATCTATTGGATGCAGCAAGGATTTGGTGATGTATTGACTTTATACCCACATTTAATGGCCTAGTCAAGTCCAATTTGGAGGTCACTCTTGAAAGGGTGATAAGTCTCTCTAAGTGAGATTCTCTGTGCCACTTCATGTAGTCAGTAGAGGCAGCAGAAAACTTTATAACTTTATAAAACTTAAAAACTTAATAATTTTATAGAAGGTTTTGAGTGGAGAGAACTGAATTGACACAAAGAGTAAATAGGCATTGTACTTTCCTAGTCAGAACATTGACTCGAGACCTTTGCATGCCAGTCCTTATATCAGCCAGTGTAGACTGCTACAAGGGAAGTACACTTACCTGTGCATATATTTTCTTTTGCACTAAAAGTGTGACAGGATTTTACTTACCTCCATGGTTATATTTGGTTATCCCATGGTACTTCTTCCATAAGCACAACTTAAATATAAGCTCTGCATGGCTTCAGAGGAAGACCTCTACTTTGGAAAAGAGAAAAGTTCCATAGCTTCAAATTTAGACTCTGAGGGACTTATAGCATAGAAAAACCAAATGATTGAGACCTAGGGCTTCATGCTGCTGAGATGAAGTAAATACTTTCCTATCTGGGGTATGGAGATGAGATTAGGACATGAAGGGAGGAGACTTTAAACTCTGGTGGGTCTCTGAAAAATGAGATTAGACTCTCTAACTTTGAGGAAGTGACGGAAACCTAGAAGTTCCAGAATTCACAGAGCAATGGGGACTTCAGCTCCTGTACCCCAGGAGAGCTCAGGGAGTTTATAAATAAACAAATTCCGTACTGCCCAGCGTGAATTCGGGGCAGAAGAAGGATCACCCCTGACTGAGACCTGTATGAAAGGAGCAGTGAGAATCCCCAGACCTGGAGGGATCTTGGAGACTGAGAACAAAGACAAGACCAAAACAAAAATGTTCCAGAAGATGCTAGCATGGACAAATGACTCTCAGGGATAAAACTCTGATGCCTCTTAATGAAGACTTGGAATTAGATGTAACTGTGTTTCCCCATAACATTTTCCCGAATGAATTGAGGTTGAAGGAGAGGGGCTCAGTGTAGAATAAGTGAGTCATTGGTAACCTGAGATTGTGGAATGAGATTTGTTTCTGCTATAGATGTTCAATTTCTTGATGGCAGAATATGTCTTTCCCATCTCTCCCATCTTCATACCATCTAGTATATTTTCACCCACTTAATAGATTTTTATTATTTTTAAAAAAAAATTTAAATTTTATTTTTTTGGTGTTCCAAGATCATTGTTTATGCACCACAGATTTGTATTTAGCACTTGGTAAGTGCTAAGGAAACTAGAATTAGTTCTTGCCCTCAAGGAACTCCCTGTCAGTCTGAAGGCTATATAAGACATACACATGGACAAGTAATTGTGATATGGTGTGACAGGCACCATAATATGAGCTCAAGGAGTAAAGGTGGCACTAAAAAGGTGGTAGTTTACTCTCTGGGTGGAAGAGAAGTCAGGGAATGCTTCAGAGAAAGTAGCTTTTAAGAATCTTTTAAGGATGAATAGAAACTTGCCAAGTAGTTCAGAGAAAAGATTTCTCAGGAATGGGAAACCTTGAAAAGGGCTCAAAGTAATGATTTTTTTTTTTAAAGAGACTAGAAGCAAAAATTACTGTTCTAAGCATAATGAATTTACTTCCTATTTGACCTTATGTTGTGGGATGGTGGTGAGACCCAAAGGAAATAAGGTTTGTACAACTCACCAGAAGTGACACAGAGGCAAAGTTGTGGTATTAATTTAATATTAACAATAAATATCAGCATCATTTGACCTTTAGATTTTTGTGCTTTGTTACCTCTTTAGCCCCTTTTATTTAAAGAAAGAGTCACCCTTGCAATCATAAATTTTCCTAGTTTCTCTGCTGCTGAAATGAAATGGTCTTGTCATTTACAAAATACTTAATAGATAGAGAATGATAGAGAAAAACAGTCTTTGATTTCTATGCTAGTAGCTGGTATGCTTTTACCCCTTCTTTTAGTTTTTTAAAAAGGTTCTGGAGAATCTCGAATTGCACGTAATCACATTGTGTTTGCCCATTTTACTGCTGAAAAATCAGAAGCAGTTAGGACATTAACTTTGAACATTAGCATAAACCGTAATGACAATGTCAATAGCCATGCTTCCCCCAACAGAAGACCTGAGTGGATGTCAATTAACATCACTTGTAGAAAAATGAGTACTAAGACATTATTTAAAAGAGGAATTTAGTCAGAGTTTCCAAATTAAAACAATTGAAAGACTCCTTTCTTTAGCACATCATCTTGTTTGTTTTCTATAAGATTTCAAAATGCCTACTTGCTTTCATACCACGTGTTTTTGCTTTTCTTGGTCAAATTTGTCTGAATTGCTAAAACTGAAATTACCTGGAAGAGGGTATAAAGACAAACTCAAGGTGGACATGGGCAATAAACCAGTAACACAGTTTGAGGAAAGATTTGAGTCTCATTTTTATTAGATTTTCACGAAAAAGAGCTCACGCTCAGCACCCAGCACTTGGAGATCATCAAAATCCTGGCTTTCTGCGAACAAGGATAAAAAGAGTGAACTGTCCGTGAGAATTTAGGAAAATCTAGAGTGACTTACACAATCCAAAGTTTGGTAGCAAATGTATTTTTATACAATCCCAAGAAAAAATGTCAAATATATATAGATGTACTAGAAATACTGAATCAAAAACAGTTTTACTGATACAAACTTCAATAGTTAGCATTTCTAATTTTATTAGAAACCTTTAAAATTTGCTGGATTCTTACCAGTAGATTTGTAACTCTTTAGCTACATGGAGTATTGGGCTTTCTTAACTCTTGAATGCTTTCTTACTACTCGGGAACAGTAATTTATGTTTGGCTTATCTTTAGGAATTTAGATTTTGCATGTTTACCCACTCATGCTTTTAACCTGCCCACATTCAGTATTGAACATAACAATTTTCATGCAGGGATTTACTACAACTCATTACTAGTGGCAGTAATTGAAAGCATGGGCTTTTGGAGGCAAAGGGATACACGTTGTAGTTCCAGTTCTATTTAGCATCTGTGTGACTTTAGACAGGGTATTAATGTTTCTTACCTTCTCTTGATCTTTAAAAGGGGGAGAGTAAGGGTACCTACTTATCTTATATGGTTATGAAAATGAAAGCTGTACTCCAAATGAAAAGCCAGAGTTTGAATGTCACTTAATCTTTGTCAATTTTTTCATTAGTAAAATGGGCTAATAGACTTGTCTTACCTACTTCACTCTATTGTAGAGATAAAAGGTGCAATATATTAATTCACTTTGTAAATGCTGCAGCACTGGAGTGAGAGGCTCTATTGTATTATGCACATGGTCTCAATCTCTATCCTATTGACCTAGGATGCAGACCTAGGATGATCAATAGATTTGTTGAATGACTCATTTATTCACTCAGTAATGAATAGTCTTAGAAGCTTGTTTGCCGGGGTTAAATAAAAAAGCATAGAAAGGGTTAGCACAATATTGGATTCTTGGTAAAATATTCAGTATATGAGAGTTGTTGCTATATTATGGCCATTGTGTGATGTAAATGTAAAATAACAGTAATGTAGGCAAGAATTCTTTTCATCTTAAAGAGGCTCCAAATATGCAACAACATATGGAAGCATTTTAGTTTTAGAATCGGAGAACACATTGTGCCCCTTTAGCACTATCACATCCTGCCTTATCTTTTTTGGGGTACATGTGACATTCTCCTCCCCTCCCCCAGCTTCAGGTTTTAGGCTTTCTTTAGTGAATCTATTCTGAATGCTTAGAGGGCTCAATATGTCTGTCTGCAGTCTCCACGTTTTTCCCCGGGAAGCTTGGTTAAGATTCAGTACTTGCCTCTGAATGACACTTGGCCTTCATTAAGGGCCAGAGTGCCCAATTTTCCTCTAGAAGTTTGCAGCCATGTTTGCAGTCAGCACTACATGAGCATAAACACCAGCATTCCGGTCAGAATTCTCCCTTAACTCTGGGTTTGTTCGCAATAGCAAGTGTGTGTCCTTAGGAGTGTCTCCTCCTCCACCTCCAGTATTTTAATGGGAAAGTGAATGTAAACTCCTCACTAGAATAGAGGTTCTACGAGGGCCAGAGGAAGGGGTCTTAGCTGAAAAATTGATTGTTGTCGAGAGGGAAGGAAGGTCAAGTGTTCCTGGCACGTGTCCTGTAAACCTAAAATTCTGCATACATTTAAATCTTGATCACTTTTCATGGCATCTATCACAGTCCTTATTAAAAACCTTAATTAATTATATATCCATACGTTTCCAATGCTATTCTCCTATCTCTCACTTCCACAAAAGAGTGGATTGAAAAATTTAAGTTCAGAGCTACAAGAGCTTTTCCCCTCTGATTCAGAGTAGCACGTGGACTCAACTCTTCTTAATGCCTTCTGGTACCATTATTAGCTTGGTAACATCTGTTGATCTCACATTCCTGGATAACTGAATTTAAGAACCGGGGAAAAAGGCTTGAGGTAAGTATGAGTCCTTCTGTGCAAGTGTGTGTGAGATTAGCTAATGAGGGAGATCCTTATATTAGAATATGCCTTCAGATTACCAGAGTTTATCTGATTCCAAGTCTGTTGCCTAAATATTTGAGTTCCTAATTTTCAGACTGACAGAACTCCTGTCTTTCAGGAGTTCAGAGTTGGAGGGCAGAGGCATATGAACAACATCTAGGTTAAGGTCCAGAGTAGGAAGATGAAAGACAAAGAGTAGTTCAGCCATAGTCCTCAAAGATAGAGCGAGTAAAAGGGCATGGGCCTAGGATTGTTTTAGGAGATTGCCTTAGTAAATCTGTGGGGTGAAGGAGAATCACTAGCAAAGATTCAGAGAAATAATAAGATTATTATAGTGTTATATAAAGATCAGTGTCTGAGAAGGGTGAGGTATAAAAGTATATGAAACAGATCTGGCAATTGGGTTTGGTTTAAAAAGGACTGATGAACATGAGAAAGCCTCCTTGAGGAAGGTGGTGGTGAAAGTTTTAGAGGCAGGGGTTCATAGCTGTGAGGAGGTGGATGCAGCAAAGGTGGGTCCAAGGCTGAAAGTAGTTTAACCAAGAGAAAGAATGGGATAGACCAGTGGTAGAAAAGAAGTAGAAGGCCCGAATGAAGATATATTTTGAGTGTGTAGTCAATTTGAATTTAATGATCGTCTACACTGAATTTTGAAGAGCAAAACCAAACATTTTAACTCTCTGAAATTACCTAACTATGTTTGCTGGCAGTTTATTTGCCAACGCACTGTTAATTATAGTTTTCATTGGTGAAAGTGGTTGTTAATATAGTTAATGAGTAGCCTGTTAGAGGTAAGTGCAGCTCATTGGCCTTTGCCTTTGGATGCAACCATCAAACAAGTCATTAACTAACTAATGCTGATGACTAATTTCTTAGAAATTGCTACTTGTTTTATAGCATCAGAAGGGTTGCTCCCTGGATCTTCAGTGAATAAACAATACACTGAACAGGTTACTAAATATAACAAGTGGGATTGTACGTGAGAGTCTACAGTGCAGAATGAGATTTTTGGAAGGAGCAGTTGGATCCAATGAAAGGTTGGTGTGAACTCACCTTTAGGTCATAGATTTTTCTAATGGCTAGTCTTGCCATTTATAAAGGAAAGACTGCCATAGAGCCACAGTGGTCAGAAAGCGATGGCTTTATCTACTATTTATCCAGTAACAGGTGAAGGAATCTTCTTAAATAAAGTGTCACGCTGAATTTTTATAACTCAAAAGTCTGGCTTAGCCCTCCCAAGAGCACTTCTTACTAAGGCAGTGACAGTAAGAGACAAAGACTCTATGATTTTTCAGTTTGAGGGCTGTTTTGTTTTGATGCAGTTTCTGGGGGATGATTGGAATGTTTTCTTCCACAATTGTTGCTTAAAAATTGTCCCAATAGTCTGTTTTTCATGTATTTAGATATGTCAGGCATACCAGTCTCTTCCATCAGGCTGATGGATATTGAAATTGGATGGTTCCTCTTGATCATCCTGCACATCACAGTAAAACACTGTTGATTTGCTTTTGTTTGGGATTTTGTTCTTAATCTCTTGATCAGGGCTCTGATGATTAAACTTACTATTTGTTAAAATATAAATAAATGAACACTTACTTACCAGATTTATAATGAAATGTTTTACAACATGAGATAAGTTGACAAAATACACTTAATGAAAAAGTTGGGGTCTATTGCTAGAGTTTCTCTAATGTCCTAGCTTCCTATCCATGCCCGAAATCAGTGATTTTTCTTAAACATGTCTGTAAAAGTCTAGTTAATTTACTTCACAATAAACCAACAGCTTGGTGTATAAAATTGTTTAAATTGCCTGATTAGCTGTATTTTATAGACACAGGGTGGGGCTTGAGGAGCCAGGCTTTTCTAGAGCATTTTGGGAAGCGTTTCCCCCGTCCCCCACCCCCGAGTTTTACCTGCAGCCTTGCTGTGTGAGTTCATGCTGAAGCTGCTAGGGGAGGAAGGTTTCCTTAGGGAGCTGTGCTTTAGACAGTGTGAATAATTGGGGTTTTATTTACTGCGGAGGAATAAACACATGCTGGCATTTTTATGACTGTTCCGGGACTTGTATGCATCATTTTCCATGATTGTTGCTGCCCAGCCGGGTTGCTACTTGGGCAATCTGGCAGAGAGAAAATGTTATCTCGTTGCAGATTCTCTTTTTAATTATCAAGGATTTGGAATTCCAATCCAAGAGATTAAAGTTGTGCAAATAAATAAAAAAAAAAATCACAACACAAATAAAACCTCCAAAAGTCGACTCCTAGTTTTAAGAGTTTTCAGAATCCAGATCATTTCAAGGTCATTTCTGTAATGCAACAATGATAATCTTTGATCATATCACGGAAGAATCTATGAGCTTGATCTAATTCCCCCCCCTTTTTTTTGTTCTGAGGTTATTAAGATGAAAATGTTAATCTGTTTTTAGATTCCAATTATCATTGAAACCAGAGAAATTTGGGGACATGAATGCCCAGTAGCACTTTTACCCATGGGCCATGGGTATTCAAGGTTTTCATATCTTGCTAATTATCAGAAGTACAAATGCATACCACATTTGTTGAAAAGACCATGTACTGCATCTCTTTAAAAACACAGCATTTCATTAACCCTTACAGATTTTTCACAATTTTTACCGTATGGAATGGCAGAAAATTGAAGTGGAAATGATCTAATTATGAAAGTTATGTGTTGCTTATAACAGCTCTAGGTCAGATTTTCTTTATGCCGTTTAAAATACGAGTTCAGTGGTAAACCCTGAGTTTTAAAATTAGACTCCTTTTTCTGTAGACAGTCCCTCTTTTCCTTGTATTAATTAAAAAAAAAAATTTCAAAAGTTTCCTAGAATCCTGAGGATTTCTAAAGGTTGACATCTCTCCAGGTGTATATGTATCAGCAGTAATTTAATATTTTGGAAGGAAATGTCAAAAATCAGGGGAAAAAAATCAGGAGATCCTGCAGTTGGGGCTAAACAAACTTATTCCACCCCTCAATCTATTTACTGTGTGAGTTACAACTACTCAGAGGCTCAGTTTCCCTGTATGTAAAATGGAGGGATTGAACTAAATACTATCCAGGATTCTTTTCAGAGCTACCTGTATGTGATGATGGAAGCTTGGGCTGTTAAGGCAGGTGTCTTGCTGTCTTTGCAAGGAATGGTTGAGTGCGCCACTAGAGCCAGACTGCCTCAGTTTGAATCTTGCCTCTGCCACTTAGTAGGGATGTATTTGGGAGCAAGTTGATCCATTTGTCAGTTTCTTTACTTGCAAAACCAGAATAGAGTAACAGGAACTACCTCACAGGTTTGTCAGAGGACTAACATAAGTCAGTTTATGCAAATACTGAGAACAATACCTGGTCCATAGTTGCACTCTAGGCATATTACTGTCGTGATCATAAAACGTAAATCAACTTTGGGTGCTGGATCCAGGAGCCCTGCTAGGTGTTTCAGACAGAAAGGCATTTAACACAGAAGATCGGGGGCTCATGAAATGGAGAAAAGGTTGGATGAGAGGCAGGACTGGAACACTGGCTCAAGACCTGTTGCAGCTGCAATCCAGAGATCAGGAGTCTGCTGCCGTTGCTGTTGCCACTGAGCCTACCTCTGCACACGGAATATTGATCTTCCTTTCAGCAGAAGCAGTGGCTGGAGGTGGATCTCGCACTCAGGCATTCCCAGTTCCCATATAAGCACATCACATGGGTGGAACTGAATTTGCATCCATCACCCTGGCTGCAGAGTTGTCTGGGGAACATAGTCTTTACTTTTCGGCCCTGCTTTTGTGTAGGAATACTGTCCAAGGCAGGAATGTGTGCCGAGTGCCGATCTCCTCTATCCAGCTCTGGTTTCCCAAGCACCTTATTCTCTTCGCTGAGGCCCCCAAGAACCCAGGTTCACTTTTAAGAATGAATTCTCTCTCAGACAGATTATCCCCCAAATCCTGCCTCTAACCCTCTAAGCTCTGTTAGTATCCTTCCTTTGGAGAAGAAAACAGGCCTAAAACAGTTTAGTTTCTTGCCTGAGCTGTAACGGTAGAACCTAGGTGATCTGACTCTAGATCCTGGGCTTGTCTGCTATGCTGCATTTGTATGGTTCGTTCGTTCATTCATTCATTCATTCATTCATTTATTTATTTATTTATTTATTTATTTTTCAAAGATTTTATTTATTCATTTGACAGAAATCACAAGTAGGCAGAGAGGCAGGCGGGGGGGGGGGGGGGAAGCAGGCTTCCTGCTGTGGCTTGATGCCAGGACCCTGAGGTCATGACCTGAGCCGAGGGCAGAGGCTTTAACCCACTGAGCCAGCCAGGCACCCCTATTTATTTATTTTAAATATTTTATTTGTTTGACAGACCACGAGAGAGGGAACATGAGCAGGGGGACTGGGAGAGGGAGAAATAGGCTTCCCGCTGAGCAGGGTCTCAATTCCAGGATCCTGGAATCATGATTTAAGCTGAAGGCAGATGCTTAACTACTGAGTCACCCAGGTGCCCCTCATGTTGTATGGTTAAGGGTTGTACCTTCGTGTTCTCCAAGGACTGAAGGAATGAGCCCTATTCAGTTCAGCCGTACATATCACACTGGATGACTTGAAAACTGAAATGTGTTTGGTGAAAATGTTGACTATCTTGACATTCTTGATTTCTTCAAGATGTCCACAAATTATCTTGCTGAATAAGATGGTTTTGGAAGGGCAGAGGGAGAGCGAACACCACATTAAAAAGGACATAAATAACATACATGTTTAGTGTCGGGTCAATTTATTCCTTTTGATAATGTCCCAAATGAGCAAAGGCTGATTTCTGAAGGTGTGGCTGCTGATGTCTGAAAAAAAACTTACTACTGGGCATTCTAGTACATTTCTTCATATGAAGCAGATGCAGCTTTCAGATTTTTCCAATTTTTTTTTTTTAAAGATTTTATTTATTTGACAGAAACACAGCGAGAGAGGGAACACAAGCAGAGGGAATGGTAGCAGGAGAAGCAGGCCTCCTGCAGAGCAGAGATCCCGATGCGGGGCTCGATCCCAGGTGCCTGGGATCTGACCTGGGCCGAAGGCAGACGCTTAACGACTGAGCCACCCAGGCGCCCGGATTTTTCCAATGTTTTAACATAATTCTACCTTCTAAGATTCCAGGAGAGATAATTTAGTACTCTATGAAAAAAGTCAAACGTGAATTCTTAGACAATTTTCCATGTTTTTTCATTCGAATGGATACTATGTTTTAGGTAATGTTGTATGAGCTGGTAATGCGTTTAATGAAAAAATGCAAGGTTCTAATGATAGCCCCATTCTATAAGGAAGACAGGAAATACATACGTAAATAAATGAACAGCATACTTTAAAGTTTTGAAGACTAAGATAAAAAAAGTGGCGATTGAAAGAAATGGGTTACGTTAGGTTGGTATTAGAAAGCTCTTCTGGGAAGTGGAGTGATGTTTGCATCAGAATGATGAGAGATGTTGGAAAGACTGATGATATAAGCAGGGGGAGAAAAGAAAATTCAAAGGCCAGATATGGGAAGGACCCTGGTGTGTTTGAAGGCAAAAAAGTAGTTGACTATAGTCAGGGTGGTAAGAAGGGAGTGGTACCGGTTGAAATTAGGGAGTTAGGCTTAGATGGTATAGGACCTTAGAAATGAAATACTTGGATTTGGATTTGACTTTACTTGCATGGGAAGCTGTACTAGACTATAATTATTAGGGGGAATGGTATAACCCAGTTTTTGCTTTATAAAGATCATTTGACTGCTGTGTGTAGGAGGCCCTTTTTAAGGACAGCATGAAAGCCAAACTCACCAAGAGGCTATGAGTTTAAGTGACAAATGATGTCTTGAATTAATATTGTAGCATTGGAGATGGTAAGAATTGGTCAGACTCTAGGGTTAATTTTGGTGGAACTACTATGCTCTGGTGGATGGGTTTGGGAGTGTGAGGAAGAAAGAGGAACTAAGGATGACTCCAAGGTTTTAACCTGAGCCACACGGTGGCTGATGGTGTCATCATTTACTGAGAAGAGTGACTTGTGGGTGGAAAATCAAGAATTCTCTTTTGGGTACATTAATTGTGAAATGTGTTGTTACACATTCAAGTGGAGATGGGAAGTAGTTGCATATTTGAGTCTGGAGGTTAGGGGAAAGATTGAGGCTAAATATTTGAATCTGGAGATAATCAAAATATGGATGCTATTTGAAGCTATGATCTGGCATAAGATTTTCTAGGGAGACCAGTAAGAAAAGCAAGCAGGCCAAGAAGAAAATATTAGGTGATTGGACACATTTGGCAGGAGAGGAGTCAGCAAAGGAAACTGGGAAATAGAAGCCAGTTGATTGGAGGAAATGTGGGAATATTTAGTGATGCAGACATACGGAAAATATAGGGATAACAGAATCAACCAATTATGTCAAATGCTGCAGGACATCTAATAAGAGGACAGTTGATCACTAGAATAAGCAAAAGGAAAACAGAACATTAGTTACCTTAAAATAAATAGATTTCGAACAATGTGAGGACACAACCTCAGCTGAAGTTGTGTAGACAGTTGGGTAGGGCGGAGTATTTTCTTCTGTGACATGTTGATATTTCTCCACTCGAACATGTGTGGAGAAATGCAGGCAGGGGTTCATTAATGAGGTCAGAAAATTGGTGGCTTTTGATTTGAGGCCACACCTGCCTTACCTTGCATCTTGAGGCAGAGATTGGGGATCAGAATTTCTACCAGCAAGCCTATTACTGTTCAGAAGAGTAGTGAAACTACCTCATACTACTTATAGTAGATCTCCGCTGATTTGATTAATAGAAAACCATGCTATTTTTAGCATAATTGAGTATTATATCTGGGGAAAGTTCAGGAGAGATAAAGTAGGCAGTGAATGCCCTGGTTTGTAGATGGCTGCTGGAAAATTTGAATAGTTTACAAAAATGAAGTTCTTTCTTCAAATATCAAACAGTTCATTGAATTATGTTGGCATTCCTGGACACTAATGCACATAATGAGAGAATATACTCCATTATACATGACATCTGGACTGGGAACAGAAACAGAATGTCAGCAGATATAGTGAAGGTTACGGTAATGGTTACAGCCAATCTGGCTGACAATGCTGTGTGTTCTTCTGACTGCCTGTGGGTGAGCAAGACAATCCTTTGAAACCAAATAAACACATTAACACAAGACAAGCAATGTTTTGAGGCAGTGCCAGCTTGAAAATGTCCTGTGTGGACTCCTCTCAGGGGTTGTGAATTTGGGGAAGGTATATTTTGGATATGTCACTAAATTCACTGAAATGTGGGCCTTTCTTTCCTCTTCCCTGTGGAGAGAAGTTGGAAGTGTTGTTTAAGGGTTAGTAGCTTATGCCAAGATGTGGATGTTGACGTCCTCGTTGTTTCCTGACTCCCCTTCTGTGAGCATATGTTCAGCTTGGCTTCTCTGCGTTGTCTGGAGGAGGCTTCCAGACTGATTCTGGGCAGAGCTAAGCACTTGCTGAAGAGCACCTGATCCCACTTCATTTCTCTGTATCCTGGCTTACTGCCCCAGTCACCAGTGGGAAGCTGGCAACTTGCGTTTGGCCCTCTCTGTAAAGAGAGGCACCATAGTTACTGCCTGTGTGAAATTGTGTTTGTGGATTACAAAAGAAGACCTTTTGACTTGTTTTACTAATATTTGGGAAATAGATGCATTAAATATTCCATAGTCAAAAAGATCACTGGGATGACAAAGAGGACAATGTACACGAAAACATATTGTCAGCTATAAGGCACACACTAAACAATTAGTTGTATTAGTGTCTCAAAGGTTAAAGATATTTACTGTACATATAAAATAGTTAAGAAATATAAAGGAACTAATTGATAGTAATACAATAATTGTAGGGGACTTTAACACCCCACTTACATCAATGGACAGATTATCCAAAATGGAAAATCAACAAGGAAACAGGCTTTGAAAGACACATTGGGCTTGATGGATTTAACATATTTATAACATTCCCAAAACAGCATAATACACCTTCTTTTCAAGTGCACATGGGATATTCCCCCAGAATGATCACATACTAGGTCACAAAACAAATCTCAACAAATGCATAGTATGAATTTGATCCTTATGAATCTTTTCTGATCACAACACCATGAAGTTAGAAATCCACCACAAAAAATCTGGAAAGAACACGAATACATGGAGGTTAAATAACATGCTACTAAACAATGGGTCGACAAAGAAATCAAAGAAGAAATAAAAAGGGACATGGAGAAAAATGAAAATGGTCCAAAATCTTCAGGATGCAGCAAAAGTAATTCTGAGAGAAGTTTTTACCAATACAGGCGTATCTGAAGAAGCAAGAAAAATCTCAACCTAAACTTAAACCTAAAGGAGCTAGAAGAACAACAAACAAAAACCCCATACCAGCAGAAGGAAGAAAATAATAAAGATTAGAGCAGAAATACAGAAACAAAAATCCCAATAAAATAGATCAAAGAAAACAGGAGCTGGTTCTTTGAAAAGATCAACAAAATTGATAAACCTGTAGCCAGGCTCATCAAAAAGACTCAAACAAAATCACAAATGAAAGAGGAGAAATGACTGACACCACAGAAATGCAAAGGGTAATGAGAACATTATGAAAAACTGTATGCCAAAACCTGAACAACCTAGAAAGAATGGATGAATTCTTAGAAACACATAACCTATCCGTATTGAAGCAGGAAGAAATAGAAAATTGGAACAGACTGATTACTGATGCAGTTTCACTGCTGGTAATCAGAAAACTCCCAGCAAACAAAAGTAGAGGACCAGACAGCTTTACACTTGAATTTTTATTTTTTTTTACTTTTTTTGTTACACTTGAATTCTACCAAACGTTTAAAGAAGAGTTAATATTTATTCTTCTTAAAGTATTCCAGGAAAAAAAAGAAAGCTTCCAAATTTCTTTTGTGAGGCCAGCATTACCCTGATTTAAAAACTAAAATCACCCCCCAAAAAAGTTACAGGCCAGTATCTCTGAACATAGATGCAGAAGTCCTTAACAAAATATTAGCAAACCAAACCCCAAAATACGTTAAAAAGCTCATTTACCACAATGAAGTTCCCAGGTTGCAAGGGTGGTTCAATATTCACAAATCAGTCAATATGCTATGTCACATCAAGAAGAGAACCAATAACACTATGATCATTTCAATACATGCAGAAAAAGCATTTGACAAAGTGCAACATCCATTCAAGATTAAAAACTCTTAACAGTAGGTTCAGGTTCAGGTTGAACATACCTCAACATAATAAAGTCCTTACATGAAAAATCCACAGCTAATGTTATAGTGGGGGGAAAACAGCTTTTTTCCTTGAGGTCAGGAACAAGATAAGGATGTCCACTCTGACCACTTTCATTCAACATAATGCTGGAAGTCCTAGCCACAGCAATCAGACAACAGATAGGAATAAAAGACATCTAGATTGATAGGAAAGAAAAGGATCTGTAGATAACAAACTATATGTAGAAAACCTTAATCCATCTAAAAACTAGAACTGATAAATGAATTCAGTGAGGTTGCAGAATACAAAATCAATGTACAGAAATCCATTGACTTTTTATACACTAACAAGCAGTAGAAAGAGAAATACACAATTCCCTTTATAATTGGGCCAAAAAATAAATAGGAATAAACTTAACCGAAGAGGTGAAAGACCTGAACTCTGAAAACTATAAAACTCTTGGGAAAAAAAAAAAAAAAGACAGGAAAAAAACCCAAAACATTCCATATTCACGGGTTGGAAGAACAAATAGTGTCTATAGTACCCAAAGCAGTCTAAATATTTAATGCAATCCCTATCAAAATACTAATACGGTTTTTCACAGAACTAGAACAAGCAGTCCTAAAATTTATATGGAGCCATAAATGGCACCAATAGCCAAAGCAGTCTTGAAAAAACAAAACTGGAGGTATCATTTCAGACTTCAATTTATATTACAAAGCGATAGTAATGGAAGTGCTCTGATACTGGCACAAAATAGACACATAGGTCAGTAGAATAGAATAGAAAGCCCAGAGGTAAATCCATAATTATATGATCAATTAATTGTCAACCAAAGAAAAGAATATGTGATGGATAAGTCCGTTATTACACGGTCAATTAATCTTTGACAAAAAGAAGCAAGAATATACAATGGGAAAAAGTTTCTTCAGCAAATGGTGTTGGGAAAACGGAACCACTTTACAGTGTACACAAAAATAAAATAGATTGAGGACCAAGATGTGAGATGTAAAGCCATAAAAATCCCAGAAGAGCGCAGGCAGTAACTTCTTTCACATTAGCTGTAGCAACTTCTTTCTAGATATGTTTCCTGAGGCAAGGGAAACGGAAGCAAAAATAAATTACTGGGACTGCATCAAAATAAAAAGCTTCTATACAGCAAAGGAAACAATCAACAAAACTAAGACAGCCTACTGAATGGGAGAAAATATTAGCAAATGACCTACCGATAAAGGGTTAGTATCCAAAATATATAAAGAACTTAAACAACTCAACACCAAAACCCCCTAAATAATCTAATTACAAATGGGCAGAAGACACGAACAAACATTTCTCCAAAGAGGACATTCACACGGCCAACAGACAAATAATCCTCAACGTCACTCAGCAGGGAAATGCAAATCAGAATCACAAAGAGATATCACCTTAGACTTGTCAGGATGGCTAATATCAGAAATGTAAGAAACAAGTATTAGCATGAATATGGAGAAAAAGGATCCCTCTTGCACTCTTGGGAATGCAAGCTGGTGCAGTCACTGTGGAAGACCATATGGAGGTTCCTCAAAAGCTAAGAGAACTACTCTACAGCCCCATACTTACACTGAGTGTTTATTCAAAGAATACGAAATCAGTAATTTGAAGGGTTACTTGCACCCTTATATATTTATAGCAGCATTATTTACAATAGCTAAACTATGGAAGTAGCCCAAGTGTCCATTGAAAGACAAATCAATAAAGATGTGGCGCATATATATACAGGGGAATATTATTTCGCCACAAAGAACAAAATTTTCCTGTTTGCGATAGCATGGATAGATCCAGAGAATATAATCCTAGGTAAAATAATGCATTTGGAGAAAGACAAATTATTTCAGTTGTGTGTGGACTTAAATAAATGAAAAAAGGGAAGCCAAACCAAAAAAGATTCTTAACTAGAGAACAGAGGGTTACCATATGGGGGATCGTGGGGTGGGAAATGGGTGAAACAGGTGAAGGGCATTAAGAGTACACTTCTCAGGGTGCCTGGGTGGCTCAGTGGGTTAAAGCCTCTGCCCTTGGCTCAGGTCATGATCTCAGGGTCCTAGGATCGAGCCCCAAATGGGGCTCTCTGCTCAGCAGGGAGCCTGCTTCCCCCTCTCTCTGCCTACTTGTGATCTCTGTCAAATAAATACATAAAATCTTAAACAAAACAAAACAAAACAAAAAACAAAAAAACAAAACAGTTCTCTTAGGCCACCCGGATTAACCAGCTCAGCTGGTTAAGAATCTGAGTCTTGATTTTGGCTCGGGTCATAATCTCAGGGTTGTGAGATTGAGCCCTGCGTTGGCTCCCTGCTGGGCATGGAGCCCACTCAAGATTCTCCTTCCCTCTGCATCTCCCCACCCTCCCTCTCTTAAAAAAAAAAAAAAAAAAGCAAAACACTTGATAAGCACTGAGTAATCTATGGAATTGTTGATTCATTATGTTGTACCCCTGATGCTAGCACTATATATTAACTATACTGGAATTAAACTACATATATATGTGTGTGTGTATATATGTGCATATATATATATATGTATAATTTCTGTATTCCTGTATTCTATATTCCTATTGCTATATTCATTTGTATATTCTCTTTGGAGAAATGTGGATTCAAGTCCTTGGTTAGTTTTTAAAGTTTCTGTGGTTTTTGTTAAGTTGTAGGCATTTCTTAAAAATTTTACGTATGTATTGATAGACAATTTACAAGTATTTTCTCCCATTCCACATGCTGTCTATTTACTCTGTTGATTTTTGTCACGTGATGGACAGTTTTTACTTTAGATGTAGTTCCACTTTTTAAAAAACTTTTTTTTCTTGCCTAAGCTCTTGGTATCATATTCGGGAAATTCTTAACAAGTCTAACATCATAAAGCTTTTCTCCTGTTGTTTTTTTTTTTTCTTTTTTTTTAAAGAGGTTTATAGTTTGAGGTCTTAATGTTTAGGTATTTGATCCATTTTGAGTTTGTGTCTATAATATAAGAGTCCGAGTCCATTCTTTGCATGTAGAGATCCTGTTTTCCCAGGACCTTTTTTTGTCCTTTCCCTACTGAATGGTTATAGCACCCATGTCAAAAATCATTTGGAGTTTAAGAATTATTTTTTGTCAGTACCTTGAAGATTCTCTGGGGCTATTTTTGAGTTTCCATTTTAGTTTTTGAGGAGTCTGCTTTCAATTGCATTGTTCTATTTTTTTCTGTTTTTCTGGTTGCATTTAAGACCTTCTTCTTCTTTTACATTCACTATAACAACTCCAGGTATGGATTTCTTTGATCACCTGGCTTTGAGGGTTACCTAGACCTGAGGATGGGCATCTTTCATTAGTTCCTCATCAGTATTTCTTCAGTTATGCTTCATTTCTTTCTAGACTCTTTCCCTGGAAATCCAAATAGAGATCGATATTCTATCTTCTAAGTTCGAACTTTGTGTTTCCTAGCTTCTTAGACTCCGTGTTTTTCATCTTTTTGTCTCTTGCTGTTACATTTTGCCTTTAGTCTTCAGCTCTTCTAGTTCGTTAACTTTCTTCTTTGTCAAATTATTTTAACCCGTCCATTTAATTTCTAATATAATGCATTTTTAATTTCTGCTCAGAGCTTTACTACTCTGCCAAACCATGTTTTTGATAGCTTTATCATTTTTTTAAAAAAAACTTACTTCATTAAAATTTAAGATTTTAGAGGGGGAGTAGTTGCATAGGGTGAGACAGATCTTAAGCAGGCTCCACGCCCAGTGCCACACCAAGCAGGGCTCGATCTCACTACTGTGAGATCATGACCGGAGCTGAAACCAAGAGCCAGACACTTAATGAACTGAGCCACCCAGGAGCCCCAGTTGCCTTTTTTGTTTTGTTTGTTTGCCTTTTTTTTTTTTTTACAATTAAAAAAAATTGGTTATTCATGTTTTATATTTTGTGTCTGATTACTTAAACACCTACCTACAGTTTCTTTGGGTCTGATTAGTTGTTTGTTGTAGGTGTCTCACTCACACAGGATTGTTTCCTGTGGTGACTTTGTTTTGATTGTGAGCTTATGATGCCTGAGTCTTCTTTCTGTGGGAATTGTTTGAGGCCTAGGGTTGAGGTACTTTCTCCAGAGAGGATTGGTTTGCCTCTTCCAAGTATTTAGGGGCACCACAACTTGGGCTAGTTTAACCCAATTCTCTACTTGAGGTATTTCAGACCGTAAAAGTGATATAAATTCTGATCCTGCATCTCTTATTAGGAATTTTCAGGTGAGGCTTCTTTTTCTTTATCCATGGACTATGCCTGGTCAGGTGATTTTCTTGTCTTCCTTTGTGGGAGCTTTTTTTGGGTATAGGTCAGTCCTCTACTGAGTTCATTTTGGGGCGGGAGTTGGTTACTAGCCTTTTGGAGGATTGTGATCTGACTTCTCATCTTTTGGATGCCTTCAGGTTTTTGTTTTTGTTTCTCCCCCTGCACTCCCCAGTTTTACATTTAGTAAGTTAAAAGCAAATGACTACAGATGCTTTTTGGAGAGGCATTGGTTTCTGTGCCTGGCTTCCCCTTATAATTTTGGCCTCTGAGGATTTTTCCATTTTTCTTGCCAAGTCAGATGAATTTAAAAAAATACTTTAAAATCTATCACATTATAAAGGTATTCAGTTAGAGGAGATCTAGCCTCTTATGCTGGATATAGAATTCTTACTTGGCTCATATATTTGAAACTTACACAAGTTTAAGTTACTATTATAATTAGAATCATTTATACTTTAGTGTGATAAATTTATTCAGATGGAATAGACTGCATCCCCCTGCTCACTTTTTGATTAAATGGGTAAGTTTAAAAATTTAGTTTTATGGAGTGTTTGGTTATATTTGTGTATATATAGCTCAGTTACAGGGTCCGTCCTAGTGGGGCTGGAAATGTAGTCCTTGACTAGGTGTGAACGTTGAATAGGAGCCTGAATCTTTGTTGGACACACTGTCCCTACTATTGTCCTCTTCTGTGGCCACCAAGTATCTGTATACACACTTCTTCCCATATGCAGAACACATATGAACCCCTTGCCCAAAGGAGAAAACTCAAAATCTGTTTCCTATATATCCAGCTCAAAGTTTAGGATCTGCTCAGCTTCCTGGGATGTGGCAGCTTGTACAGTGAAAGATACATTGGTGTTTCTGGAAGTTCTTGAGATGTGGATGGCCTTACATGAGTCTCATAAATTCGTCTGTCAATCATACTATGGCTTATTTATCCCACTTATTTCTCATACTTCTCTGTAATCTCTTCTCTTTTTGCTTTAAAAAGCAAAAACAGAACCAAAAACCAAAAAAACTTTTCCTGGGCACCTTGGTGGCTCATTTCTTTTAGGCATCTGACTTTGGCTCGGGTCATGATCCCGGGTTCTTGGGATAGATTCCCGAGTTGGGCTCCCTGCTCAGCAGGGAGTCTGCTTCTCCCTCTTCCTTTATCATTCCCCCTACTTGTTCTCTCTCTCTCAAAAAAAAAAAAAAAATCCCTGCTGTTTGACCCCAGTCAGTTTCACTCTCCACTCTTTTGGTGCAAAGGAGCATCAGCACTTTATTCGAAGTAAGTTAAACATTAATTCCTCTGTGTTGCAGGGGACCCTCAGCAGGGTGGCTTGCATACCTGGAGTGTTTGT